>JACEEZ010026331.1:260000-265000 GCA_016584305.1 Chionoecetes opilio
CCCTTCTTCCCTCACTCCCTCCTCTATCCTCATTAAGTCTTCCCCTGCACATAAGTCTCTCTCTCTCTCTCTCTCTCTCTCTCTCTCTCTCTCTCTCTCTCTCTCTCTCTCTCTCTCTCTCTCTCTCTCTCTCTCTCTCTCTCTCTCTCTCTCTCTCTCTCTCTCTCTCTCGTTCCCACCAAAGCCCCACTTATGTAGTAATGATAATAGTAAGAATAATAATAATAATAGTGATAATGTTAATGATGATAGTAGTAGTAATAGGGATAATAATATAATTATAAGTATGTAAAAATATTAGTAATCATAACAACAGCTAATGATAAAACCAATGGTAACAATGGTATTATTAAAAACAATTGAAAATAATACCGGTAAATACCATCTTCTAAAGGTTTTATTTTCTAACCATCTTGGGAAAGAGATAGGGAAGAGCGAGAAATTAGAGGAAGTCAGACGTAGGGAAGGAGAGAAGGAAGGAGGAAAAGAATAAAAGAAAGAGGGCAGGAGGAAAATTAAGAGAGGAAAAAGTGGGAAAAGGGATAAGATGGGAGAAAATGGGAGGAAAAAGAAGGAAAAAAAGGAAATAAAAGTGCAAGGGGGAGATGGAAGAACGGAAGGAGAGGGAGACAGGAAAAGGAGAGAAAGAAGAAAGGGAGGGAAGCTAAAAGGGGGAACAAGACATCACTAGGTAGGGGGAATACAAAAGAATATCAAAGGAAGAACAGACAACAACAGCCCTACTGGGCCAAACGAGGCGGCCTGTGTGACAACTATCTACCACTATAGTTTCTAAATGTTAGCGGTAAACAAATAGCAAAGTTTAAGGCTCCTCCCCACCCACCTCACCCTCCGGCCGAAGCCAGCAGGAAAAAAGTGAAAAAAAACCACCATGCAGTATTAAAAACTGCCATGGAATTTGATAGGAAATATTGAAGGATAGACAATAGACACACTCTAAACTAAACCTAAGACTACAAAAAAAAAATGATTACCCAGGACCGAAGTAATCGAGGTGGGCAGTTGATGCAAAGTATTGATCTAGTTTGTTCTTAAACGCCTCAACCGAGTTACTATTAACTACTTGTGCTGGAAGAGAGTTCCAAATATTAACGACTTTGTTAAAGAAAAAAGTGCTTCGCTTCGTGTAACCGAAATAACTTACCAATAATTTTGCATCCATTACTACGAGTAGTGCTTGTCCAATCAATATTCAAATAGTCGTTTATGTTAACATTACCGAAGCCATGGAACATTTTAAACAAATTTATTAAGTCTCCTGGCAACCTACGCTTTGACAAACTGAACAAGTTTACTTCCTTCAATCGCTCTTCGTATGGCTTGTTTCGCAATTGCGAAATATATTAGTAGCTTTTCTTTGTGCTCTCTCCAGCTTGACTGGAGGAGGAGGAGGAGGAAGAGCAGGAGGACGAAAATGAAAACGATAATGATGATGTGTGGAAAGAAGACTTGAAAATATTGGTTGTATTATGTTACATCGATACACACAGTCACACACACACCTGTCCTGTGTCCACATACACATGACCACAATTTTTTCTTATGGCACAATAATTCTTTACGTTCTCAGGCGCCTAATATTTTTCAACAAGGGTGTCGTGATTGGCCAGCTGGTGAACCAATGGGCGAGAGGCAGAAAATTAATGGCTGCAGATTATCACGAAAGATAGACCAAAGGAACCTTCCCCTCCCTCCATTTTCCTCCCTCCTACCAACCCAACCTTCTCTATCTTCTCCTTCTCTGCTTCTATGCCTGTCTCCCTCCCTCCCTCCAGCTCTCCTTTAATGGCCAATCACCTTGTGCGCTATCTATTCTCTTCTCCAATCAGCTATCTCCTCCTCCTTTTTTGTGAAATGCTATTATATAATGCCATTTGCAACTCTGTTTATTTTTCGATTCAGGGTTGCGTTGAAAGGGAAGGTTGATTGGCTGTCTTCCTCTTAGTGTCATTGTTCTTGTTCCCAGTTCGAGTCCCGCTGGTAAAAGGGAAACTGCTCGTGGTACTTGATTCAATGTCGCTTTTTGGCATGTTTGTTTGTTTGTCTTTAATTATATTGTTGTTACTACTACCTACTGATTAACGACTATATATATATATCTATATATATATATATATATATATATATATATATATATATATATATATATATATATTTATTATTTGATGTTTTTGTTCTAGAATAGCTGTTATTATTTGTTCTATTGGTTTTCTATTCTCTTCCTCCTCCGTTTTTCGAGACCTCGTCCAAGACTCACACACGTCACCAAGAGAGAGAGAGAGAGAGGAGAGAGAGAGAGAGAGAGAGAGAGAGGAGAGAGAGAGAGAGAGAGAGAGAGAGAGAGAGAGAGAGAGAGAGAGAGAGAGAGAGAGAGAGAGAGAGAGAAGAGAGAGAGAGGAGAGAGAGAGAGGAGAGGGAGAGAGAGAGAGGAGAGAGAGAGAGAGAGGAGAGAGAGAGAGAGAGAGAGAGAGAGAGAGAGAGAGAGAGAGAGAGAGAGAGAGAGAGAGAGAGAGCTTTCACTCCTTTCAAACCAATCAAATCGCAGCGTATCTTCAGCCAACGTCGAGTCTAAACTCTAAGGCCGTAAAAAAATTGAATCCAGGCAGCCAAATGACCATTGGGCTTCTGTAAATATATCATAAATGAGGATAGAAAAAGATAACCTTGGACCAAAAAGAGAGGAGCTGCCTTTTCTTTATATCGACCAATATAGTAGCCGACCCTTCAGTATTGAGTCCGTGACGACTAAACTATCACAACCAATTTTGGATGTTGGATTATGATAAAACATATCAAATAAAGATACTTTAGCTGGGGGACACCTCGCAAAAGTGTTGGCTAACTCCACCAGAAGGCAAAATCCAAAATGGCTGAGAGAAATCTAATTTTCTATATATCACTAGTTTTAATTGCTCTAAACACATGAGTTTGATGTCAATATATAGGTTTTTAGGTCACTGAATCTAATTCTGGCCATAAAATAGCAATTGTATTGAATGTTCTTGAGATAACTCTACACCAGGTGGGCAAAAACTTTAAAATGGCCTCGACAGCACGTAAAACTTAACATCTCAATGGCTTTATGGTAAAAAGGCACAATATTTGTATTTAATTACATGTTTCCGGGGCTTTAACACAGGTTAGTTAAAGTCCACTGAGTCATCATCAATGTTATCATTAGCATTGATAAATAGGTGATGAAGGAGACACGGGCTGAGAAGCGAGTACTTTATTTATTACTAGTTTCGCCTTTACTGGGCATCTTCAGAGGAATGCCTAGTAAAAGGGAAACTAGTGAGGAATAAAGTACTCGCTTCTCATCCCGTGTCTCCTTCCACACCTTTTTTTTTTTCACTTGCCAATATGTCTACACATTGGCATTAATGTCATCTTGATCGTCACCACTTTCACTTTCACTCTCAGATTCATTTTATGCCACATATGGCAGGGCCTTGTATTTCAGGACATGTTACAGTACATGTGGCAATGCTGATTTTGTATGCCTAAGAGGCATGCAATATCTATTTTGTAGGATTCAACCATTAGTCATAGGAGATAGAACAGGGTTTCTCTTGTCAAAGTACAGCAACACATGTTATGTCTGGTAATTTGCTCTCGTGACCAGCAAGTCATGAGTCCTTGTCTGATGGTATGCGCAAAGTAGACTTTTTATTCATGCCTTTCCAGTTTTTTGTTCGAGCCTCACCAAGAATCTTGCTTGTTTAACCATTGTATATTTACTTCATTGTGTAGGTTGCCGTATTGTCTGGAATATCTTGAGTCACAGGAAGAACATGACCTAACGATTTCAGTAGCGATTTTGTCTCATAGGAGTTCACAGTTTTGTCAAAGATCGTCTTCTTGCCATGACCAAAGAAACCATTGGCTTTGTCTGAGCCACTGTAGATATGTAAAGGAACTGTAACTTCAGCAGTGCTCTGCCAGCACAGTGTGTTGCAGACAAACAGCCTGTCTTTGCGTTTAAGTGCAAGAATGCCATCCAACTTAAGTGCAACATAGGCTGCCAAAACCATTACATCAGTATCTTCTGAATCTATGATTACTGGCATGGTAATCTCTGCCCTGCGCAAATTAAAATATGCATATAATATAACCTCTAGTATTTGCCTCAATATGTGAGCACTCATATTGTGGAACTTTATTTCCACTTTCAAGATTCCAGCAGTTCGATCCTACTGAGTATATCAGCTCTGTGTTAAGCCCTTGGCAGTGGTGACTAAATTTATTCCTAAGGAACATTTGCAGCCTCTGTTTGTTACACTTGCTCTGTAAAACTCACTAAATGCAACTGGTGTAGGAAATATCTTGATTTCAAGAAAACATTTTGTGATCCTTCATTAGAGCTGGACGCATTTAGTAGCATGAGAAGTTCACTGTCTTTAATTGTACTACTCATGTCATACGGGTCATTCACCATGAAAATTTTACTTGCATGTGGATTCCTTCTCTGAACAATCATGAACAACATTGTTGCATACTCAACCCAGGTCAATGGTGATCTATCTGGTTTTAATTTCTGTTCTTCAGTCGGTGCTGAGAGTCGCCACATGAAGCCCACCCATATCAATGAGTGATAATTATGTAGGTAGTTCCTCAGAAATGTGTCAATGTTATCAGAGTTAGCTTCTCCACCAGTTTGCTTTTCTGAATTTTCCTTATTGTTCCATTACAGTTGAAAATAGGAAGTAATTAATCAGTGAGTCTATGTTTCATGATATCACACAGACTGAAGTTTGCTTTTTCCGCTTCCGTAAAAAGCTGGCATTGCAGCCATGGCACACTTCTCAATTGCCTCTGATTTACCAACATGACAACTGCTAGTATTGCTGTTTGTTGCTAAAGTTGCTGAAGCTTTTTCTCTTGTTTCTGGGAAGAGCTGCAGAGAAGGATTTTCTGTCACTGACATTCTTTCATTGCAGAATGTCTTGAATTGTTCTTCACCATCTTTCAAGGCATTT
>JACEEZ010026331.1:270000-277500 GCA_016584305.1 Chionoecetes opilio
TAGTGTTGGCCGAAACCACCAACCGGAAGGCGGGTCACAAACACCCGGCCAATACCCGGTACCCATTCACTGCTGGGTGGACAGAGGCTCGGGTTTTAAGAAGACCGTCCATCTCTCTTCACTCCGCCGGGGATAAAACCCGAGACTTCTCGGTTGTGAGCCACATGTGTGTGTGTGTGTGTGTGTTTTTATTCGTCTAGTTGTATCTTTTCATCTAGTTGTATTTTTACAGGGCCTGAGCTACACTCGTATGACCCCGTCTCCATTTCTTTGTGCTTAGTGTTGGCCGAAGCCATCACCCGGGAGGCGGGTCACAAACCCCTGGTTATCACCCGGAACCCATTCACTGCTGGGTGGACATGGGCTCGGGTTTTAATTAAGGAGACCTCCCATCTTTCTACGCTCCGCCCGGGGATCAAACCCGGGACTTCTCGGTTGTGAACCGAGCGTGCTACCACTACACTACGGAGTACCCCAGTGTATGGTGTGTGTGTGTGTGTGTGTGTGTGTGTGTATGTGTGTGTATTCACCTAGTTGTATTTTACAGGGCCTGAGCAACGCTCGTATGGCCCCGTCTCCATATCAACATTTATTTTATCATTCATCCTTAGTGCCTAGTGTTGGCCGAAGCCACCACCCCGGAGAGCAGGTCACAAACCCCCGGCTAACACCCGGTACCCATTCACTGCTGGGTGGACAGGGGCTCGGGTTTTAAGAAGACCGTCCGTCTGTCTCGCTCCGCCCGGGGATCGAACCCGGGACTTCTCGGTTGTGAGCCGAGCGTGCTAACCCCTACACTACGGAGTTCCCCATGTGTGTGTGTGTGTGTGTGTGTGTGTGTGTGTGTGTGTGTGTGTGTGTGTGTGTGTGTGTGTGTGTGTGTGCGTGTGTGTGCGTGTGTGTGCGTGTGTGTTCTATTAACATCTTGATATTTTTATGTGCAATAAATGATTTGGGTATTTATAAAGTTTGGTTTGGAGGAGAAGGATGAATAAGAATAAGATGAGGAGGAGGAAGAGAAAATAAGACGGAGAAAGAAAAATTGAAGGCAGATGAAGATGATAGAGAAGAAAAATTAAAAAGTAAAAATATTATGAATATAGAACACCAACAAAAAAAATAGGAGGAAGAGAGAGAGAGAGAGAGAGAGAGAGAGAGAGAGAGAGAGAGAGAGAGAGAGAGAGAGAGAGAGAGAGAGAGAGAGAGAGAGAGAGAGAGAGAGAGAGAGAGAGAGAGAGAGAGAGAGGAGAGAGAAGAGAGAGAAGAGAGAGAGAGAGAGAGAGAGAGAGCACCTTATAAATTCGCGAAAAAAAGACAAACCTGACTACACTAATGTCCTCCTGATCCTCCTCCTCCTCCTCCCTTCTCTATACGCTCCATTAAGACTTTCCCTGCCACAGCTACACCACTATTATCATTACTATAAGTTTGGTGGTGATGGTAGTGGTGGGTGATGGTTGTAGTTGTGCTGGTGGTGGTGATGGCGGGGGTCAGAGCGTCTTACAAACAATATTTAGCTCTTGGTAGACTCAAGTGTAAAGCGTGTTTGCATTATTCACGGGTGCTTTTTGAGTTTGTTTACTTTTAACTTGTTTGTGTGGGTGGTTGTATATTAATAGGAATGTGTCATTGTTCATCTGTTTATATCTATCTGTTTGTGCTTATCTTTCATTATCTCTCTTTCTCTCTCTCTCTCTCTCTCTCTCTCTCTCTCTCTCTCTCTCTCTCTCTCTCTCTCTCTCTCTCTCTCTCTCTCTCTCTCTCTCTCTCTCTCTCTCTCTCTCTCTCTCTCTCTCTATCTTTCTCCTCTCTCTCTCTCTCTCTCTCTCTCTCTCTCTCTCTTCTCTCTCTCTCTCTCTCTCTCTCTCTCTCTCTCTCTCTCTCTCTCTCTCTCTCTCCTTTCCTCTACGCCTCAAAAAATACGAATTAACTTATATATAAAAAAAATATACTGAAAAATTATATGGTGAAATAAACGCAAACGTGTGTGTGTGTGTGTATGTATCTGCATTTTTCTTTTAACAACTTGGCCTATAGGCAGTGGCCTCTAGGGTGGGATGGTAGGCCCTGGAGATTCACTCGAGGACAGTCACTGATGGTTGGCCCTCGCCTGTGGTGGCGCAGGCATGATTTTTATAGTGACGCCTGTGATTAGAGGCTCATGCCGCCCCCCTGTGTCCTCCGATGCACTCGCAATCGAAGGTAGAGTTATTGGGCAGCATGTGGGTGTTCTTAGGCCACTCGACGGTGCAGAAAGAATTTTAGTGGATTTTGGTTCTCATCGGGGATCGGACTCGTTTCACCGAGAACGCCACTCGGAGACACTAACCACTCTGCTACCGCCTCCCCCGTGTGTGTGTGTGTGGTGTGTGTGTGTGTGTTTGTCGTGTGTGTTAGTGCGTGTGTGTGTGTGTATGGCAGTTCGCTCAGCTCTACTCTCTATTAACTCGATAGTACTCTCTCTCTCTCTCTCTCTCTCTCTCTCTCTCTCTCTCTCTCTCTCTCTCTCTCTCTCTCTCTCTCTCTCTCTCTCTCTCTCTCTCTCTGGAATTTAATCTCGCGTGTGGTTAAAGGTGGATACTTTCCCGACCTTGTTGTGTCTTTGTGCGGATAAATTTTGCGTGTGAATTTTATGTGGATATCGTAATTGGATTTTGTGTGGATTCCTTTTCAGCTACAGTACTGTGTGTGGAAATGTTGAGTATTTGAAATATGCAATTATGTTATGTGGCTCCTATGTGAATATTATGTGTGGATTTATTGCAGGAATGAATAATGGGTGTGTGAAAGGCAAGTGGGTTTTTGTGGAAGCATTGAATGAGGATACTATGTGGATATATGGATGCGGATATGCGGATATGGTACGTATACGAATATTTTTACGAATACGGATATGGATACAAAGCTTGATTTTTATACACATTTACTTTCTTTTCCTTTATAGCGTAGCTCAGCTATTTTTTTGGTAACGTTTTTCTCTTACTTTATTTTCATGCCTCCCTGTATGTCCATTAATAAGAAAAAAAGAGGAAAGAGAAAAAAAAATGCGGAAAGAGACGTAGATAAGAGTAGATAGTAAAGGATTTATTTGTACATATATTTTTAGTCTCATGTTTTTCTCTAAGTTTCTGGTGCTTCTTTCTATACGAGTGAAAAGAATTAGGTAGTGAAGGGAAGCTATAAATATATGTAGACACTTTATAGTGTTGTTATGTAACATAGGAATGTACGGTAGATATTTTTAGTATATAGATGAATGAATACGTTAATGATATAGTAGAAGGATTGATAAGCAAAACATATAGAAACATTAATAATAATGTACAAGTGATTTTGGGCCCATGGAACCATGACTGATGTTTGTAGCAGTAGTATTTATTAGACAACAATGTGAGTGCAAACTCCAATCGTGTTGTTGCTGTCGTTGGTCACTGGTCAAAGTGCCTCGGGGTAGTCCACGTTCCGTGTGATTCCACGGGGCGCCAACACTTCGACGGCATCATCACAGCCAACCCTTGACAGGCTGAGGTAGAGTTGGTAGTGCGTGAACACGGGTGTAGGCAAGTAGACTCCCACGTAGCTCTTGGTCTGGCCCTGGCACAGACACATGGCTACTGCTATAGTATATTAGAATATCGACCCCAAGCACACACACACACACACACACACACACACACACACACACACACACACACACACACACACACAAACGGTAAGTACATGAATATACGGAGTTAGTGAAATACGGCAAAGCGTTACCGCAGAGTTTCTTCCTGTAATCTAAAGCTTGGTACACACACGTGAACCACCGTATCGTAACAAGGCCGTGTTGCGCGACGAAGATACTCGTAACAAGGTGTGGAAATGTTGAGTCCGTAACCGAACCTCGTCGCGTCGCGAACTTTCATGCGTCCCACCTCGATCAGTCGGGAGTCAGGGGTTCCGTGTTGGAGGTTGTACTGACAATGGCAAGTTTACCTGTCGCAGCTGCCGCGTATATTTATATACATTATCATACAGTAGAAAAGAGAGAGGAGAGATAATGTAGGAGAGAGAGAGAGAGAGAGAGAGAGAGAGAGAGAGAGAGAGAAGGAGAGAGAGAGAGAGAGAGAGAGAGAGAGAGAGAGAGAGAGAGAGAGAGAGAGAGAGAGAGAGAGAGAGAGAGAGAGAGAGAGAGAGAGAGAGAGAGAGAGAGAGAGAGAGAGAGAGAGAGAGAGAGAGAGAGAGAGAGAGAGAGAGAGAGAGAGAGAGAGAAGAGGAAAGAAAGGAAAGAGAAAGAGAAAGAGAAGAGAGAGAGAGAGAGAGAGAGAGAGAGAGAGAGAGAGAGAGAGAGACCGGTGTAGCTGCTGTACTGACAGCGGTGTAGCGGCTGTAGCCAGTTGATACGCTGTCGAACACACGTCCCGTCCACACATTGCGTAGCTTCACCCTGTAACATACTTTGATGCGACGCGCAAAAACCGACAAATTGGTGGATCGGGAGCGAACCTCGACGCGTAACATATATGTTCGGTCGGGTGTTACGCAGTGACTTTACGAGGTCCTGTCCACACTGGCGTCTTTGTTACACGACGGAGCTACGTTACGATGTTCTGTTCGCGTGTGTGTACCCGGCTTAATACTCTTAAAAGTGTTTTTAGGCCCAAACCACCCTTCAAAATTATTTAATCGACATGGGACCAAGCCGCTTACCACCTACCATGTATTTGCGATATTTTGAGCCAACTCTCATCAAACTTGAATTTACAGTTTCAGCTATCCAAAACAGACAGACAGACAGACAGGCACACGGCTACTCCTTTATTATATTAGATAGATGTAAGGATATGAATAATATTGAAATATGTAAAGAAATGAAAGGATAAATGAGGAGGAAACACATAATAGATAGCGAAAGGTATAGTCATAATAATATATGCATATAATAATGACTTGCAAACATAAAAGAAAAAAAGAAAACAACATAAATGGTAAACAAACATGAATACTTAAATAGATATGTATGTGTAATGATGTGTAATAATATGTGTAATAATCTACATGAGCAATGATAAACTTTGTTAATAGATACAAATATATATGTAAGAGAAAAAAAGTATATGCAAACAATTACATAGAAATAGTTAAATGTACTACGTCAATGTAGGGGATATGAGTAAAAATGAAATAAGCAAATAAAAAAAATAAGTAAAACTAACTGAAACACAAACATTATGAAACAAACAAATGAAAAAGATAATTAATAAAAACAAATAAGATTAAAACATAGACATACAAAACAAGAGAAAGGAACGAGTAAGGGACAACACAAACAAACAAGTAAATCAAGGCTGGTGGGCGGCGGCTGGGTGTGGCGGCGGTGCTCGGCGCGGCGCGGCTCACCAGCATGGCGGCGGCATCGTGCTTCTTTAAACTGGCTTGAGCTGCCTTTAAAGGGGCTTAAAGCGGATACGCCTTTTTATTATTTTGTATAGCACTCATATGTGTAACTGTCTGAATGTAAGTATGTATGCAATATCTTGGGAAATATATAATTTGTTTTTAAACTTTTTTTTGTATTACACTCATGCAGAACTGACACATAGGTATGTATGTATGTATGTATGTATGTAGATGTGTATTAGCGAAGGGAAATAATGAATTACAGTATGTATTTTTTGTCCTTGCCGTAAATGCATAGTGTGGTTATCGAGTACATATATCGAGTATATTTTCTATTATTTTTTCCCTATTCCAAACGATACTCAAAATCTTACTACGTCAATATTACTCTGCTGAATGAATGTACAGAAATGAATGAATGAAGTCATGATGTATTACGAGTGCTGTATGGACATATATAATAACGAAGGAATATACCTGTAGGCGTATATTGTAGATCGATAGCGTTGCGTTCTTTTATAGAAATAAATCAAAATGTGAGGTAATAATGCTCCTGGTACGCTGGGGGTCGCGGCGTTAGGACATGTGTTCTAAGTAGTAATGGGTAGGGCTGTAGGGGTGACATGTAGAGTTAAGTTGTTGTAGTGGGAAAATGGGTTATTGTGGTTCTTTTAATAATTGTCGTTGCTGTTTTTGGTTCTTTTAATAATTGTCGTTGCTGTTTTAGATGTTGTAGTGGGCAAGTGTGGTAGTGATTGTTTTGTTGTTGTTATAGTGAATTGGTGTGCTATAAGGAGGATACTGTGGCTTAGGATGTGTATGATAATATGTGGATTTTGTGTGGATATCATGTGGATATATATGTGGATTGTGTGGATGTAGGGGATTTTATGTGGAAATTGGATGGTTATTGTGAGGGTGACATTTATATACTATGTGGCTGTGTGTGGATTTTGTGCGGAGGTATACGGATTCAGTGTGGATGATTAGGGAGTTTTGCGAGTACACCGTTGATATGTGGATGCCTTGTGGATTATATGCGGAAAGTCAGTGGGCTACGTACGGATAGTTTGTAGATATTGTGTTCTTACGATGAATTATGTGTGGCAGGTGGATGGATTTTGTATAGAGATTTTAGTTTAGGGGTATATTATTTGGGTGAATGTTGTGTGGAAAAGGTGACTTATCATACGTCCTTTTTCTTTTTTACCTTTGGTGTCTCAACCTCAATTTCAATCTTCAGACAATTTTCTATCACTGTCTAAAGATTCTCCTGGTCCTTGCGTGACTCCAATGTGGACTACGAGAGCAACAGTCTTTTGGTGTTCGGTTCTGACGGTCACGCAGGACTTAGTGGCGTTAAAGAAAATAAACAGGGCATGAGTTAGTACATAAAAATCTCGTCGGGCTATAATTAACGTTAAGGAACAAAACGTGGCTCTAGTAACATAATAATCTGAATGGACTCAGTGACGTAACAATTTAAAGGTGGACTTCGATATTCCTGTAATGTCGTAACGCGCGTACAAGCGGGAACAATATGAGGGTCAAATGGCCAAATGAGTAAGCTTTTGTGTATTTTTACGTTTAAGCCTATAGTGTCTGTAGGCTTTTATTTCACGAGGGCTCAGATGGTAGGCGCTGTAGGTTTACATGTAAGACTCGTGATGGTTGGTCTTCGTCCGTGGGGCCACAAACAGGATTTTTAATGGTGACGCGCGTAATGATTAGAGGCTCATGGCTCCCCCTACCCCTGTGTGCTCCGATGCTTGGTTTGTGTTCCTTGTATCATTGTTGTACTGAACTGTCTCATACGCTCCCATCTTTATAATGCAAAAGCTCTGTGCCGTATCTTCGTATTTACATCTATAAATTGATTCACTGAGGAATTATGCTTTCCTCTTCTTCAGTCACTCAATTTCTGGAAGAGTGGACTATTTTGAGGGTTTTTTTCTTCTTCTATTTAAATATTCTCGATAATATTAATTTTTACGCGTCTGGGTTTTAAAATGTTCACACCCTTTTGTACTTATTATTGGGTCGATATTTGCTCGTGTAAATGTTACGGAATGAGTATTAATTATTTAATTATCAGAGTTTTGTTGACCTTATTTTGAA
>JACEEZ010026331.1:282500-285000 GCA_016584305.1 Chionoecetes opilio
TCACTATGGCCCTGGGTTCGAGTCTTGATATGATATTGTCGTTGGATTCGTGGTAGTACTCACAACGCTACTCAGATTAAGGGATTGCGTTGATGGTGATGATAATGATAGTGATGATGACAGCGATGGTGATAGTAATGATGATAGTGATGGTGATATTGATGATAGTGTATATATCAATCAATCATTGGGGGCATACGCCGGGGGGCGCGTCGCCTCGCCCACCCTACGACGCCACTCCCGGGGGTCACCACGCGCGAGTTCCCATGCAGGCTCCTTTCCCATACCAAGCAGCTCTCGACAAGAAACATCAACTTGCCCCAGCTACGAGCCTTGTGGGCGCCCCCTTGGCCTCCTCTACGCCGGATTGTCTCTTACAGATACAACCCGATGGGAAGGATCGGTTTCAGGGTAGCGTGCCACATGCCCTGTTGGCACGTACCATATAGCCGAAGTTGGCGCTGACGGACTATGCAGGTAATAGGCCTCGATTCAGTCTCACGGTGCAATCGCTGATTTGACACGTAATCATCCCAGCGATACCCCATGATTCTGCGAAGACACTTATTACCAAAGGCATTGATTCGTCTCTTCAAGTCACTATTTAGTAGGATCACAAGCGACTTGAAGATCCGGATCTTTGTCCTTCTGCACAGATACCGACAACGCCAAATACTCCCGCTGAGCGAGTCCATAACACCGTGGGCTATGCCAATCCACCGTAAGACTTCTTGACGTGACCCGCCGTCAATATGGACTGCGCTACCAAGGTATGTAAAACTTTCCAAGATCTCAATGTCCTCGCCACACGCATGAACAGACTGTACTGCTTCATCTAGTAAGTCTCCAAACACCTGGACCTTGGTCTTGAGCCAGGAGACCTCAAGTCCCAAAGGCTTTGCCTCCTCATGCAGCGCCTCGAGAGCCATCACCAGGACCTCCAGCGACTCAGCAAAGTTTACTGCATCATCGGCAAAAACATGATCAGTGATCTTGGTGTTGCCGACGGATGCTCCACAATCACTTTGATCTACACCCTTGTCCAATACCCAGTCCATACAAGCGTTGAAAAGTGATGGGGCAAGACGCACCCTTGCCTCACTCCTGTATTCACAAGAAAGAAGCTGGATACACCTGCCCCACACTTCACAGCACTCTCAGTCCCAGAATACAGACCAGTTATCAAACCAATAGTCCTTGCAGGAATCCCTCGAAGTCGCAGAAGATCCCAGAGTGACTCACGATGCACTGAGTCAAACGCCTTCTTGAGATCAACATAGGCTGCAAGCATCCCCTGTCGAAAATCACGTCGGCGTTCCAGCCGTTAGTGTATATAGCGATGGTGATATTGGTAGTAATGGTAATAGTAATAAAGAAAAAATGTCAATATTTGTTGGGATATAACGCAGTAACGATGATAACAATAATGATAGTAATGACTGAACGAGCACAGGAGGACACGCAGGACACGCAGCAGTGGGTTCAAGTTATGTACATGGGAGGCGGTAGCAGAGTGGTTAGCATCTCCGAGTGGCGTTCTCGGTGGCATTCCCGAGTTCGATCCCCGAAGAAAACCAAAATCTTTCTGCACCGTCGTGGCCTAAGAACACCCACATGCTGCCCAATAACTCTACCTTCGATTGCGAGTGCATCGGAAAACCGTGTCTTGAGTGCGTCTCGTACTCAGATGATCTGTGAGCTGTAAATAATAAATCTTTCCTCGCACGTCTCTGGCCTAAAACCCACACTGTAGCCCATCACTCTACCTTCGATTGCGAGTGCATCGGAGGACACAGGGGGGCGGCATGAGCCTCTAATCACAGGTGTCACTATAAAAATCCTTCCTGCGCCACCACGGGCGAGGCCAACCATCACAGCCCTCAAGTGAACCTCCAGCCAGGGCCTACCATCTGAGCCCAGAAGTCACTGCCTACAGGCGCTATAGACACAAATGTGAAAAAAAAATGTAATGAATTAAAATATAAGAAAGAAATAGGCAAGAACTGGTTCACTAATAGAGTGGAGGATGGGTGGAGCAAGCTTAGCAGTCAGGTAGTTCGTGCGTAATAACAACATTAATAATATTGATAATATTAGTGATAGTATTAATAATAATAATAATAATAATAATTTGACGTTCTATTAATAATTCTAATCTTGCCACACATTTGCATGATAAAGATGAAGTCAAGGTAAAGTTTAGGCTCCTCCCCACCACCACCATCACCACCACCATCGATCGTAGTGTGGGCCTCTCTGCCCCTGTGTCTCGGCCAAAGTTGGATTCACTCGCCTTGGGGTGTGTGTGTGTGTGTGTGTGTGTGTGTGTGTGTGCGTGTGCGTGTGCGTGTGCGTGTGCGTGTGGTGGTGTGTGTGTGTGTGTGTGTGTATTCATCTAGTTGTATTTTACAGGGCCAGAGCAATGCTCGTGTGGCCCCGTCTCCATATCAACATTTTTATCATTCATCCTTAGTGCTTTGTGTTGGCCGAAGCCAGCACC
>JACEEZ010026331.1:290000-295000 GCA_016584305.1 Chionoecetes opilio
GCATGCAGGCCACGTGGTCGGGGTGTTAATTGTGGTGGTGTGTGTGAGTGTGGAAGACGAGGCGATGGGTCTGTAAGGTAAGTTGAGTATGTTGTGCCTCTCTTTAGCAAACTGTAGGTAGGCTAATTCTGCTCCGTGGCGTCGGTTTTTTTTTTAAGAAGCATGTTGCTGTCGTTAGGATAGCTTTGGTGATGATCTGTGGATAGAGGTAGAACGGTGACCTTTCTAGCATGTGATTTCGGCCGATTTTGGTTTTTGAGTGACCGTATTCCTAGCACTGTTCAGTGTTTTGTGTCTGGCTTAGCGGCCAGATTGTCCCTTTCATTTTGTTGTGATAAGATACGTTCCCTTTGTGTGTCAGTCGGAGATTATTTTGCCTTTTTTTATTTCAGTTAGTTTTCTCATCTTTTGTTAATCTTAGTGAGTTTGCTTTGATTTAAACTCACTCTACTGCAAGTTGCTTGAGCGTGTACATCCTTAAATCTTTGTATATTTTGGTCAGTATCAATGTGTATATAAGTTAAATGTAATAAAATGTTAATTACCTATCGTGTTTTTATTTTCATATTTACTCCTGTGTTCAGTTCTTTTCTTTGTCTTTTTTTCTATTACTTAAATTATTTACCTATTGGTTTATTTTTTTTAATTCTATTTTTTTCCTTCTGAAATCGATTCGTTCGAGCCTGGTTTTCTCTTATTTCAATTATTTTCTAAATTTTACATTATCTTCGTCATTACCCAAAGGGGAGATCGTGACAGTGTGTGTGTGTGTGTGTGGTGTGTGTGTGTGTGTGTGCGTGTGCGTGTGCGCGTGTGCGTGTGTGTGGGTGTGGGTGTGTGTGTATGTGTGTGTGTGTGTATGTATGTATGTATGTATGTGTGTGTGTGTGTGTGTGTGTTATTCACCCATGGTCTTGTCTACGCGAGTCAGACTGGCGATCGCCAGTTTCACCCTCCCGGTGCGACCTTGAAGCTCATTATTATCGATCTTTAGGTAATGCTGGGACCTCATACACCACACCACACCCATCCCCTTGCTCAAGGGGTACAGTGACCGCCCGAATTTCTCAGGGGAAAAATTCCCGGGAATAAGCGGGGCCGGGGATCGAGCGCCGGCCCACAGAATGGTGCCGGACGCTCTAACCCACCAAGCCGTTCAGGCGGTGTGTGTGTGTGTGTGTGTGTGTGTGTGTGTGTGTGTGTGTGTGTGTGTGTGTGTGTGTGTGTGTGTGTGTGTTGTATGTGTATGTATGTATGTATGTGTGTGTGTGTGTGTGTGCGCGCGCGTGCACGCGTGTGTTTGAGTGCTGTGTGTGTGTGCGCGAGCGTGCCTTATTAAGTCCTTACCTGTTTTGCTTCTTACGAGGACTTGGAACAGTGTGGGCGGGAGAAGAGTTGCAGGGCTTGCAGAGGATGAGAAGGAAGAGGAAGAGGAGGAGGAGGAGGAGGGGGAGGGGGAGGAGGAGGAGAAGGAAGATGAGGAGGAAGGTGAAGGAGGTGGAGGTAGGCGGGCAAGAGTGGTGTCGTGAGGTACCAGGCTGAAGAAAAGACACCACCTAGAACACCATTGTTTGCCTTGTCTCCTAAGCCTCCCCCTTGTTCATCCCTTTCCCTCTTGGCCTCTCCTTACCCTTCCTCCCCCCCTCACTTCCACCTCACCCCTAAGGCAAAACAGCGAGGAGGAGGCTGTGAGGGCCTTTGATGTCTTCAGTCACCCCGGGGTGCCTCACTCCCTTAGGCGAGGATGACGAAGAGGGTAACTTATGTAGATTCCTTCCTTGTTGGGTTTTGGGTTTATGTCACTGGGACATTTTTGGTTGTCTGTGGGAGCCCTTGTTAAAGTCACCTAGGCCTTTTGATAGCCACTGAGACCTTTTTGTTAGTCAGTGGGACATTTTGGCATATTAGCTAAGGCCTATGGGAGTCGCTGGGACATTTTTTTAGTCATTGAGATCTCTTTGACTTGTAATCACTGGATTGATTTTTTTTCATAAATTATTTAATCCGCTTGTGTAAGTCGAATTATTGTCACTTCTTGGTAGAGTCACTTGAACTTGACTTGAACTTGAATTATTTTCTTGACTGGGTTCTCTTGTAGGGGTGTATATAGGTTGCGTTAGCGTGGTCTTGTAAGATGATTAGTGTTGAGTCGCGGCTCGTGGTAGGCAGTTTAAAGGTGAGTCAGTGCAGGACGTGGCCTTGTCCGGGGCACCATCAGTAGTGTGGTGGAGGCAGGGAGGGAGGAAGGGTGTTGAGGGAGGGAAGGAGAGAGAGAGAGAGGGAAAGTACAGAGCAGAGGAGAGAAAGAGAGGCAGAGGACGAACGGGAAATCAGAGAGAGAGAGAGAGAGAGAGAGAGAGAGAGAGAGAGAGAGAGAGGAGAGAGAGAGAGAGAGAGAGAGAGAGAGAGAGAGAGTATCAAGGCGGGAGGAACAGAAAACTTAGATACAAGAGACGAAAAAAAAGAGAGGGAGGGAGTGAAGGAGTGAGGGAAAAGTAGAGCGAAATGCAACAAGACAGAGACAGAGAGCGAGATAAAGAGAGAGAAAAAGAGAGAGAAGGAATTAAATAATGAAGAAAGAGGATAGAGAGAGAAGAATAAAGAGAGGGTGAGTTTAAAAGTGAATGAAGGGAGGGAGATCAAGAAGAAAGTAGATAAAAGTAAAAATAATAGCGAGATATAGAGATAGGAGAGGCAAAAAATAAAGATACCAAGAGAAAGAAACAGAGTGAGATAAAGAACAGAAGGGTATGACAGAAAAGCAAAAGAGAGAGAGAGAGAGAGAGAGAAGAGAGAGAGAGAGAGAGAGAGAGAGAGAGAGAGAGAGAGAGAGAGAGAGAGATAGAGAGAGAGACAGAAAAAGAGAATAAAAGGGAACGGGAAAGGAAATACCAAAAGAGAAAAGAGTTGGTGAGAGAAACAAATTTAATGGAGACAAAGTTGCAAACAAGAAGAGAGAGAGAGAGAGAGAGAGAGAAAAAAAAAAAATGTAGTGGTGAAGACTGAGTAAAAAAGAAGAAACACTCCCACCACTACCAATACCACAATAACAACATCAGTAAAAAACACCACCACTTAAACAAATAAAACTTCCCTCCTTCACCTTCCTCCTCCACCGCCTTCGTCAGCGCCTCCTCCCTACATGAAGTTCACCACACAGTTGTTAATCCAGCGCACTTTCAGGAAGCGATAGCGCACGTATTGGGCGTAATAAGACCGAGAAAAGGTGAACATGGATCTTAGCCTCCTGTTCACTTTGACCAGCTTTCTCCTGAGAACTTGTGGTTTCTTCAGCTCCTGATGGGGGACGTAGGTGTCTGCCTCGTCTATTGTAGTGTTGTTGTTGTTGTTGTTGGGCCTCGTGTGGTGAGAGCGGCGGATGGGTAGCGTGGGGGTCCATCCCGCGACCCGCGATCTCCGACGGGGGACTGACTGCCAGTGCCAGCTTGGCCTCCCTCGAGTGGTGACGGTGGTGGTGGTGGTGGTGGGAGGGTAATCGCCCTCGCCTCCCTTGTGTGTGTGTGTGTGTGTGTGTGTGTGTGTGTGTGTGTATGTGTGTGTATGTGTGTGTGTATGTGTACGTGTGTCTCCTTTCCCCCCACAACCACCCACATTCTTCTCCCCTCCTTCTCCTCCTCCTGTTCCTCCTCCTCCTGCTGCTTTTCTACTCGCTGCGCCTGCGTTACCTCCTCCTCCTCCTCCTCCTCCTCCTCCTCCTCCTCCTCTCCTCCTCCTCCTGCCTCACCCCTCACCTTTTCTCCATGTTCCCCGCCTCTCCCTTCTCGCATTTCTCCTTTTCCTCTCTCCTCTCCTCTCTCTCTCTCTCTCTTCTCTCTCTCTCTCTCTCTCTCTCTCTCTCTCTCTCTCTCTCTCTCTCTCTCTCTCTCTCTCTCTCTCTCTCTCTCTCCTCTCTCTCTCTCACTAAGATGTATATTCTCCAGATTATTTTGTCCCTTGTCTCCTTCGTCTGTTTACATTTTTACCTCAGTCCTCCTTTTTCGTCCCACTCTTCTGCCCCCGCATCCTCCTTCTCCCCCTCTTCCCCCTCCTCCTCAACCTCGTCCTCGGCCTCATTCTCGAGCTTAAAGTCACCAAGGAGTCACAGTTAAACACCATAAAGGACTATAAATCGTCACCGCACTCCATATTCACGTCTCACCAAGCGTCAACAATCACATACCACTAGGCTCCTCAAGGTTAGGTTTAAAGGAGGGTTACAACATCTTTTATGCGTCACTGTTTAAAGGGGCGATGCAGGTTCTTATTTTGAATATTTATATCTGGGTCTTGTTCTTGATAAGTGGAGAGAGAGAGAGAGAGAGAGAGAGAGAGAGAGAGAGAGAGAGAGAGAGAGAGAGAGAGAGAGAGAGAGAGAGAGAGAGAGAGAGAGAGAGAGAGAGAGAGAGAGAGAGAGAGAGAGAGAGAGAGAGAGAGAGAGAGAGAGAGAGAGAGAGAGATATTATACATACATATAGACAAAAAAGTATATTTCTTTCCGAATATTCCTTCTTATATCAATGGTAACGTTTTTTTAAGCATATCTTTTAAGCACATAACCATACCAACACCATAATCATCTGTACACCATCACCAGACTCTGTGTTCGTCACTATTACCACGTCATCACACGCATCACTATACAGGGCTCCCAACACTATCTTGCCTGCCACCACTGCAGTTGAATCTTGCAGTACCACCACAATTTCCTTTATGCCCTCACATATAATCCTCCCCTTACATGAATGCCTTCCCTCATAGCGAAGAACATCAACCGGATGCCATACGAAAAACTTACTTTTAATTTACTTTTCTCTCTTTTTCTTTCTCGTATTTTCCACTTTTCCCGTTTTACTCCATATCTCCCTCTTACTTTTCTCTTTGCCTGCTGTACACCATTATTCCCGACATCTCTCTTACCATGCTTTACTCCATTGGTATTTCTCTTTTCCTATTTTACTCGGTTTTCCCCTCGTGTTCATATATTGATCTGCTTTACTCCA
>JACEEZ010026331.1:297500-300000 GCA_016584305.1 Chionoecetes opilio
AAACATGACTCTCACTTTGAAATCAGGAAGCGCGCTGACCGCCGAACAAAACCGTTCGTGTGGACACAACCCTGGCAACGGCGCTTCCCGTCGGCAAGCACCGACGGCAAGCACCGACGGTGGTGAGTGGTAGTGTGGACGGGGCTTAAGATACACATGGAACACAGATTAGGGATCACTGCATTACCTCACATTGACTCTGTGACGTCATTGAATGTCAGGATCACCATTTTCTGGCTGGTAGGAATCTTATAACGGATTCGTCGGGGTCATGGTTAGAATAATGTGGGATTTACATGAAAAAAAATTTATCCTTCAAAGCCGAGTTATGGTTCTCGGAGTCACGACAAAGATCACTCAAGGGGCGCCACTCAAGAAGAGCAAGAGTAGGTATATGATTCCTTGTATTGTCGTATCATCTGATTATGCAGTTCTTTCCTTGGTCGTACTTTGTCTATAGTTAGTTCCTTTCTTGGTGGTATCTTGTATATAGTTAGTTCCTTTCTTGGTGGTATCTTGTATATAGTTAGTTCCTTTCTTGGTGGTATCTTGTATATAGTTAGTTCCTTTCTTGTGTATCTTGTCTAAAGTTAGTTCCTTTCTTGGTGGTATCTTGTATATAGTTAGTTCCTTTCTTGGTGGTATCTTGTATATAGTTAGTTCCTTTCTTGGTGGTATCTTGTCTATAGTTAGTTCCTTTCTTGGTGGTATCTTGTATATAGTTAGTTCCTTTCTTGGTGGTATCTTGTATATAGTTAGTTCCTTTCTTGGTGGTATCTTGTCTATAGTTAGTTCCTTTCTTGGTGGTATCTTGTATATAGTTAGTTCCTTTCTTGGTGGTATCTTGTATATAGTTTGTTCCTTTCTTGGTGGTATCTTGTATATAGTTAGTTCCTTTCTTGGTGGTATCTTGTCTATAGTTAGTTCCTTTCTTGGTGGTATCTTGTATATAGTTAGTTCCTTTCTTGGTGGTATCTTGTATATAGTTAGTTCCTTTCTTGGTGGTATCTTGTATATAGTTAGTTCCTTTCTTGGTGGTATCTTGTATATAGTTAGTTCCTTTCTTGGTGGTATCTTGTATATAGTTAGTTCCTTTCTTGGTGGTATCTTGTATATAGTTAGTTCCTTTCTTGGTGGTATCTTGTATATAGTTAGTTCCTTTCTTGGTGTATCTTGTATATAGTTAGTTCCTTTCTTGGTGGTATCTTGTATATAGTTTGTTCCTTTCTTGGTGGTATCTTGTATATAGTTAGTTCCTTTCTTGGTGGTATCTTGTCTATAGTTAGTTCCTTTCTTGGTGGTATCTTGTATATAGTTAGTTCCTTTCTTGGTGGTATCTTGTCTATAGTTAGTTCCTTTCTTGGTGGTATCTTGTCTATAGTTAGTTCCTTTCTTGGTGGTATCTTGTCTATAGTTAGTTCCTTTCTTGGTGATATCTTGTATATAGTTAGTTCCTTTCTTGGTGGTATCTTGTATATAGTTAGTTCCTTTCTTGGTGGTTTTCTGTATATAGTTAGTTCCTTCTTGGTGGTATCTTGTATATAGTTTGTTCCTTTCTTGGTGGTATCTTGTATATAGTTAGTTCCTTTCTTGGTGGTATCTTGTATATAGTTAGTTCCTTTCTTGGTGGTATCTTGTATATAGTTAGTTCCTTTCTTGGTGGTATCTTGTATATAGTTAGTTCCTTTCTTGGTGGTATCTTGTATATAGTTAGTTCCTTTCTTGGTGGTATCTTGTCTATAGTTTGTTCCTTTCTTGGTGGTATCTTGTATATAGTTAGTTCCTTTCTTGGTGGTATCTTGTATATAGTTAGTTCCTTTCTTGGTGGTATCTTGTCTATAGTTAGTTCCTTTCTTGGTGGTATCTTGTCTATAGTTAGTTCCTTTCTTGGTGGTATCTTGTATATAGTTAGTTCCTTTCTTGGTGGTATCTTGTCTATAGTTAGTTCCTTTCTTGGTGGTATCTTGTATATAGTTAGTTCCTTCTTGGTGGTATCTTGTATATAGTTAGTTCCTTTCTTGGTGGTATCTTGTATATAGTTAGTTCCTTTCTTGGTGGTATCTTGTATATAGTTAGTTCCTTTCTTGGTGGTATCTTGTATATAGTTAGTTCCTTTCTTGGTGGTATCTTGTATATAGTTAGTTCCTTTCTTGGTGGTATCTTGTATATAGTTAGTTCCTTTCTTGGTGGTATCTTGTCTATAGTTTGTTCCTTTCTTGGTGGTATCTTGTCTATAGTTAGTTCCTTTCTTGGTGGTATCTTGTATATAGTTAGTTCCTTTCTTGGTGGTATCTTGTATATAGTTAGTTCCTTTCTTGGTGGTATCTTGTATATAGTTAGTTCCTTTCTTGGTGGTATCTTGTATATAGTTAGTTCCTTTCTGGGTGGTATCTTGTATATAGTTTGTTCCTTTCTGGGTGGTATCTTGTATATAGTTAGTTCCTTTCTTGGTGGTATCTTGTATATAGTTAGTTCCTTTCTTGGTGGTATCTTGTATATA
>JACEEZ010026331.1:307500-312500 GCA_016584305.1 Chionoecetes opilio
TTTCTTTAAATTAGATAATTTCTTACAAATCTTGCGTGCCATCGTTGGCTACAGGAGGGAACTATTGAGTCACGGGGCGGGCACCACCATACCTGGCAGGAAGTTAAGGGCCGGATGACATTGACTCGTCTACCCATTATTTTTTCTGTTCCAGAGAAGACAAATATTTCAGTGAGCAAAATAGGTTGCAGAGTTGCAGAGATAGAAACTTCACGTAAGGTTCTCCGGTTTAGTATGAAGCCTCAGTCAGTCCCTCGGTAACAATGGTTAAGGGAAACAACAGAGTGTGGGGAAGGCAAGACTTGTAGTAATAATAATAATAATAATAATAATAATAATAATAATAATAATAATAATAATAATAATAATAATAATAATAATAATAATAATAATAATAATAATAATAATAATAATAATAATAATAATAATTCTATTCTCGGCCAGAGGCATACAGACAAAAAACAAAGCAATAAGAACAAGCCAAGGAGTAAACTTAAGTACTAGAGCAAATACAAAAAACAAGAAAAAGTACAGGCACATTAGGGGACATAGTATCAAAGTACATAGAAAAGCATACATGGACACCTGTGCTACCCCACATTCTGCACAAACAGCAGACCCAGCCACCGCTGCTGTATAGGTCCACATACATAGGCCGAGCTCTGCCTGACAGAGGTGATGATGGAGTTCGTAGAGAGCTCCACCCTACTCCTTAAACTGAACACGGAGTGTCGACGGATCACATCCAGATTGTTCACCCCGTTCCTAGCGAAAGCCAGGGACAAGCTGCATCATCTGGGCAGCCACAGAAGCCTCTTAAGGATGTCATTGTGACAGACCTTAAGGCGGTTCATAGTGGCCACCTTGTACCGCGACCACAGCGAGTTGCAGTATATAGAGTAGCAGTGACTCCTGAATAACTCCATCTTCACCTCTCTGCTACAGTAGGAGAATTTCCTCTGCAAAGTATTTCCCACGACAAGAAGCTTAGTGGTCTGCTTGATGATATCATCAACATCAGTCATGTCGTGGGATATAACATGGCCTAAGTATGCGAATCTATCCACAAAAGTGAGGGCAGACCCACCGAGCCATGCTGTTTTCAGGTAATTTATCTGAGCGCGTGCCGGTGATACTACCATGCACTCTGTCTTAGTGGTGTTGTAGACAATGTCATGCTTGGCAGCATACACCTAACACACATTGATAAGGTCCTGCAACGCATCCGCAGTGGGTGCGAGCAGTACCATATCATCAGCATAGCTCAGTGAGTTGATGCACCCATCATGTATGTGGCAGCCGATACCTGTATCACGAAGGTTGGCACTGAGATCATCCGTGTACACATTGTACAGGTAGGGGATAAAATCCCCCCCCCCCCCTGCCGAATACCATTGGCAGTACTAAAGGACAGCGAGAAGGAATTACCCCACTTAACAGTAAATTCCTGGGTAGTGTAGCAGTACATTAATAAATTAACAATGTACCCAGGTGTACCCCTGACGAGAAGTTTATGAAAGAGCTTCCAGTAATTCACTCTGTCAAACGCCTTTCTGGCATCCTTTACCTTTCTGGTAATGCTAGAGAAGGAAATAATAAAGCAGAAATAGAAAAAAAACGAAGTGCTGACAGAACAACGACGAGATGAAATGACAGCTGACAAATGGCTGTTCGAAAAATACAGACAAATGCGCAATGGTTCAATGATGCTGTGCGAGTGGCTTAAGCTCGGGCGAAGTGGTGGCGAAATCGGCTGCATAAATCATATTGAAGACATACACACGGATGAGGGCATCCGCGGCACTTCACGCAAGAGCCATGGTGACGCTGAGGCTTTTAGCATAAAAAAAACAGTGACGGAAGCAATGACACTGAGCAGACTTGCCTTCTACCGATAAATGGTATTCTTGTTGATGGATTGAAAGTCATGTGACGTGTTGTTAGGTCACGGATTCATATAGAGCGATAACCAGACTGTGAATCATCGAAGTGAAAGATTCATCAGTAATACAATATAGATGTTCTTGAATCTATCATCCCAAAACATGACTTCTTCCAGAATTTGTGTCCTTGAAATGTTAGTGTTAGCACCACTCAGATGAGGTGAGTGCATTCGTCTACATGACATTTTGATAGTTTCGGTAATGCTGGTTGACGTACACAAACTATTCCAGTCATGTCACCTCTATGCATAACTTGTGAAGTGTCATTAAATTCCGGCCTTAAAATGGACTTATATCTCAGTTTTTAGTACATAGTAAATATCAGTAGTATTCGCATGTCATTGTAGCATTAAGAGAATATGAAGAAAATTGTATGAAGACATATTCTGTCAAACAATATAGCATCGCCAACAATCATACTTTATCAGTCCACTACGGCAATATTCATTCCTACGGCCGCACATAACAGGATTATCTGTATTTCAATTCATTTACTTTTAACCCTGCAGCCTGAATGGAAACTCACCCTAACATTGCATTGTCACGCCAGAAACCTTATGTTATGTACAGTTAGGGAACAAACATGTATTATCATTTTACATATGTATTTTCTTTCTGTCTTTCTAGGTAAATCAATCGCTTTCTTTATCTCCATTTTTTCTCTTTTCTCCTACTCCTTTTTTTTTTCTTCTCTCTCTCTCTTTCTCTTTCTCTTTCTCTCTCTCTCTCTCTCTCTCTCTCTCTCTCTCTCTCTCTCTCTCTCTCTCTCTCTCTCTCTCTCTTCTCTCTCTACTCACCTATTCCTTCTCTTCTTCCCTCTCTTCCGCCCTCAGTTCCTCGCTCCCTTCCTCACTTCCTCCTTCCCTCCTACCGTTCCTCCCACACAATCACACCTACTCATTCTCGCTTTTCATCTCACAGGTAGGTAGTGCTATTCACAACTCCTGACTCTCATAACAGCCTCAGGTGAAGACAGGTGAGTGGCTCCGGCTTTCTGTTCGCCGTCCTCCTGATGTATTTGCTCAAAGGCGTGTGTTAATTGAGGTGGGTTTGTGTGCCCCCTCCTCTCACTCGCTCTCTCTCCCCCCTCTGCCTTAATTCAGACAGGTGTAAACAGGTGGACAGAGAGAGAGAGAGAGAGAGAGAGATAGAGATAGAGATAGAGATAGGAGGAAGAGAAGAGAGAAGAAGAAGAGAAGAGAGAGAGAGAGAAGAGAGAGAGAGAGAGAGAGAGAGAGAGGAGAGAGAGAGAGAGAGAGAAGAGAGAGAAGAGAGGAGAGAGAGAGAGAGAGAGAAGGAGAGAGAGAGAGAGAGAGAGAGAGGAGAGAGAGAGAGAGAGGAGAGAGAGAGAGAGAGAGAGTGTGCATGTACCAATACGTGGCTGAAATGCGACAAAGCTTTAATGAATGTGCGTATTAGTTTACTTTTTACACACACGCACACGCACACGCACACGCACACACACACACACACACACCATATCTCTCTCTCTATCCAGAGAGATTAGAGTAAACTAATACGCACATTCGTTAAAGCTTTATCGCATTTCAGCCACGTATTGGTACATACAACACACTCTCTCTCTCTCTCTCTCTCTCCTCTCTCTCTCTCTCTCTCTCTCTCTCTCTCTCTCTCTCTCTCTCTCTCTCTCTCTCTCTCCTCTTTTTCTCTCTCCCCACCTGTTTACACCTGTCTGAATTAAGGCAAAGGGGGAAGAGAGAGAAGGAAGGGGCACCTACATCTCATAACACACGCATAGACCAGTACGGACTGGAGTCGGCTGTCACATACGACGCCGAATCGGAGGCGTCGGAATTAACACACGTCCATAACACTTGTATATATGGATTAGGATAATATAGCTAATATATAATGAGTATATTATAATATATTGAAGTACGAGGAGTGATATATATTATAATATATATATATATATAATATATATATATATATATATATATATATATATATATATATATATATATATATATATATATATATATATATACGCATCATATAGACTGGTTTATCAGTATATATGATATACTGTAATCTTCGTAAATGTTTGTTCTATAATATTATCAAGTAAAAAACAATAAAACACGCTAAAGAAATGCCATTACGAGACTCTGAAGAAATATGCATGAACTTAATATTCACTTCAACTCTTCGCCATTTAAAACTTTGCGAGTCAACTTTTATCATGAAGGGTATCAATAGAAGCGCACTTTTATTAGCTTCCCATTGATGTATTTGGTTTTCTGATAAATGAATTACCCCTATGCATAAATTAGCGTTAACTAAATAGATAAAATCATCAATCGGGTAATTTTCCCGATTGATGAGGTTATTTATTTAGTTAACGCTAATTTATGCATGGTGCTAATTCGTTTATCAGAAAACGAAATATATAAGTAAATAAATAACATCGTCAATCGGGAAAATTACCCGATTGATGATTTTATTTATTTATTCAACGCTAATTTATGCATGGTTCTAATTCATTTATCAGATAACGAAATATATCAATGGAAAGCTAATAAAATTGCGCTTCTATTGATACCCTTCATGATAAAAGTTGACTCGCAAAGTTTTAAATGGCGAAGAGTTAAGTGAATATTAAGTTCATGCATATTTCTTCATAGTCTCGTAATGGCATTTCTTTAGCGTGTTTTACTGTTTTTTATTTGATGATATTATAGAACAAACATTTACGAAGATTACAGTATATCATATATACTGATAAACCAGTCTATATGATAGTCCATAGACCACTATATCTCTTTGTCGGGCGCCCCGCAGGCCCCTATGCAGCCCCGCAATTCAAAACAGTGTCGCGTGTGCAGTCCAGGTATACAGTGGTCTATGCACACGCCTTTGAGTAAGTACATCAGTACTCCGTGGTGTAGGGGAAGCACGCTCGGTTCACAACCGAGAAGTCCCGGGTTCGATCCCCGGGCGGAGCGGAAACAGAAGGGTTGTTTCCTTAAAACCCGAGCCCCTGTCCACCCAGCATTGAATGGGTACCGGGTGTTAGCCGGGGTTTGTGACCTGCTC
>JACEEZ010026331.1:315000-317500 GCA_016584305.1 Chionoecetes opilio
GTTAACATGCACAAATATTTGAAATCGGTTAGATAAAGTTTTTGATTACATTAGGCAAGATTAGGCTAGATTAGGTTAGGTTAGATTAGGTTAGGAAAGCGAGAGAGAGATATGTAGGAATAGGTAATAGATGAGTGAAATAGGTTGAGCTAATACATATGATAACTGCGTAAAGGATTAAAGGTAGCGTTGAGTTAGGACAGGAAAGGTAAACTATTCGGCAGGAAATTGTTCACAGAAGACTGGGAGGATGATGGTTTACTGGAATAGATTTTAGGAAGTATGTCAGTAGAGGTCACTGTGATTAGGATTTTAGAAAGTATGTAAGTAGAGGTCACTGTGATTAGGATTTGAATATGGCATTAGAGACAGTTGTAAGATAAGTTAGGTTGACTCGAGTTATTCAAAATGATGACTTTAAAGTTACGTTATGGGTAAGTTAGGTTAGGGTAGGGAGTGGACAAGATAATTTACAACAAGCTTTAAGTTATGTTAGGGATAGGGTGAAATCAATTTAGATTAGTTAGGGTTAAGTCAGGATTACGACACTAGACTAGGTTAGGGATAAACTACTCAAAGTTAACTTAGCACTTGTTGGATAAGATATTGCCTCAAGTCAGATTCAATTTTGGATAGTTAAGGTAAGGTAAGTGTAGATTGGATATAGAGGCAGGAGTCAGGATAGGGATACCTTGAAGGGGTGATCGATATATCCAGGGTTAAAGAGGAGGAGGGCATTCAAGGTGTCCAGGAGATGTCTTGTGTGTGTCTGCCTGACCATGTGTAGACTCCATAATACTGCTATATTATGTCTAACCCTCCATAATTGTGGTGGTGGTGGAGGAGGAGGAAGATTACATAGGATTACATAGGAATAACAGACACCAGGAGACCTATTGGTCCATAGCGAGGGTATCTGCTGAACTACATACTACTAACTATCAACTACTTGTAAGAAAACAGTTGGAAAATTATACCATGTCTCTAAAGAGGATAGGAACATGGAAGTTTCATAGTGCAGAATGATAGGATATGAAAAATACTAACTACAACTACCACTACCACTACAACTAATCGATACAGGGGACTAGATACGAATTCGCACTATCAATACCCATTTACTTTACAGTGCGCGTCAAGTCTGTTTTTGAATGTAGTTATTGTGCTGGCTCCGACAACATTTGCTGGTAACTTGTTCCATCTATCAACGACTCTAACATTGAAATAATTTTTACGGAGATCGGTAATGCAACGTTGACCGCTTAGTTTTAAACCATTATTTCTTGTTGTCACTTGAGTTGAAAGCTCGAATAGGTTCTCTTGATTAATGACATCAAAACCTTTTAGGATCTTAAAGGTTTCTATCAAGTCCCCACGGATTCTACGATCCTTTAAGGAAAACATATTAAGTTTCCACAGTCTCTCTTCATAAGATGAATTTCGCAGAGATGGAATTTGTTTGGTTGCTCTTCTTTGCACTGATTCCAATTTGGCTTGCATCTTTTACGAAACAGGGCGACCAGAATTGAACGGCATATTCCAAGTGCGGCCTAACCAAGGACGTGTATAATTGTGTCATTACTTTCGGAGTTTTATGTTCAAAGTTATGTTTAATAAAGCCCAACATCATATTTGCCTTTTTACTGGCAGCTAGGCAATGCGGACTGGTTTTCAGATCATTACTGATGATGACACCTAAATCCTTTTCCTGCTGTACTTCAGTTAACGATTTATTTTGCATTTGATAGTTATATTTGAGGTTTTCGTTGCCTATATGCATTACTTTACATTCATCGGAATTGAATTTTAATAGCCATTTATCACTCCAATCTGATAGTTTGTCGAGATCACTTTGTATGAGTTCGCAGTTTTCTCTAGTATATAAGAGGAGGAGGAGGAGGAGGAGGAGGAGGAGGAGGAGACCTATTGGTCTATAAGAGTGTATCTGCTGAACTACATACAGCTAACTATCAAACTGCATGTAAGAGAACAGTTGGAAAAGAATACCATGCCCCTTGAGGATAGGAACATGGAAGTTTCAGAGAGAAGAATGAGACAAATGACATATGCTACCACTACCACTAATCAATCCGGTGGATGTTAATAATATAACACATATAATAATATATGTGGAGGAGGAAGAGGAAGAGGAAATGGAAGAGGAAAAAGAAGAGGAAGTGAAGGAAGAGGAAGAGGAGGAAGAGTGTTTTTTAGAAATTTATGAGGCGCCCAAAGACTTCAATCGATACGTGACTTGTGTCTACTTGTGAAGAAGAAGTAAAATTAGAAGTAGAAGAATAAGAAGATGATGATGATGATGAAAATGAAATACACATAATAACAATGATAATAATAGTAATAATGATCAAAATTATGATAATGATCAAAATTATAATAATGATAACAATGATGATAATAATAATAACAATAAATGATAATAGTAATGATAATGATGATACTAGTTGATTCACTTTGAAGTAACGACGTCATGTGCTCTTGG
>JACEEZ010026331.1:322500-325000 GCA_016584305.1 Chionoecetes opilio
CACTCATTTACTTTATCTAAGTCTCCCTGCAATATGTTTACATCAGACTGTGATATAATAATATATGTATGTATGTATGTATTATATAAATTTAAAACAATAAACTGATATAGTTAATATAACGTCATTAAGTGTGTGTGTGTGTGTGTGTGTGTGTGTGTGTGTGTGTGTGTGTGTGTGTGTGTGTGTGTGTGTGTGTGTTGTGTGTGTGTGTGTGTGTATGTGTGTGTGTGTGTGTGTGTTGTGTGTGTGTGTATAATGTTGTGTGTGTTGTGTTGTGTGATTGGTGTTGAGTTGTGTTGAGTGTGGGGTGTGTATAAGTTTGTGTGCATTGTATCAGAGTACAAGTATGTGTTTGAATTCCAGAGCAGTGTTGCAAAGAATTAGTGTTGCAGTGTGGCAGAGTGTGGATATAAGTTTTGTAGTGTTTCTAGATTATGTGGGCAAAGTATTTGTTTTACAATTTCTAGAGCAGTGTGGCATATACGTAATTAGAGTTGCAGTGTTTCTAGAGCTGTGTAAGAAAGGGTTATCTGTCGTAATGTTTCTAGATTAGTGTGGCAAAGAGTTAGTGTTGCAGTGTTTCTAGAGCAGTGTGGCAAAGTTTTAGTTGTACTATTTCTAGATCAGTGTGGCAAAGAGTTAAGTGTTGCTGTGTTTCTAGAGTATTGCGGCAAATAGTTAAGTGTTGCAGTGTTTCTAGAGCAGTGTGGTAATTTTTTTGTTTTACTATTTCTAGAGTATTGTGGCAAATAGTTAAGTGTTGCAGTGTTTCTAGAGCATTGTGGCAAAGAGTTAAGCGTTATAGTGTTTCTAGAGCATTGTGGCAAAGAGTTAAGTGTTGCGGTGTTTCTAGAGTATTGTGGCAAATAGTTAAGTGTTGCAGTGTTTCTAGAGCATTGTGGCAAAGAGTTAAGTGTTATAGTGTTTCTAGAGTATTGTGGCAAAGAGTTAAGTGTTGCAGTGTTTCTAGAGCATTGTGGCAAAGAGTTAAGTGTTGATAGTGTTTCTAGAGTATTGTGGCAAAGAGTTAAGTGTTGCAGTGTTTCTAGAGCATTGTGGCAAAGAGTTAAGTGTTGCGTGTTTCTAGAGCATTGTGGCAAAGGTTAAGTGTTGCAGTGTTTCTAGAGCATTGTGGCAAAGAGTTAAGTGTTGCAGTGTTTCTAGAGCATTGTGGCAAAGAGTTAAGTGTTGCGGTGTTTCTAGAGCATTGTGGCAAAGAGTTAAGTGTTGCAGTGTTTCTAGAGCATTGTGGCAAAGAGTTAAGTGTTGCAGTGTTTCTAGAGCATTGTGGCAAAGAGTTAAGTGTTGCAGTGTTTCTAGAGCATTGTGGCAAAGAGTTAAGTGTTGCAGTGTTTCTAGAGCATTGTGGCAAAGAGTTAAGTGTTATAGTGTTATCAGAGCAGTGTTCTCCAGTGTGCTAATTGCTTTCATCTTACATAACTTATAACTCTACGGGTTTGAGTTTCATATTTGACTATCTTGTCACCATAATATAATCAAACTAATAGCATCAATAATATTGGTCACTTTATTTTGACACCATCACTATGCCTCTTAACACCATTTTTGCTTACTATAAATACAACATCTCAATATATCACAGCACTATACAGTATATGTTTCCCTTTATTAACATCGCTAACTGGTCACCATAATTTATATCAGTCTTAACATTACATTTTAATTGTTAACTTTAATATTAACAACATCACTATTAACCGTCACTATATCTTAGCACAATGAATGATGTTTTCCATAATATCAACTTCACTAACTTAATAATTATATTTTTACACCATTATTTCAATATTACTACAACACCAGGTAAATAAAAATCATGTTTACGGCATCAAAATGAAACAAAATGTAAAGAAAAGTATTAGCATTCGACGTTGTTTTGTTTTCGTTTGTGTATTTTATTCGTACTTTTTCCTTTTTTTCAACAAGGTAAAGCTTTGTTTGTGAGGTTTTGTGGGGAATTATCAAGTATAAGTTCAGGTACAATAGTGTGTTTAAAGTCAGAGTATCAATATTATTATCATTATTAATATTACCTACTGTAATTTGTCCAAGCTCGCTTCGCTCGCTTGGACACCTATTTCAGCTGAATTCATTCTTTGGTACTAAATAGATTGGTGAATCTGTCATATAGGCTTGTAAAATGTTTACTCCACGAATGGGGGCAAGGTCTAGAGTGCATATAGGCTTGTAAAATGTTTCCTCCACGAATGGGGGCAAGGTCTAGAGTGCATATTGGCTTGTAAAATGTTTACTCCACGAATGGGGGCAAGGTCTAGAGTGCATATAGGCTTGTAAAATGTTTACTCCACGAATGGGGGCAAGGTCTAGAGTGCATATTGGCTTGTAAAATGTTTACTCCACGAATGGGGGCAAGGTCTAGAGTGCATATAGGCTTGTAAAATGTTTACTCCACGAATGGGGGCAAGGTCTAGAGTGCATATTGGCTTGTAAATGTCACTTTGTTGTTCTTGTTTTT
>JACEEZ010026331.1:332500-337500 GCA_016584305.1 Chionoecetes opilio
CGTATTATTAATCATTTGAATTAGCAGCGTGGTAATCCCACGTACTGTATACTCTTGCTGTCTTTCATTTTTCTGTACTATTTTTCTTATACTTTTCTTTACCTTTCCCCCCACTATACTATTATAGTGCGATATTGCGAGCCACATTCTTCTGAAGAAGCCCAGTAGAGGGAAAGCTAGTCAGGGATAAAGTATTCATTTCCCAGCCCATGTCTCCTTCATTACCAGATTTTGTTAGTAGTAGTAGTATTATTACTATTATTATCAGTAGTAGTAGTAGTAGAAGCAGAAGTAGTAATTTTAGCAGTAGTCCACTTCAGTTCAGTATATTTTATTTCGTAATTAACTTACATAGTAGTCTAGACGCAGAACACGATTTACAGCAAGTAAAAAAAAAATATCAATAAACAAACATTGATTTGTACATACTTGAATCAAATAGCTTACAAGTATTTATATGAATATCACCTTAAAATATGAATATAAAAATTCTCATACAAATAAAATCTCATACAAATTATAAAAAAAAAAAAATGTGGACAGGCTAACTATTAAAATGAATTGATAAAAATGTATAATTGACAGCGAGCTTCGCTCGCTGTCGCTTACCATAAGACCCGTGGAACCAAGTTTCCGCCAAAAAGTGTATAACTACTCCTAATTATTGTCGGATTGAGCTGAAATTTGACATGCAAGTAGTGCTGTCAAAATCAATGGGGGTCGTCGGAATTTTTTTTTTGCGTAAAACAAGCCCTTAATAAGTAATTAGCGTAAATTACTCCTAATATTTGTCGAATTGAGCTGATATTCGACATCGAAGTAGTGCTGTCAAAATCAATGGGGGTCTGTGAAACAAACGTTTTGCATAGAACAAGCCCTTAATGAGTAATTCACGTAATGAGTTAATTGGCTGGAACGTGGCTCGCTGTCACGTTCCAGCCGCAAGAACTGAGCCAAAAGCAAAGGGGCCAGAGGCTGGACGTCTATACTTGATATATCTAAGGTACCGTATACATCATACAAAAAGAAAATATGGTATAAATTTGTAAACTACATAAGAAAGATAATAAATTCACTATGAAGATATCAAGGTATTAGTATCCATAATACAAACAGGGACCTCGCCTTTCCTCATGTATCTGTATTAGTATTAGTATTAGTAGTAATAGTAATAGTAGTATTAGTTTTTGGGGAGGCGGTGGCCAAGTGGTTAGCGTCTTGGAGTGCTGAACTCAATGTCCCGAGTTCGAATCCTGCCGGGGGCAACTCTTTCAAGAGCCTGGTAGGGGAGCAGAAGGTCCCGAGTTCAAGTCTCACGAAGGAACAACTGTCAAAAGCCATCGACGAGTGACCGAAGCAACCCACATGCAGCGTATACCTGTCTGCCGATTGCGAGTGTGACGGTGGACTCTAAGGGCTGCATGCGCCTAACCTGGAGATCAAGAACATCATAGAAAATGAGATCTTCACCTGAGACCACAGGTGTCACTATAAAAATGCAGCCTGCGCCACCAACGGGCGAGTTCGACCAACATCAAGACTCCATATGCCTACAGGCGCTATAGGCTACAAAAAATAGTAAAAGTAGTAGTAGTAGCAGTAAAAGTAGTAGTAATAATAGTAGTAGTAGTAATAGGTAGCAGTAGAAGCAATAGTAGTAATGTACCATTGTGATTTGTGATCACAGGACCGGTCACCCATGTTTGTACAAAATGCCATCAAATTTTAGTACATCTTTGCGACAGACTAGCTCGACATCTCGTGTAACCCATAGAGTGAAGTGTGTGCGTGTGTGTCATCTGGGTTATAATATATGCAAGACTTAGCCGTGACCTGTAGCTTGATGGCGCCGGTACAAAACATATATGCATCAACCCAAATATTCGTTATTACACGCAGCACATTTTAAAAGTCACATTACACATGTTAAACATACCCGAACAATATTTTGACAAAAAAAATAAGACTAGAACTGCAAAACCATATAATTTGCACTAGATTAATTTCCTAGCGTACATGTTATCATGTGGGCAAGTCCCTAGAAAAGTCATACGATTACTTTTAGATTACCTGACCTTGCTTTGCTAAATAACAAAAAAATTGTTTACATGACAAAATTTCGCAAATGATAGGCAGCGCTCATTAGCACGAGCCTTCCATGCGAGGATAGTATTTAGGCAGAATTAAAATGCTGTGCAAACATTTTTACCAGGCCTTATTTTTCCAGTTGTTACTTGATGTCGCTCTTTATCATTTCCTTCGTGTTCTATTGTTATATGTCGCTGCATTCATTAAGCAGTCTCGTTCCCGCACTGAACAGTCACAGTGTTAGCCTTCAGGCATGGGTTGTGGTAGAGATATGCTGCGTGAGGTGTTGGTGTAGGGCTCCGTCACACTTGAGAGGTCCTGAACGGTATTTATCTCTACAATCACAGCTCCTTGGCCACACCGGTGTAGGGGAACCGATAGTTTGGTTCTATCTAAATTATCTGTCGAGGACCTTCAAGCTGCCATGCACTTGTTGCGTCCTGCCGGGCCGGACTGGCGACACTGACGCTGCGCCCCCTCACCCCCCAACGGTGACCACAGTCAGCTGGCTGGTCTTTTTCCTACATATAATTTATGGTTAACGTGAGTGAGTGTATATGTGTATTCATGATCATGATCATGATCATGATCATGATCATCATGATCATCATCTCCTCATCACCACCTGAAACAGCACAATTATCGTCATAATCATCAAATTTCCATCACTGTCACCGACATCGAGAATAAGAATTGCAATATTGTCATGATTGTTATCACATCATTATGATTTTTTCTAAAAGAATTTATCATGATTGCAATGATACTAATGTTGATATTATAATTATTCAGATCATAACGAGTACTATGTCATTACTATTATGTATATTTTTCTTATTGTTATTGTTATCGCTGCCGTCGTTGATGATGTTGCCTTAGACGACTAATTAAACGACTTCCCTCTAGTCATGGAAGACATGTTCCCAAAACGCAACACAACACAATTTATATTACATTAAAAATAACACAAAACTCTTTTTCCATGTTGACAGACTTAATTTTCTTTCCGCTTAATTTCAAGGTGAGGAAAGAAGATGAGCGAACTGAACGGCTATATCCCGTCTCTCTCTCTCTCTCTCTCCTTCTCTCTTCTCTCTCTCTCTCTGTGTGTGTGTGTGTGTGTCTGCGTGGGGTGGAGAAAGGGGGGTAGCATTTCAAAATGTAGGTAGGAAATGAACCCAACTCAGCTTTCTTACTCTATATTATTTCTTTTGAAACTTCTGAGATTGTCTGGGAGGGAGGAAGGGAGGGAGGAAAAAGAGAAAGAAGACAGGAAAAGAGGATAGGTGAGATTCGTTGCCATGGTAACGAACAGAGAGAGAGTAGATGAAAGATGACGAGATAGGAAGGACGAGAGAAACGCAACAACAAATTTATATTACATTAAAAAGAACACAGAACTATTTCCATGTGAGACAGAATAGATTGCTTGATTAAGCAAGAGGAAATGTAAAAGAGGAGTAAAGCTATCGATTGTGAGTGTCTGCTTCTCATATTACTGAGTTACTCTATGGAGGACTGACCTCTAATAGACTCTTCTCCTGTAAAGGTTAACGCTCGATCTAGTGAATATTCTCCTCTTCCTCTCTACCTCTCTTCTTCTCTCCGTCTCCCCTCTTGCTCGTCACCCTCCAACATCCGTCGTGTCATGTGCCGCTGGGGTGGGAAACGGGGGAACAGTTATGACTCGTGAACGAACCACCCCAGCTTGTAGATGACTATGATTTTTTTAAACTTTGACGGAGGGAGGAAGGGAGGGGGGAAGAGAGAAGACAGAAGGATAGGTGAGATTCGTTGCATGGTACGAATGAGAGTGATGACGAGGAGGAGGAGAGCGGGTAGTGGGAGACGGCAGTAGGAGAGAGGAGGAGGAGGGGAATACAACTAGAGAGGATTCAGAACAAGTATGACTGAGAGAAATGAGACTTCATCGAAAGATCTTCCTAGAATGAGTAATCTCTGTCATGTGAGTCTGGTATCATCTAATCGTGATCTGATGTGAATTGAGCCATTTTGATGAAGATTTTATTGCAATCCCTCAAAAGTCACAGCTGACCCCTACGCCCTTGAATAAAGTCCCGGTTCCCATAACTTTTAATGGCTTAAAGTACACGCCCAAAAGAGATCACATCATCACGATGAGTGGTAGAGAGAGGAACAGTTGCCTCGCTGAGGAGGAGACGCCGAGCGGGAGAGAGCGATTTAATGACGGCAGGCCGAGAAGCGGTAGGCGGGGCGATTTTGTGAGTATGTGAGTAGTTGAGACGAGCGCGGGCCAAGCGGGTTAGGAGGAAAAAAAAAAAAAAATTGATTTTCTGAGGAGAGGAATACCTTCATTACAGAATCAAACCTAATTATTGATGAGGGGAATTCTTCGTAATCTACTCTTCTCTAAAAACTGATAATCTACTAATCTATACATATATCAATTGACCATGTAATAAACGAAAGTCATGTTGCTGCATTTCTCACAACTTTGGCAACTCTTTCACTTGAAAGAAATATGGGCTTTATTCATGGGATTAATCAAAGTATAATTTTAAGAACATTGTTCCTTCTGCAAAGTATAGAATAGCCTATCTAAACATTTGTTAAACCAAATCAACCAAGCCTCGTTCCAGGGACGTAGCCAAGATTCTATCAGGGGGTGGGGTATAGTAAGTTGGTTTCACAAATCATATCCAGAGTCATATTCATATAATGTTACAATCCAGTAGAAAGCCTAAAGGTGTTCGACGCGTTTATAGCTTTTTTTCTCTCCCGCCCATCTCCCGCACCACTCCCCGCGCGGGTGTCGCCTCCACATTACCTATTCGCTCCACAAGCGATCGGATTCTATCTTCGCTTTCCAAGGCATGCTTATTATTTTGACAAGCGTTTGCCAGACGCAGCAGTACTGTCTTAGAAAACAG
>JACEEZ010026331.1:342500-347500 GCA_016584305.1 Chionoecetes opilio
ACTAGAAAATTGCCTTATTTCACTACCTGGCAACTCACACAGCGGCTGCACCAAACGTGTATGAACTTGGGACAAGTGCCTCCGGGAGGGTGAAACTGGCAATCGCGAGTCCGGCTCGCGTGGAGAAGACCATGTGTACACACACACACTATATATATATATATACCATATATAAATATTTATTATATATAAATATATATATATATATAATTATATATAATATATATATACATATAATATATATATATACAATAATATAATATATATATACATATATATATATTATATCATATATATATATATATATATATATACATAACATATATATATATATATATATACATATACATATACTATATATATAATATATATATATTATATCAAATATAATATATCAATATATATATATATATATAGATATATATACATATATACATATATAGATATATATACATATATAGATATATATACATATATAGATATATATACATATAGATATATATATACATATATAGATATATATACATATAGATATATATACATATATAGATATAATATATGATATATACATAAATATAGATTATATATACATATTAATATAGAAATATATATACATATAGATATATATACATATATATATATAATACTATATATATATATAAAAATATATATACATATATAATATATATACATATATAATATATATATACATATATAGATATAATACTAATATATACATATATAGATATATATACATATATATACATATATATACATATATATATATATATATATATATATACGTATATACATATAAATCTATCTATATATGTAGTCCAGCATGTGATCAAAACTGATGGGGAAAAATTATCCAGTGTGTAATTATGTAATAAGTGTTGTGATAGTATTAGTAAAAGTAGTAGTGGTGGTTGTGGTGATGGCAATGGATGTGAAGTGATAATGAATGTAGTGTTAGTAATGGTGGTAGCATGATAGTGAAGAGATGTCTTGATGGCAGTGGTAGTGATAGTAGCATTAGGAATTGTATTGTTGACCGGTGCTGACTTCTATTAGTGGCTAGTGACGGCGGGTGGGGAATTAGGGGTTATTGGAGGCGAGGCGCAGAGCAGGTGTTGGGAGGGACAATAGGCAGCTTACATGGAAGGGGGGAGGCAGCAGGGGCCGGAGAGCAGGGACAGCAAGTGGTGGTGGCGGGTGAAGCAGGTGGTCGCAAGCCCTGGGTTTCCATGGCAACTTTCCTTTCTGAGTATTCAGGAGCTTGTTAGCAAGTTTATCGTAAAGTTTGTCTGGCAATCTGGTGGTGGAGGCTCGATGGGGTGTGATTGGTGCCTTGTCGGGGCTGCCAGCTATATGTGGGCAGATGAAGGCTAAATTGCATTGGTCTCATGTAATGTTTTTTAAGTATGGACCGAGCGTACCTCAGGGGGAGCGAGGCAGGTGTGCAGGTGTGTAAGTGTGTGTGTGTGTGTGTGTGTGTGTACTATTCACTTATGGCCTTAATCATGCGCACTGAACTCCGGCCGCCAGCAGTGACCCTCCCGACAGGGAGCCGCATAGAGACCGATCTTTGGGTAAGACTGAGACCTCATACATCACACACAACCCCATCCCCTTGCTCAAGGGGGACAGTAACTGAACGCATGCCAGCAAAAAATCCCGAGCCTCGAGTGGGGCTCGAACACGGGACCACAGAGTGACACTCTTCGGTCTTATCCAATACCCGTACGAACAGATGTGTTATTCACTCATGATATTGTGTGTGTGTGTGTGTGTGTGTGTGTGTGTGTGTGTGTGTGTGTGTGTGTGTGTGTCATTCACTCACCCATGGTCTTGTCCACACGAGTCGGACTGGCGATCGCCAGTTTCACCCTCCCGGTCTGAGCTTGGAGCTCATTATTACCGATCTTTGGGTAATTCTAGGACCTCACACACCACACAACCCCATCCCGTTTCTCAAGGGAGACAGTAACCGCCCAAATTTCTCAGTGCAAAAATCCAGGGAATGAGCGGGGGCCGAGGATCGAACGCCGGACCACGGAATGGTGCCTGACGCTCTAATCCACCAAGCCGTTCAGGCGGCTGTGTGTGTGTGTGTGTGTGTGTGTGTGTGTGTGTGTGTGTGTGTGTGTGTGTGTGTGTCTGTTTTGGGTAGCCGAAACTGTAAATTCTATTTTGATGAGAGTAGGCTCAAAAAATCGCAAATAAATCGTAGGTGGTAAGCGGCTTGGTCCCATGTCGATTGAATCATTTTGAAGGGGGGTTTTGGGCTAAAAACACTTTAGGAGTATTAGATTACAGGAAAAACTCTGCGGTAACGTCTTGCCGCATTCCACAAACTCACTCATGGACGTTGTGTGCGTGTGTGAGTGCGTGTGTGTTGGAATCACACGGAACACAAAGGGTTGGAATCACACGGAACGTGGTCTACCCCGAGGCACTTTGACCAGTGACCAACGACAGCAACATCACGATTGGAGTTTGCAATCACATGTTGTCTAATATATACTACTACTACAAACATCAATACATGGGTCCGAAGGGCCCACAAGCACTTGTCTAATATACTATAGGAGTAGCCGTGTGTCTGTGTGTGTGTGTGTGTGTCTGTTTTGGGTAGCCGATTTTATTTTGATGAGAGTAGGCTCAAAAAATCGCAAATAAATCGTAGGTGGTAGGCGGCTTGGTCCCATGTCAATTGAATCATTTTGAAGGGGGGGTATGGGCTAAAACCACTTTAGGAGTATTAGATTACAGGAAAAACTCTGCAATAACGTCTTGCCACATTCCACAAACTCAGTAGACTCATGGACGTTTGTGTGCGTGTTACACTTTCATGTGAGTGTGTGTGTGTTGGAATCACACGGAACACAAAGGGTTGGAATCACACGGAACATGGTCTACCCCGAGGCACCTTGTCCAGTGACCAACGACAGCAACAATACGATTGGAGTTTGCAATCACATGTTGTCTAATATATACTACTACTACGAACATCAATACATGGGTCCGAAGGGCCCACAAGCACTTGTTTATCCTATAGCATACTATAGCCTATAGTGTGAGCTATACTTAAGTGGTCTTGTCTTCATATCTATGTTTATTCAGTCATTCTTGCAGTTGATAGAATGTCTGTGTGTGTGGGTGTGGGTATTTACCGAGTTGTATTTATCTAATCTGATATACTATAGGAGTAGCCGTGTGTGGTGTGTGTGTGTGTGTGTGTGTGTGTGTGTGGTGTGTGTGTGTTGTGTGTGTGTGTGTGTGTGTGTGTGTGTGTGTATGTTTTGGGTAGCCGAAATTATAAATTTAATTTTGATGAGAGTAGGCTCCAAAAATCGCACATAAATCGTAGGTGGTAAACGGCTTGGTCCCATGTCGATTCAATCATTTTGAAGGGGGATTTTGGCTAAAAACTCTTGAGATTAGATTACAGGAATGAACTCTGCGGTAATGTATTGCCGCATTTCACTAATTCCGTAGACTCATGAACTTACCGTTTCTGTGCATGTGTGTGTGTGTGTGTGTGTGTGTGTGTGTGTGTGTGTGTGTGTGTGTGTGTGTGTGTGTGTGTGTGTGTGCTTGCAGGACAGGCGTGAGGCTGGGGTGAGACAGGCGTGGGGCTGGGGTGAGGCAGGCGTGGGGCTGGGGTGAGACAAGCGTGGGGCTGGGGTGAGGTAGGCTACGGTGGTGGTAGGTGGTCTACCCCGAGGCACTTTGACCAGTGACCAACGACAGCAACAAGACGATTGGAGTTTGCACTCACATTGTTGTTTAAAATATACTACTACTACAAACATCAATACATGGGTCCGAAGGGCCCACAAGCACTTGTCTAATATACTATAGGAGTAGCCGTGTGTCTGTGTGTGTGTGTTTGTCTGTCTGTTTTGGGTAGCCGAAACTGTAAATTCAATTTTGATGAGAGTAGGCTAAAAATATCGCAAATAAATCGTAGATGGTAAGCGGCTTGGTCCCAAGTCGATTGAATTATTTTGAAGGGGGCCTTTGGGCTAAAAACACTTTAGGCGTATTAGATTACAGGAAAAGACTCTGCGGTAACGTCTTGCCGCATTCCACAAACTCAGTAGACTCATGGACGTTTGTGTGCGTGTGTGAGAGGAGGCAGAGGCGGCACTACCTCGTGAAGGCAGCCATAAGGGCGTCCCATAGCATTACGGTTGGAAGATGTAAGGGTAGTAGAGAGACGCCTTTCTTGCCCCGCTGCCATAATAAGATAGATTACGAAGGCGAGGGTAAAAATGTTGCTCAGGGGACGCAGCGGGATTCTATGAGTCTAGTGTGTTCCTGATCGACACTGAAATGTCCTTGGGGAGGAAGAGGAGGGAAAGGACGTGACGGTGGGATGAAGTTAGTGACGTGGCCTTTGGGTTGCTGGAAAATAAAAGTCCCATGGTTTGGGCGAAGGTTGGGAAGGGTTCAGTGGAGGGCAGAGGACGAAAACAGCGTACGCATTTAGCAAGGAACGTATGATGAGTACCTATGATATGTTGGGTGAGGGATGAACAACAGGATGTCACCCGTAGGTCACGTGTCCCTACATCCTATCCAGAGCTTATACTGTAAACACTCGGCAGTTTACGATATGTGTCCCTCATACATAATATCGACGTACCGCACGCTCTTATCAGCCACTGCCTGACGGGAATAACAAGATGAGGAGTGTTCGCCACGTTACACACACACACACACCCACACACACCTAGACAGACAGACAGACAGACAGACAGACACACACACACACACACCTACCTACTGAAGGGAACTAGGCACCCTAAGTCTTCATCGTCTATATACCTTTCATCAGCTACTTGAAGGGAAATCTGTGCACCTCACATGTCATCGTTACTTCTGGTCTCCTGTCTAATTCTCCTCTTCCTCCCCTGGCGATAGCACTGAGGCGTCATATAGCCGTCTCACGCTGCTAAGAGCCCCTCACTCACTATGGATCGGTCATCGTC
>JACEEZ010026331.1:352500-362500 GCA_016584305.1 Chionoecetes opilio
CTCACTCACTACCACTCACTCACTCACTCACTCACTCACTCACTCACTCACTCACTCACCACTCACTCATCACTCACTCACTCACTCACTCACTCACTCACTCACTCACTCACTCACTCACTCACTCACTCACTCACTCACTCACTCACTCACCTCACTCACTCACTCACTCACTCACCACTCACACTCACTCACTCAATCACTCACTCACTCATCATCACTCACTCACTCACTCACCACTACCACTCACTCACTCACCTACCACTCACTCACTCACTCACTCACTCACTCACTCACTCACACTCACTCACTCACTCACTCACTCACTCACTCACTCACTCACTCACTCACTCACTCACTCACTCACTCACTCACTCACTCACTCACTCACTCACTCACTCACTCACTCACTCTTCACTCACTCACCTCATCACTCACTCACCCTCACTCACTCACTCACTCCACTCACTCACTCACTCACTCACTCACTCACTCACTCACTCATCACTCATCACTCACTCACTCACTCACTCACTCACTCACTCACTCACTCACTCACTCACTCACTCACTCACTCACACACTCACTCACACACTCACTCTCTCTCTCTCTTCTCTCTCTCTCTCTCCTCTCTCTCTCTCTCTCTCTCTCTCTCTCTCTCTCTTCTCTCTCTCTCTCTCTCTCTCTCTCTGGTTTGCCGTCTGGTTTTTATGCAAGAATCCATTCAATCATTTTCTTCCTTACTCCTTTCTCTCTTTCTCTCCCTCCTTTCCACTATTTATTCTTTCTCAATTTTCTTTCTTCAGAGTCTGGTTTCATTCGCTTCTCGTCCCAGTATTGTGAAGGAACATTATTGCGGTCTTTGTTTCGTCTTGGCTCATTCTTCTCTGTAATTCATGATTCTTCTCTTCTTGTTTTTGATTGAAAATATTCCAAACAAATATATTGTTACGAAACTTTGATTACTCGTCGTTATTTTAGTTTTAAAGATAATCATTTTGTTTAACCTTTTTCATTTTTTATTGGATTTTAGAATTTTATTTTGTATTTTTCATCGTATTTCGGGAAGTTATATGCGACAGTGATTTGTTTTCAATTTCCTGTTGCATGTGAGAAGGAAAATTTTCATTGGTTTGGGAGGAGGAGGTTGACCTAAGTCCTCATAGATAATTATAGTGACTTTTCTAATTTACTTTTTGTCATCAGTTGATAGTGTATGTATTTAGTATTTGTGTTTTTCTTCTATTATCATTGGTATTACGTCCATTTCTATATTTTTCAAAAAGTGATCCATTAACTTTCTTTCTCACATCACAAAGGACTGGCCAAAGGCAAAATAATAAAGAAGAAACAAAAAGCCCACTAGCTGCCCGTCCCTATACACCAGATAGTAAGAGATAGTAGAAAAGGAGGTGGGCCAGTTTAGTTTGGGAGATGTCTTAACACTCCGCTCCCGAAAAAGATTAATTCGTAAGAAAGTGGAAAAATATAAACAGGAAGAGAGTTTCAGCTTACCAGTGAAAGGGATGCAAGAGTGAAGATACTGGTCAAGATAAGATAAGATTTTCATCCTATCTAGACACTTTGCAAGTACCAACTACAAGGTTATTGACTATATAAAGCGCCGCCACGTCAGCACGAACTAGGCGGATTCGAACCGCTGACCGAATGCACAGGGACGCTGCACATTGCGAGCTCACGTCTCTACCAACCTTGCCACCCTGACGGGCAGAGATACTGGTCAAGTCTTGCATTAGTAAGATAAACATAATAGGAATGAGAATGAGTAGAAAGCCTTGTGCAGCGAGGCCGCGGGAGGGGGAAGGCAACAGTTGGCAAGTTCAGATGATCAGTGAGCATGAATAATAAAGATAGAAGATAGCAAGAGAAGCAACATTGTGGCGGTGATTTTAAGATTGAAGACAGACATTCAGAGGAGGGGAGTTGATAAAACGAAAAGATTTTGACTCTACCCTATTGAGGAGAACTGTGTGAGTGGATCCTCCCTAAACATAAGAGACATACTCTATACATAGGCGGATAAGGCCCCTGTACAGAGTAATTAACTAGGAGGGAGAAAAAAATGGCTGCAGACGCCACAGGACACCAAATTTCTTAGAAGCTGATTTAACAAGAGATGAGATGTGAAATTTCCAATATTTTTTTTTTGTAAAGAACCAAGAATGTTCATTGTAGAAGAGGAAGACAGTTGAGTGTTATAGAAGGAGAGGATAGTTGTCTGGAAGGATATGTCTACTTCTTGACTCTACGAGTCGAGAAGAAATTGAGTTTTTAAGGCATTGAACAAAACTAGGTTAGCTTTGCCCCATTCAAAAGTTATAGAAAGATCATAAGTTAGGCGCTCTGTGGCAATGCAGAGTATAGTAGCCTATCAGCATAGGAGTGCATAGGGCATTGAGGATGACTTATAAGATCCTTAATGAAGAATAAAAAGAGTGGGTGATTTGACAGAACACTGAACAGCACCACTATTGATAGACTTTGGAGAAGAACAATGACTGTCTACAGTAGTTGCTGTAGAACATTTTAAGAGGAAACTTGAGATAAAAGTGCAGCGAGAAGGATATAAAGCGAATGAGGGTAGTTTGAAAATTAAAGATTTGTGCCAGACTCTATAAAAAGCTTTTGATTATGTCAAGGGCAGCAGCAAAAGCTTCACCGAAACCCATGAAAAGAGATGATCAAGGTTCAGTTAGAAAAGCTAGAAGATCGCCAGTAGATCGTCCTTAACGGAAACCCTACTGACGATTAGATAGATGATTATGAGCAGATAAATGCTTAAGAATTTTCTTATTAAGTATATATTAAAAAGCTTTAGATAGGCAGGAATCAAAGCTATAGGACGGTAAGTTGACGGATTATGAGTCCGTCCTGGAAGTTTATTCACAGTCAACCTTTCACCTTTCAACCTTTCAGCCTTTCCTTCTTGTTGGAAGTTTGCTCACATCCAACCTGTTCCAAAGAAGCGTGACCGTCATAATTTATGACGGTCACATGGGTTGACTGAATAAACTTTCTTCAAGAAGGAAAGGTGGAAGTAGATAGACAAAGACGGAAAAGTTTGACCAGGCAGGGTGCAAGTACAAAAGTACAGTTTCTGATAACAATAGGAGGATTCCGTCAGGACCATAAGCCTTCCGAGGATCAAGGACAAAGGTGGCATAGAAAACATCAATTCGATTAATTACTAACAGGCATAATACTATAGTCAAAAGGAGGAGATGGAGGAACAAGCCCTTTATCATCCAGAGCCCTTGATCATCCGGAAATTTGAGCAAAGGTTTGGGGAAAGAGTTCAGCTTTAGAAATTGACGAGTCAGATGTAAAACCACCAGGGTGAAGCACAGGAGGGAAAGATGAAGAAGAATATTTGAAGTTTTTCTAAAGCTGAAGTACATGAAGAAAGAAGCATGAGTTTCAGGAGATGGATGGTTACCGTACCGTCTGTGAAACGCCTCTCTATCTTGGACAGGACGAGAACAAGCTGATTTAAACCAAGGTTTACGGGCTTTTGGATTAGAGAAAGTGTGTGGACTGTGGGCCTCCATGCCAGAGACAATGACCTCAGTTATGCGCTGTAGCACAAAAAGATGGGACTCTGACACGGAAGCAATAATCATTCCATGGTAAATCAGAGTACTGATCAGAGAATCAGAAAATCAGAGTGCAGAGCACTGCCTAAGGTCCTCCAACTTAGCTGAGATGCAATGCCAGAAGCACCTCCGCTTAGGTGGGTCCCGTGGTGGCACCGGAGCGTTATCACAGGTAACGGAAATATGATTGTGATCGGAGGAGCCCAACGGAGAGAATAGTTTAACTGAGTAAGCTGAAGCATTAGAGGTTAGGAAAAAGTCAAATGTTGAACGTGTTTCCAAGGTGGTCAGGAATATGGGTAGGGTGCTGCACCAGCTGCTCTAGGTCATGGTGGATAGCAAAATTGAATGTTTGTTCACTAGGTTGGTCAATGAAAGAAGATGATATCCAAAGCTCGTGGTGTACTTTGAAATCCCCAAGAATGGAAATTCCTGCAAAAGGAAGATAAGAGTTATGATGTTCTCCACTTTGTTAAATAGTCGGAAAATTTCATATATTCTGAGAAGTTAGGTAAGATACATACATAACAGATGACTTAAGCAAGAGTGACAATGAAGTCGAAGCTAGATGATAGAACATTTTGAAAACTCAAGACCATGGGCACGAGAGCAAGTGATGTCAGTTGCGTACATATACGCAACAGCCAAGTTTGGGTTGAAAAAATTAATAGAGGTAATAATTAGTAGTATTATATTTCAAACATGCCACGGTCTGCGGACTCATTTTCCCGATATCTGTATCATTCTGTCCTAAAAGTATTATTCCAATATTCTAGATGTTTTCCAAGTCATGGTTTGCAGCAATTACTAGTTCACTTTTTTCACTTACAGATTTTTCTTTCTCACCGGAAACCTGAGTTATATCCGCAACGATTGTCTCAAGACACTTAAAAGCATCAATCAAAGGCATGTTTCTTTTCTCCAGCGCATTGATGGCCTTTGGCAGGTTTCCATAGTTTGAAGCAATGAATGAAAGACCATGCGTGGTGATCTATCCTTCAGTAGTTCCTTCACGATGTGGATAGCAGAAGAATCTTTGCCGTCGAGACTTTCTGATTTCTTGAGACTTGTCCAAATTAGAAGCGTAGTATACTACAGCCGAAACCCACGTTTTCCACCTCGTCAAAATAATTGGTTGTGGTGGCAATGCGAGCTCAGGTGGAATTACCCTGAATACATCATACCTCTATGGAACCTTGAGACATATTTTCTTACCATTATGAACTAATATATCGACATTAGGAAACAATCTGCGTACATACTCTGCAATCCGGTGAAGGGCATGGGCTAAACAAGTCAGGTGTATCCTTTCCGGGAAAAGTATCTTAATTTATTAAATGCCGTTGCTGCCTTCATGTAAGGTGCTGCATCTATCAGGAAGAGAACATTTTCATGTTGGATACCCTCTGGGCAAAGCAAAGTGAGGGCTGTTGTAAAAAGTTGAAGTACTGTTGAACTTTTAGCCTTCTGGAGTTCCTCAGAGGGTAGCAGGTAAATTTCTGGCATCTAAGCAACTTCCAATGTACCAAAGATAACATTGGCAACCAACCTACCCTTGACATCCGTTGTTTCATATATTGAAATTAAAGTTTTCTTTTCCTTCACTTCATCCACAATTCTCTGCAATGTCAAGGCATAGTTTGTGTCAATATAATTCTTCCTTAAAGTAAACTCGCTCGGGATTTGCTGTTTTGTGTATTTTTCTAAGAATAGCTTCAGAGATTTGTTATCCAGCTTCCACAACGGAATACCACAATCAACAAAGGCTTGAAACAGCTCTAGTGAAAAGGTAGACTTGCGGCTGGAGAATGCATTGAATGTAGTAAGCAGACTGGTTTGCTGGTTTTCTGGTATATTTTTCTAGCACCGTTTGATGTTTACCAGTCTGCACATGCTGCAAGACGAAGTACTTTTTTTTAGAAATTCACTGCTTTTTCACAGACTTTGGAGAATAGCACTGATCCATCAGAGTAAAAAACGTCACATCCTAACTCTCGAACATCTTTTTGCCAGAGGATGCACTTAATTTGAGCATTTTTACTTTTTTCAAGGCCTGCCACTCAGCAGTCAGGTCTGATGTTAGCCTACTCCTAGTATGGAACCAAGGTAGTGTGTCATTCATATGTACGTATCGAGCTGACAAAAGCACTGTTGCCAAGTTTTATGAGCGTGGTTCACATAGTTTTATGGTATTCCGAAACTTTAAGCTCGTGGTTGTAGTGATACTTCGTTGAAATATATGCGAAAAAGGCAAAATAGGCAATTATTTAGTAAAATAGGCATATTTCTCGTAATTCCTTAAAAAAGCCAAAACATCTGGGCTCTAGTAATTACAGTAATACTTTTAGCTCAATTATGATTTTTTACGTACATTTTTTTATTATCAAGAGTGAGTGAAAGTAAAGAAAAACACAAGACAAAATATACCAAAAAGAACAAGTAGAAGAATGCAAGAAGAAAGAAGAAAAGAAATGAAAATGGGTGGTGTATAAAGGGGCAGGGAGAAGGGAAGGAAGGAAGGAAGGAAGGAAGGGAGGTAACCAAAGAGAGAATAAAAGGGGAAAGAAAGGAAGGACTTAAAAAACAACGCAGGAAAGAGAAAGGGAGAGATAAAGAGAGACGAAATGAGGAGATAGTAAGGGAAGGGATGAGAGAGAGAGAGAGAGAGAGAGAGAGAGAGAGAGAGAGAGAGAGAGAGAGAGAGAGAGAGAGAGAGAGAGAGAGAGAGAGAGAGAGAGAGAGAGAGAGAGAGAGAGAGAGAGACTGATAGGTGTGACAGAGAATGAAAAATTGAGATAGAGGCAATAGAAGGTAAAGAAGGGAAGGAAGAGATGATGGGAAAAGATAGGTAAGGAATGAAGGGAATGCTAGAATGAATAAGGGAAAGGTGGAAAAGATGAAGAATGTAGGAAGAATAGAAGGAAGGAAGGAAATAAGGAAGAAAGGAAGGAAGAAATGCATAAGGAAAGAATAGAAGGAAGGAGGGAAGAGTGAATTAATGCATGTTAAAGAAAGCTGAGAGATCAATGAAGGAAGAAAAAGGGATTAAAACTACTACTACTACTACTACCACTACCACTACCATTACTACTACTACTATTACTATTACTATTACTACTACTATTACTACTACTATTATTATTACTATTACTATTACTACTACTATTACTATTACTACTATTACTACTACTACTATTACTACTACAACTGCCACCTTTTCAATAAAATCTAATGCAAACTTATTTTTACTTTCCTCCTCCTCCTCTCCTCCTCTTCCCCCCCAAAAAAATATATACTCCGTTTCTCCAAGATGGGCGACCAAGTCTGGAGGTCAGACCAACTTAAAAAGAAAATTGACTTTGCATTTAGGAGCTCTCTCTCTCTCTCTCTCTCTCTCTCTCTCTCTCTCTCTCTCTCTCTCTCTCTCTCTCTCTCTCTCTCTCTCTCTCTCTCTCTCTTGTGAAAACGAAACCTCTCAGCGCAAAAAGATAGAGAAAGAGAAAGGGGAAAAATGTATTACACACACACACCCACACACACGAGGAAATGTTCGTAATCATTGATCGCTGTGAAGGTTTAGCAGCGGCCAGCGTGGCGCCATCCTGCCTTTACCACCTCCGCCTTATCCTCCAATCTCACGACTCCCTCGTCCCATATTTCTTCCTTTTCCTGCTCTCTCTCCCTTTTGATAAGTTATAACGTCTAGCCTTGCTTGTGTGTGTGTGTGTGTGTGTGTGTGTGTGTGTGTGTGTGTGTGTGTGTGTGTGTGCGTGTGCGTGTGTGTGTTTTAAAGGTTTAAAGGGTTAAAGGTTTATTAACTCAATACAGACCCCGAACGGGGTATTAGAGTTTCAAATTAGTAATAAATATACGTATCTCTGTGTGTGTGTGTGTGTGTGTGTGTGTGTGTGTGTGTGTGTGTGTGTGTGTGTGTGTGTGTGTGTGTGTGTGTGTGTGTGTGTATTCATCATCTAGTTGTATTCATCTAGTTGTATTTTTACAGGGCCTGAGCTACACTCGTATGGCCCCGTCTCTATATCTACATTTCTACCTCCGCCAACGAAGTTGGAGGGAGGTCATGTTTTCACCCCGATCTGTTTGTTTGTTTGTTTTGTTTGTTTGTTAGTGTACAGGATTTCTCGAAAAGTTACGAATAGATTTGGACCAAACTTGGTATACCAAGTCTATTTGGTATAAGGAAGAACTGATTTGATTTTGGATGAAATCGAATCACAACGGTTGCCATGGCAACCAATTGATGAAATATTCGGGCGGAGGTATGCGCTCTACTGAGTGCCCCCCCCCTAGTTTATCTTGCATCCTTAGTAGTGCTTAGTGTTGGGGATAAGCCATCATCCCGCGGGGCGGGACACAACTCCCGGCTAATACCCGGTACCCATTCACTGCTGGGTGGACAAGGGTTTTAAGGAGACCGCCTATCTTTCTCCCCGAGGGTCGAACCCGGGACTTCTCGGTTGTGAACCGAGCGTGCTAACCACTACACTATGCAAAACCACGGTATATATGTTACAGGGAAGTAGTGACAACCAGTTATTTCATGAAATCACCGAAATATTCAGTTAATTCATGTAATCACCGTTTCACTCGGGGATTGCACCCTGAAATTCCTAGGGATTTCATGAAATCCATGCATTAGAGCCTCAGGGATTTCACGTATTCACTGCCGTATTCCCTTGCTTAAGATTTTTTATTGGATTCATAACAGTCACAGAATAAACTAGGGGGGGGGGGGGGCACTCAGTAGAGCGCATACTTCCGCCCGAATATTTAATCAATTGGTTCCCATGGCAACAGTTGTTATTCGATTTCATCCAAAATTAAATCAGTTCTTCCTTATACCAAATAGACTTGGTACATACCAAGTTTGGTCCAAACCTATTCGTAACTTTTCGAGAAATCCTGTACACTAAATATTTCATCAATTGGTTGCCATGGCAACAGTTGTGATTCGATTTCATCCAAAATTAAACCAGTTCTTCCTTATACCAAATAGACATGGTATACCAAGTTTGGTCCAAATCTATTCTTATCTTTTCGAGAAATCCTGTACACTAACAAACAAACAAACAAACATATCGGGGTGAAAACATAACCTCCCTCCAACTTCGTTGGCGGAGGTAAATGTGATTATATGAGCAATGAACATGAATACGTGTCACGGGATGAAATATGGTTACATGAACAACGAACATGAAAACATAAATAATACAGAAACATATTAATTTGTGGGCACATGTACAGCTGTCATGACAACGTGAATTGCATTTAAAGTAATCGGCCAGACCATTTCATCATTCCTGATTTCATGCGGTCAAAATATAGCCATTATCGAGAATATCAACAATATTTTGTCACTTTTTGCATCCAGTCACCCGTTTTTAAATAATCCGCAATAAAAATCTGTAAATTCCCCGAGCTTCCAAAACGCTCCTGACAACTTGCAGACAACGCACCACGGTTCAGTGACGTTACTTGAGGTGGCCTTCCAACCCCGCGATAATACAAATACACGTAAAATTAGAAATAATTATAGTACTTGAAGAATGTTGGGTGTTTCTGATATATTTGTTTTGCGATATGGCATATACTTGCATCCTTTATGGATGCAGCAAGAAAGCTGTGCCTTACCAGAGAGCTTATCACCCGTTTCCGACCTATACGGCTACGATAAATGTGTGGAGAAGGTGTGTGCGCCAGAGGAGAGGCAGGCTGAGTGGTGCAGATTGTCGCCCTCCCGTGACGGCATCAACAAGTTTCACGCCACGGCTGGAGCGGGGCTGGTGATTTTCCCGCGCTTTTTACAAAAGTCATATTTTTAGGGAAATAAGGCGTGGAAATGAATAATTTTTTGTGGATGAGGTATTTTGAATGAACATTCAATATAATTATGCAAAGAAAAAATGGGTCTGAACGATTACTTTAAGCTTAGCCGTGAAACATTTACATCGGTTCGTCTGGCACTGTTTCGGTCCACTGCAGTTGCATTTCTTGAAGCCTTGTCCTGGGTGATAACAGCTGAGCGTAGCGACACTGTTTTGTCCAGGCTGACATTTTATTCTATCAGTAGTCGCTGCGGACACAGATCGAACTGGTTCCTGGAGAACTGTCCGTTCAGAATCCCAGCCTTCACAGCGATGCGGTATCAGTCTGTGTCAAGGTCTCGTGCTATGATGACACCAAAAATGTTGCGTGGGTCTCCCCCCCACGATCTACAGCAGATATGGGTACGGCTACATTATCTCCTTGTTCCCCTGCCTCGAGGTCGACAAGACTCCGTTTTGGCAGTGGCAGGTTGATGACGTCACCTACGATCGATGCGCACTGGGTTTGTACACAGCAGCTTGTACACCGTATCAGCAGGCAGT
>JACEEZ010026331.1:367500-398046 GCA_016584305.1 Chionoecetes opilio
ATAAGGTCACTCGCAGTAAAGAACAGGTCACAGCAGGAAACAACACTGTAAGGAGCAGGCCATAACAAGTAAGTAGGCTATCATAGAAAACAGGTCACAGTAGGAAGTAGGTCACAATATGGAAGCAAGTCACCCTAGGGCCTAGACTCTAGACCTAGAGAATAGGTCACAGTATGGGAGCATATCATTGAAGAGAACAGGTCACAGTAGAAAGAGGGTCACAGCAAAGGAGCAGGTCACAGTAAGGGAGCAGGTCACAGTAAGGGAGCAGGTCACAGTAAGGGAGCAGGTCACATTAAGGGATCAGGTCAGATTAAGGGAGCAGGTCACAGTAAGGGAGCAGGTCACAGTAAGAGAGCAGGTCACACTAAAGGAGCAGGTCATATTAAGGGAGCAGGTCACATTAAGGGAGCAGGTCACACTAAGGAAGCAGGTCACACTAAGGGACCAGGTCACACTAAGGAAGCAGGTCACACTAAGGGAGCAGGTCACACTAAGGGAGCAGGTCACACTAAGGGAGCAGGTCACACTAAGGGAGCAGGTCACACTAAGGGAGCAGGTCACATTAAGGGAGCAGGTCACACTAAGGGAGCAGGTCACACTAAGGAAGCAGGTCACACTAAGGGACCAGGTCACACTAAGGAAGCAGGTCACACTAAGGAGCAGGTCACACTAAGGACCAGGGTCACACTAAGGAAGCAGGTCACACTAAGGAGCAGGTCACACTAAGGAAGCAGGTCACACTAAGGGAGCAGGTCACACTAAGGAAGCAGGTCACACTAAGGGAGCAGGTCACACTAAGGGAGCAGGTCACACTAAGGAAGCAGGTCACACTAAGGGAGCAGGTCACACTAAGGGAGCAGGTCACATTAAGGGAGCAGGTCACAGTAAGGGAGCAGGTCACAGTAAGGGAGCAGGTCACATTAAGGGAGCAGGTCACATTAAGGGAGCAGGTCACAGTAAGAGAGCAGGTCACACTAAGGGAGCAGGTCATATTAAGGGAGCAGGTCATATTAAGGGAGCAGTTCACATTAAGGGAGCAGGTCACACTAAGGAAGCAGGTCACACTAAGGAAGCAGGTCACACTAAGGGACCAGGTCACAGTAATGGAGCAGGTCACAGTAAGGGAGCAGGTCACAGTAAGGGAGCAGGTCACACTAAGGGAGCAGGTCATATTAAGGGAGCAGGTCACAGTAAGAGAGCAGGTCACACTAAGGGAGCAGGTCACAGTAAGGGAGCAGGTCACAGTAAGGGAACAGGTCAAACTAAGGGAGCAGGTCATATTAAGGGAGCAGGTCACATTAAGGGAACAGGTCACACTAAGGGAGCAGGTCATATCAAGGGAGCAGGTCACACTAAGGAGCAGGTCACAGTAAGGGAGCAGGTCAACACTAAGGTGAGCAGGTCACACTAAGGGAAGCAGGTCACACTAAGGGAGCAGTATTGGAGCAGTCACAGTAAGGGAGCAGGTCACATAAGGGAGCAGGTCATATTAAGGGAGCAGGTCACACTAAGGAGCAGGTCACAGTAAGGGAGCAGGTCACACTAAGGGAGCAGGTCACAGTAAGGGAGCAGGTCATATATAGTAAGGGCGCACGGCACACTAAGGGCGCAGGTCACAGAAAGGGCGCAGGTCACCGTAAGGACAGACTCATCTCGACGATCGACGCACAGTATCGACCGAGTCACTTGTTAGCCCCCTCCTGCCCCCTCCTTCACCTCCTTTCACCCCCCCATCCCCACCTCCTCCTCTCCCTTCCCCTTCCCTATCCCACTCTTTCCATACCTCCAGGCAATTCATTTTTCTTTATTATTATCATTAATATTATTATTATAATTATTATCATTTTGTATTATTTATTATTAGCATTACAATTATTATTATTATGTTCACTATTCTAACTACTATTATTACTTGTATTAATATCGTTATAATTTATCCTTTTTACATATACATTTTTTCGTTATTGCTTTTTCGTTTTAAGTCTCTACTCTCTATCTATCTCTTCTCTCATCTTCTCTACTACTCTCTCTTCTACTCTGTCTCTATCTCTCTCTCTCCTTCCTTTCCCTCTCTCTCTCATCTCTCACTTCCTTCCTCTCTCTCTCTCTCATCTCTCTCCTACCTTTCTCTCTCTCTCTCTCTCTCTCTCTCTCTCTCTCTCTCTCTCTTCTCTCTCTCTCTCTCTCTCTCTCTCTCTCCTCTCTCTCTCTCTCTCTCTCTCTCTCTCTCTCTCTCTCTCTCTCTCTCTCTCTCTCTTTTTAGTTCGATCCATTTAATTGTCTCTTTCCTAGTTTATTTCTAATCCTAGATTTTTATAAATTTTGTAACATTTTTTTGGGTGGGATGGGTGGGGAGGAGTGAAGAGGGTACATTGTTAAGGGTTCAGTGATATGCCATATTCGCTTTTACCACGGTTATATTTTATTTTGTTATATAGAACTTGCCCTCAGTTTTCTCTTTCTCTTTATATATTTGTTTATTTTTGGTTCAGGTGGTTTTTTTTACTTTTATGTTCACTGGTTAAATAAAAAATTGAACACGAAAATAGATAAGATATGAAGCCAGATAAGGCGAATGAATAAATAATTCATTCCCCTTATCTGGAGCTGCCGCGTCTAGTTTCGTTCCTACATCGTAATATTTCCTTTTCATATTTCTCTGTTGTTTTGAAATTGTTTGCGATCTCCACGCCTCGTCCTTTCAGCCTTAGAACTTCATGTTATTCCTTTGCATCAAAACAGTGTGTATGCACAAATTGTAGCCTATACATCAGTCATGCAATTATTTTGACTTTTTTTTTACATTCATCAGTATTGTTCGAATGATTAATTGTTACGCGCCGTTTATTACAAATAAAGCCAAACTTCATAGATATATTTCAAACTGTGAACTAATGTATTCATGATTTCTTTTTCTTTCTTTCTTTTAAATAAATAAGTAGCAGCAACCGTCATTTCGGTCCACCTGTCGTCACGTACTATTCATTCTGTTACGTTAACTAGCTTTCTTATGTTTATATTTTACCTATTGTAGGGCTGCTCAAAATGTAGCTACCCTTCCAAAAAACGTAAGGAAAGTTTGAAAAAAAAGTTATGACTGAAAAAATAGGTAAAATATACACTAGGATATAGTTTCAATACTTAGAAAGAAAGAGACGTTTTTTTCCTTTATTAAAAGAAAAAGGAAAAAAGACAGCACACCAATTTTCTCGTGCCTTTTTTCCTTAATTCCTCACTTCTCCTCGGCTCTTCACCCGAGGCAGACATATACAAGAAGGAGGGAGGAAAGGGAGGGAGAGATAGGGACTACGAAGTGACAGGAAGATACGAACAATTTCATTTCAATTACTTTTCTAGGTCACTCGTTTTACACCCTTCCCCCTGAGGTTACTCCCTTAACTTACACAGAGGCTGCACTCTGTGGTCACACTCTTGGGTGGAATGCAACACGCGGCCAAAGGAATGTGTTTCAGTTAAGGCTTCAGATGAAAACACCATCATTGGTTTCCCTTCCTGAAAACCATGTGTGACCTAACGTACTGCTGTTATACGTGGTGGGTTGCCTGACTGACTGACTGACAGACATGGCTGGCTGGTTGGCTGACTGGCTGGCTGGCTGACTGATTGACTGGATGGCTGAAGAGTTAGATAGTTGGTGGACTAAATATCTAGCTGGTTTGTTGGCTAACTATCTGAGTCTCATGGGCTGACCACTTACGGGCTTAATTGACCAGCTAGCCGGTTTTCTAAAAGAATGGCCAGTTGACTGGCGATCAAACTGTCTGATTGGCTGCCTATTTTTTTTTTTTTTCGTTTATCGCGTGTAGGCTATTTTTTCTTTTGAGGGCTCAGGTGGTTGGCCCTGCACATTCTAGAGAGTCGTGATGTCGGTCACTCTCGCCCGTTGGTGGCGCAGGCTGGATTTTTATAGTGACACCTGTGGTCTTAAGTGAAGATCCCGTTTTCTGTGATGTTCGGATCCTCAATCAGGCTCATGCTGCCACCTGATGTTTCCTCCGTCGCACTCTGAGTCGAAAGAACAGGCTGCACTGAGGAACATAGGAAGGAAGGAACATAGCTGCATACGAGTTTCTTCAACCATTCGACGATGTATTTGACAGTTGCTCCCTGGTGGGACTTGAACTTGGGACCTTCTGCTCCCCTACCAGGCTCTTGTCGACCGCATTAAAGAAGGTCGAAAGTGTTGCCCCGGCAGGATTCGAGCTCGGGACATTGAGCTCACCCACCACTCCAAGACGCTAACCACTCGGCCACCGCCTCCCCCAAAGTGAGCTGGCTGATTGACCTACAAACTGTGTTGTTGATTGGTTGGTTGGTTGGCTGGCTGTCTGGCTATCTAGCTGTCTATCTAGCTGGCTGACCGGCTAGGTGGGTGGCTTGCTGTGAAAATGTAACAAATGTTGAAATATGCCGCGTTTTCTTTTCCAATGCACAAAGAGTGGTTGCTAGGAGACCAGCGAAGTAATACTAGAAGTGGGGAAATTATAATACAATATCTTCTTATTGCTGCTCCATAAAAGGTTTATGGTATGTGTGTGTGTGTGTGTGTGTGTGTGTGTGTGTGTGTGTGTGTGTTGTGTGTGTGTGTGTGTGGGGGGGGTGGGTGTGTGTGTGTGGTGGAGAGAGAGTGAGAGAGAGAGAGAGAGAGAGAGAGAGAGGAGAGAGAGAGAGGTGAGAGAGAGAGAGAGAGAGATGGAGGAGAGGAGATGAGAGGAGGAGAGAGAGAGAGAGAGAGAGAGAGAGAGAGAGAGAGAGGAGAGAGAGAGGAGAGGAGAGAGAGAGAGAGAGAGAGAGAGAGAGCATAAGAAAATAAGGAAGCTACAAGTGGCCGTGAGACCTACACGAGGTAGTTCCTGAGAGAGAGAGACGTCAGTGTTCTAAGTTTTGATAGTAAAACTTTCGAGATGACCTATTTGTCCTTCCCCTTCAGAACATAACAGAATGGAAGTGCAGAGAAGTTTATTGTGCACGTTATGACAAGAGACTTTTGGAAACAGGACAAGGAACCTGAAATAATGAGGAGGAGAAAAGCTTGTAAAGATGTCGCAAATTAACTCAGTGGGAGTTAAGAAGAGGCATTATTAACTCTTGAATTGGGAATAAGAGCATAATACACGCGTTATTAGGGTAAAAGGGAAACACAAAACAACCGCTATTAAGTGTTGTTGAAAAAAAGAAAAAGAATGAGTGTCAAATTCTTACTACTGCACTAACATAAACCAACCAGACGAGAAAATGTTACGTAGGCGAACCGTTTTCTTGACAGCAAACTGGATTTCACTGGATTACTGGAAAACTGGATTATTTCACGTGTAATGCGAAACGTTCTTCCTTACATCGAATACAAAACACGTACATACCCCAAAAGTCACAACAAACGATGGTGCTAAAACTTAGTATATATCTCTGTGACTTTTGATAATTACTATAAAAACTTAGAACACTGACGTCTCTCTCTCTTTCTACTTTTGTTTCTTTTAGTCATGTATCACTGCATTTCATTCGTGTCCCATAACGCACCGAATACAGTCATTTGTTTTCTTTCCTACTCGATCATTCATTGGGTAAATTTAAGCATATATCGTCATTTTGTTTCTTTGAAGTCAGTTTTGTAAAGTTGGGTAGGTCACGTGGGTGTGGTATTGGAGGGTGTAAGAGTGGCGTAAGTAGTATATTAGCATAGCATGGTGTGAATAGGATGGTGTAAGTTTAGTGTGGTGAGTAGAATCTTGCGCCCATGACAGAGAGACTCACTTCGACGCTATCAATATATTCTGGTCGAAACCTTTGAAGATATTACAAAAAATTTCACTGATAGAAATGACTCAAATAGTTAATCATTTCAGTGTTTGCAGTAATGATTCATTATTTGAGTCATTTCTATCAGTGAAATTTTTTGTAATATCTTCAAAGGTTTCGACCAGAATATATTGATAGCGTCGAAGTGAGTCTCTCTGTCTTATGAAGTCAAGAGAATTATTGTTTGTCAAGTGATATTTTTTTTACCTACTGTCGTTTTGGTTTCCTTAGTTGTAGAAAACAATACATAGTTTTCTGATAGTATTTTTCTCTTTGAAATTAATTTGTGGTTAACCAGCTGTAAGAAACGATAGATAAATTGCTTTTATGTAAATTATATTCCCCAGTTCTGCATTCATTCACGCAACTTGCTTCCTCCCAGTGAGTGCTTGGCCTGTTACCTTCGTCCTAAGGCAGGTGTTCTGCTTTACCGCGAACACTTGTGACATTCGTGAAGTAGATTGCTTTACTGTAACAGCGAGGACGCCAAGGAAGCGACTCAGATTTTGTCTGTCATATTATTTCGGAATGTAACGAACAATAGTTTGTGGGTGTGAGGTGTACGTTAGCCTCCACGCTGGTAAACACATCAGTACTTGAAAGACAAACTGATGGATGGAAGAAGTAAAAAGATAAATTGATAAGTTGGAGGCGGGGAGTTTGGGAAGGTGGTGGCCGAGTGGTTAGCATCTTGGAGTGAGAAGCTTGATGTCGCGAGTTCGAATCTCGCCGGAGGCAACTCTTTCGGCCATCTTTAACGCAGTGACCGGAGGATTATAACCTGGTAGTGGTGAGCACAAGGTCCCGAGTTCAAGACCCGCCAGGAGCAACTGTTTCTTCAGTCGTCGAGTGGCCGAAAATACCCACATGCTACCCATCAATCTCACCTTCGACTGTGAGTGAAAGTGTGGCGGAGGGCACCAGGGGGCAGCATGAGCCTCAAATCAAATAATCACAGGTGCCACTATAAAAATCCAGCCTGTTTCATCACGGGCGAAAGTCAGCCATCGCAGCCCTCCAGAATATGTAATGCCAACCTCCTGACCCCTCGAGGAAAGAAGATGAAACCCAAGGAAGTACGATAATAGCCTCCAGGCGCTGTAGGCTTCAACGTAAAAAAATATAGTTTAAAGATAAACTGATTAATTAGCTATAGAATAAAGCTTTGAAAATATAACTAATTACCTAGCTAACTAATTAACTAAATGAGCGAATGACTGAACGAACAAAGAGGTGAACCCTTCATCGTGCTTCCTCCCACAGGTGTGTGTGTGTGTGGTGGCCGCGGCTCCTGTTGCTAACGTCATAGGTGAGTAGCAATTGATGTGTTGTGTCGGTGCATCGCGGGTGTTGATCACATCATACACTTACCTGTCGCAACACAGCTTGCACAGGTGCTGTGTTGATTGTTTGGCAAGGTTTAATTGCTGATTTTATGTATAATATATATTTTGCCTAGGGTGTCTAGTAATGTTACTAGACACCCTTGGCAAAAAATATGTTATATTACTGCAGATATTATTATGTTATATTACTGCAGATATTATTATATTATATATTGATCACATCATTACAGGCTGATGTGAACAGTTTGCAAACTCAAAAGGCGAAAATTTCAAAAATGCATATCACGTTTTTATATTTATTTACTTTTTTATTCGACTCGCAATGCGCGTGTACCTGGAATAGACAGGCTTAGAATATAACAATTTTCTCTTCCCGGTTAATTCAGCTTACGACTCTTTCTGCTTCAGGATGAATGCGCATCATAAATACTGAAAAATATATATAAATGTCCATCATGGGCGAAATACGACATACAGCACCATGGCAGTATGAGCCTCATCATCATCATCTGTATCATCATTTGTGCTTGACAAATATATATATATATATATATATATATATATATATATATATATATATATATATATATATATATATATATATATATTTAAAGTATATACGGGCAGGAGATTTTCTCTTGAGACAGATCTCATTAAAAGTGATAGCTAGTTCAGTTCAGCGTTTATTATCTTCTCCAAGATATTTTCTCTTTGTCTTAGGAGTGTCTTATTCTCTTTAGTGATCAATTTTATGACTTCGCCGTAGCTGATCATTTTGCTGTATCGCGATTTCGGGTCATAAACCCTACTTCAGCAGCGTGTGGAGAGATGTTTTCTCCTCAGATGTAGAGGTGAGCATGATTTAGGTGCAGCGTGAGGCGCTACTTAAGGAGAAGTCTGGCGGCCTCGCGTGTGAGTGGGCGACGCTGATAGGTTGATGACTTCTGCTCCTCCTTGCTTTGCGTCTCTGCGGATTGGATATCGCTACCCTTTGTTCTTCTCATGCTTGGGAGAGCTTGTAGGTCGTAAGCTTGTACGTTAAGCTTGGGATTGATATCTTTTATGTACAGTGCTTCTAAGATTGGAAGTCGCCGTACATCTGAGCACATGTCGACCATTTCTGTATTTTCTTCTAAAAATGTTCTTGTGATGGTGATGCCGTGTTTTTCTAGTAGGTGACTTTTTGGGGCTCCGGAAGTTAAGTGGCAGGTAAGACGTCGCGACAGCTTCATTGTCGTCATGCCGATGTAGGAGGAGGGGAGGACTTCAGTTTCCTCGTTTGCACGTGATCCTATATACGACATGGGACTTATATATATATATATATATATATATATATATTATATATATATATATATATATATATATATATATATATATATATATATATATATATATATATATATATATATATATTATATAATTTTAATAATTATATATATATATATTATAATATATATTATATATTAAATTATATATAATATATATTATATATTTAATAATTATATATTATAATAATATATATTATATATAATAATATATATATATATACATATATATATACATACATATATATCTATACATACATATATATCTATAATACATACATATATATCATATATATATCTAATACATACATAATATATATATACATACATATCATATATTATACTATACATAATACATATATATCTTATATATACATACATATATATCTATATATACATAACTATATATATTACTATATATATACATATATATTATATATATACTATATATATACTATTAATTATATCATATATATATATCATATATATATATATATATACAATACATATAATATATATAATATAATATATAATAATATATATATATACATATATAATATATATATATATAAATATATATATATTTTAACTATATATATAATATATATATATATATATATTATATATATATAACATATATATATATATATATTAATATATATAATATATATATATATATATAAATATATATATATATATAATAAATACATATATACATATATATATAAATATATATATATATATATATACATATATATATATATATATATATACATATATATATACATATATATATACATTATATATATATATATAATAATAATAATATATATATACATATATATACATATACATATATATACATATATATATATATATAATATATATTATATATATATACATATAAATATATACATTATATATATATATATACATATATACTATATATATAATATATAATATATATAATATAATATATATATATATATTGTTTATAGTCAAACACAAAGTGTAACTTTATGGACTGCGGAAAGATTATGTCTTACTAGTTTTGTGTATATATTGAGGAAGTCATGTCTGCCATGGATATACATGAATGTGGCAAGAGTATATAACAAGGTATTTCACAACAGACAACCAGGTCTTTTTACACTTCGTGCTCGAGGAGAAGTCCCGCAGCCAAGAAATATAGTTTACCAGTTTTCATATAAAAAAAGAGAAATACCCATAAAGTGAAGAAATTCGTTCCAAGCAAGTCCATTTTTCAGCTCTGAAGCTTTGTGTAAGTACAATTACGCACGAGGATTACGAAGCTCACAAAACACCTGAACATCAGCCGGACTGAGAGCAGTATCAGCGAGGAACACGGTGGCGAGCAGTGTTATCTTGGAAAGCTGCCAAACAGCATCACCGGATGTACCAAGAGAAAACACAATTGTGTAAAAATACCAAAAAGCGAACTGAAATATATGGGGGTTTTTTTAGTACAAAAAAGAAAATAATAAAAAATTCACGATCATGATCAATAGCAAAACGATGTCCCCACAATAAAGGATCAAGAACTTTTGATGGAAAAGATAACTTAAGTTGTGTGAAACATCAACAAAATTAACAAGCGTATGAATGAAATACATAGTGAGGGGAAAAAAACGAATAGTGACAGAGTACCTTAAAATTTTCGAACTTTTAAGAGTTTTTAGCGGCAGAAAAAAACTCGGTTTTAAAGGGGGATTAAGAACTGTATCATAAGCGAAATATGAAAATAATATACTTCGGAAAACAGGGATGCAGAAAAAAAGAGCAAATGAAAACACCTTAGTTCCTTGAGACACAAATAACTCGTGAGGTAAAAGGAATGAATATAATACTGAATAGGCGCGAAAACATGACAAGAAACTGAACCAAAAGTCAACGAATCGTAAAAAAGAGATGAAAGGCGACGAGATTAACAGGTAAGGTAGGTTCACACATAGCCGACCTCGTGCCCCGACCTGTCCCGAAGTTCGCCCTTTGTTCAGCCTCGATTTGCCCCGCCCCTCTCACTCTCTGGGCACCTACAAGCCCTTCCGAGTAAGGCTTGTAGACGCGCTTCCTCGCTTTGCATACAAGCCTATGTTGCTTCGCCTATAGAGCACGTGCTGGACTGTGTTTTGACAGCTGTCACGCTCCCTTTTAAATCACCTGTGGATGCCGTCGGGGGGCATCGGGGGGCAGCCCTCGTCCTCAATACGCACATCGGCTTGCGGGCGGGACGCTCGCGGGATCCGGACGTGTGAGGACGCCATCGAGGGGGACTGGTCGTGCCACCAGTTTACCGTCTGCATCCCGACCACGTTACGAAGGTCGGCTCATGGACGTCGTCTGCCGGCAAGGTGACGGGCTGAGGACGTCCTGAGGACGCCAGTCGTGGGTGGTCGGAGAGGTAAAGCCTTCAGACCACTCCCGTTCTCCAAATTTTCTAAGACGGAACAGGTCGGGGCACAAGGTCGGCTATGTGTGAACCTACCTGTAGAAAGGTCATGGGTAGGTGGGAGGGAGGGAGGGAGGCAGGGAGGGAAGGGAAGAAAGAAAGAAACAAAAGTTGAAGGAAAGAGAAAAAAGAAAGAAAGAAAAAGAAAGGAAGGTGGGAGGGAGGAAAGAGAAAGAAAGAAAAAATGAGAGAGGGAAGGAGGGAGACAGGTACGTAAGGCGGAACAAATAGTGTTGGAAAGAAAGTAAGAAGGGAGAAGGGAGGGAAGGGAAGCCCCTCAAGGAAGATTCTGGAAGATTACATCACCGCCAGGACTCACTGGACATCACAGACTTGCTGGTGACTGACTGATCTACTGACTGAATTAATGAGTGACCAAGAAGTTCAGGGTGCCTTAGGTAGGGATGAACCGAGTGTCTCTAGTTGAACACAATACCTGACTGCGTGACTGACTTACTGACTGAATGAATGGATAACGGAAGAGTGCTGAGTGACTTAAGCTTGAACTGAATGTCTTGCTACTGACTGAATTGTGAATAGTGACTATCAATAAACCAATTGACTTATTAACCAAATTGATTGACTGACGGGTTGGTTTGTTCATACCTATCCCTTACCAGGGCTAGCTACCGAATTTACCGTCCAAGAGATGGACTAACTGACTCACAATGCAACCTGAAAAACTGGAAAACGAAACATCTTAAGCCGAAAATATCAGAATAAGAAAACTCGAATGAACATGGATGAAAAGTTAAGAAATATCAAAAGCTTTTGACAAGCAAGCAAGGAGGCAAGCAGACAGAGAGCGAAGCAGGCAGGCAGGTAGGCAGAGTCCAGCAGGCAGGAAAGCAGGCAGGAAGAGGCAAGCAGGCAGAGAGGCAATCAGGAAGGCAGGCAGGAAGAGAAGCAAGGAGGAAGGCGGGCAGATGTAGAGGCAAATATAAATATAAGCAGGTAGGTAGAGGAGTAGGTTAAGAATATTAGAGCATAAGGAGTCTGCGAAAGGCCAGTTCACTTACACAAAGCAACTCCTATTTACCCACTGCCATTTGTCATCCCTATCCATGAATTGATCTAACTTTAAAAGGTCTCCCTCGTACTCCCGTTCACTACCTGAATGCTAAGCCTGTCTCTCATCCACCACTCAAGCAGTGAACCAGATCCTGATCTAACTGGAACCCATTGTTGCGTTCCCTACCCTGCTTATTGACTATCAGAACCCTACATGATTATTATCTCCTTTAATAATTTAAGACAAACTGTATAACAGTACCTGGTCGGATTCGAACCCTTGACAGGGCGTCTTTAGCTCCCTCAGCCACACGGACGTTAAAAAATAATGATACGCACCCGTCTGTTTGGCTGAGGGAGCTAAGACGCCCTGTCAGGGGTTCGAATCCGACCAGGTACTGTTATAAGTTATCTCCTTTGTTAAATCCTCAGACTTGTTTTAAAAAATATCCCTTCTCCATTCCAAGAAGTAAAATTTTACGTGTTTTAATCTTAAATAGGTATTCAGGTATGTTGGTAGAAGACAGACAGGTAAATAAACGAGCAGGCAGGTAGGTAGACAGACAAAAGGGTAGGCAGGTAGAGGAGCAGGCAGGCAGGTCGAGCGAAAGGGAAACATTATACATTCACATGTGATTCTTGACGCGTCAATTGAGTTGTGCTCCCGAGCTGCACCTGTGAGATTATATTCCACTCCGGCTATGTAGTTACCTTAGAGAGAGAGAGAGAGAGAGAGAGAGAGAGAGATACATAATTATCCCTTTCCCCCAAATAAAGTCTATTCAATCCATAATAGGTAGTCTGGTCCTACTAAACCTCGGTAGTAAATGAAATTAAACAACCCCCACAAGGCTGTTTCTCTCCCTTAACAGACGCTCAATTTCAAGGAGACGATGTTTTCTGGGCGAGTTTATAGCCCGTTACTAGGCGGAGACACTTGCAGGCTTGTTCCCCTCCGCGATGATATTATGAGGAAATACTCGTTGCGTTTAACCCCTTCACGCCCAGATCTTTCTTTGCTATAGAAACAAAATCATATGTTCTTAATTTTTGTTTTTTACATCACAAAGGACTGGCCAAGGGCACAACAAAAAGAGGTAACACAAAGCCCGCTTAGTTGCCAGTCCCTATAAAGAAGACAGTAAGAGAATAAATAAAAAAAATAAAAGAGGGGTGGGCCAATTTAGTTCGGGAGGTGTCTTGTTACTCTTCTCTTGAAAATATTTAAGTCGTAGGAAAGTGGAAAAATAGAAACAGGAAGAGAGTTCCAGAGTTTACCAGTGAAAGGGATGAAAGGGTAAAGATACTGATTAACTCTTGCATTAGGAAGATGGACAGAATAGGGATGAGAATGAGTAAAATGTCTTGTGCAGCGAGGCCGCGGGAGGGGGGGAAGCATGCAGTTAGCTGCTGGCAAGTTCAGAAGAGCAGTGAGCATGAAAATAACGGTAGTAGATAGCAAGAGAAGCAACATTGCGGCGGTGATATAAAGATTGAAGACAGTCAGTCAGAGGAGGGGAGTTGATGAGACGAAAAGCTTTTGACTCAACCCTGTCTAGGAGATCTGTATGAGTGGATCCTCCCTAAACATGCGAGACATACTCCATACATGGGCGGATAAGGCCCCTGTAGAGAGCAAGCAATTGGGAGGGAGAAAAAAAAGGACGCAGACGCCACACGACACCTAACTTCTTAGAAGCTAGTTTAGCAAGAGATGAGATGTGAGATTTCCAGTTCAGATTTTTAGTAGAGGATAGTCCAACAATGTTCATTGTAGAAGAATGAGACAGTTGAGTGTCATTGAAGAACAGGGGATAGTTCTCTGGTAGGTTTTGTCGAGTAGATAGGTGAAGAAATTGGGTTTTTGAGGCATTGAACAAAACAAGGTTTGCTTTGCCCCAATCAGAAATTATAGCAAGATCAGAAAGCCATAAAATTACGAAAAGTAACATAATATACCAAATTAGTTAGTCGACAAGGATACTAAACAGGTCATAGCTATAAAATATTGCTTATAGTCACTAAAAATCGTCTAATTACAAGATTACAATGGAAATTACGTTCTGGGTCTCAAGGGGTTAAACACATTCAAGTCACCTCCGTGGTGTAGTGGTTATCGCACCTAGCTCCAAATCTGCGGGACCAGGTTCGAATCTGGGTCAGGGCAGTCGGCGCCCTGTTTATCCTTCCTTTCGGGTTTAGTTGATAAATGGGTACCTGAAGAACCTGGGGAAAATAACTGTATGGTAACCCGGATGTCACACTAGCTCTGTATTCCGCGGTAGCGGGTTGTCACCCACCACAGGCTCAAGGGTTAATGCGACGTTAATGAGCACAGAAGCCACGCTCAGCATAACGCATGCCCCTATCTTTATCTTTAGGGATTTGCACTGTGATGTTCAGATAGTTTGATATATAAAAAAAATACCTATAATTGTATAGCATTTCATTTGGCTTTGATATTAGTTATTTGTTTTAGTTTTTCTTCTTCTCGAATGGTATAGTATCGAATTTTGAGTTATGTAAATGGGTAGACTTTACTTAAAAAAAATATAAATAAGGGTTCTTTTCCTTTGCTTTACGTATATTTTGGTGAAGGGAAGAATGAAGTTACGATTGGAAGGGACCAGAGAGAGAGAGAGAGAGAGAGAGAGAGAGAGAGAGAGAGAGAGAGAGAGAGAGAGAGAGAGAGAGAGAGAGAGAGGAGAGGGGGGGGGGAGAGCTTGCAGTTTTCCTTCACGTATTGACAAAACTTATGCATTAGACAGTCACCGGCACCCCCATCCCCTCAGCCATCCGTCCCCCTTCCCCCATCGACCCAATAGTATGCACCAACCCCTGTTCCCCTCCTCTAGAACCCCCCCCCCCCACGACTTCTGGCGCCATGCAGGGGACATCGTGATGCCATGAAGGCGCCGGCTGGGTCATGCGACACACCTTCCCCCCCTCCCCCTTTGCATGCTGACTGACTGACTGACTGACGAAGCATGACTGACGAAGCAGTCAACCGACCAACTTCTTGAGACCGACAGTGACTTAATGACATTGACTGATGGACTTATCGACTGATTTACTGACTAGTGAACTTATAAGACACTGATATATGCCTAACAATCTAACTGAACGACTACTGACTGGTTAACTGACTGATTATTGTAGCTGACTGACCGACCTTATATTACTGAGTTACTGAGGGACCTGACTTTGAGCGAGCGCGTGCGCGCACACGCACACACACACACACACTGTAAATAAACTACATAAATATTAATGAAAAACTGGATAAAAATAAATACAGAGACAGCATCGCACGAGTACAGCTCAAGCCGTGTTTATATAGTACAAATAGGTACACACACACGCACACGCACACAAACACACACACACAGTCACAAGGGGCGCGTCTAGCGAAGACTGACGCTTGAGGAAACATTTTTTTGACTAAGTGAATGACTGATGAGCTTGACTGATCGACTTGATCTAACTGACCCTCAGATAGATTTAATTAATGACTTAATGACAAGCTTCATCGACTGACTGACTGATTTAGTGAATGACTGACTTACTGACTGATAGATTGATAGGTGCAGCTAACTAAATACGAGGAAATTTCTAACACACGTGAGGAATTATCGACCTTATGACCAAATTGTTGCACCTAGTAAACTCACTAGAAGTTCAGTGACTATTAAGTAACATTGCCTGACTACCTAACAAACAAATTAAATGACATACACACTAACTAATTCATCACGTGCGGAACAATTTTCGGTGCTACTATAGCGTGCAGTCTACATCGGGGCCTGCTGTCTACGCTCCCCTAACGTGCGGTCTACAAAGATCCCGCCTGACCTGACGTGACCTGACTACCCCATAGCTTTAATGTGCATTTTAACAAGTCCACACCTGACCTGAGTGCCGTGACCCTACTCAACCTTGTAAAATAGGAATCAACGAAGTAATGTCTCAGTATCCTCCTAAAATTCAAGATAAGATAAGATTTTCATCCTATCTAGACACTTTGCAAGTACCAACTACAAGGTTATTGACTATACAAAGCGCCGCCACGTCAGCACGAACTAGGCGGACTCGAACCGCTGACCGAATGCGCAGGGACGCTACACATTGCAAGCTCACGTCTCTACCAACCTTGCCACCCTGATGGGCTCCTAAAATTCGAGCCGAGAACATCAGTCTGATACACTTAACCCTCTACTCTTGAGAGAAGAAACAGCGGTTAAGTTTTTACGTGAAAGCAATCTTCTGGACACACTACAAGAAGCAGAGCCTTGTCATCGATGTGGTAGTGTTATGCAAGAAAAAAAAGTGACAGGGGTGGAGAATATCGGCCTGTGCTTAATAAATTACTAAGTAAAGTTTTGGTTTTTCTATAATACTCTACTGTATAATAGACAATATCATATAGCAATAGTAAGTTGCAGCCTGAAGTGTAGGAGTGTAGTGTAAGTAGCGAGTAAGAAAGGTAGACCGCACGCTATAGTGTAAAATGTCCCGGTAGACCGCACGCTATAGTGCAAATGTCCCGGTAGACCGCATGCTATAGTGCAAATGTCCCGGGAGACCGCATGCTATAGTGCAAATGTCCCGGTAGACCGCATGCTATAGTGCAAATGTCCCGGTAGACCGCACGCTATAGTGTAAAATGTCCCGGTAGACCGCATGCTATAGTGCAAATGTCCCGGTAGACCGCACGCTATAGTAGCACCCAATTTTCTCCGTAACCAAGGTACTCACTGACTTACCACCCAGCCAAATAGGTGACTGAAAAGTCGACTGACCTACTGACTGACGAATGCACCCACTGACCCACAAATGAACTTTATGCACCACACCTGCTACCTAACACTGCCACATGTCTTGTTTATCCTTTGAATACGTCAACACACACACACACACACACACACAACACACACACCAATAGAATAACTCAAACGCAAATACCTTTCTCGACGGCTTTCACCATGGGGCCTCCGTGCGCCGTATACCCCATGGCGACGAACCTCTCAACCCCCCTGGAACGGCTCACAGGGGGTGCTGCGCCTTGGACATAGCTTTGACGGGCTTGTCGGAGGTGCAGGAAGACCCGGTAGCGGCGAGGCACACGGGGATACAGTGACAGGAATACGGAAACACGGCCGACGCCCCTGCACCTGTCACCAGCCCTCACAATATGGCTGCCTGCTCCTGTGAGTTGATGCCAGACAGTGCAAGATCCCAGACTCTTGCACGTGTGGCAGACTAGGACAGGAAAGATATCAGCGTGCCCTCACCAAGCCTTTCTCCTCCTGGCTACTACAAATAGGTATCACTATCTGCTGAAGGGGGATACTACAAGTTGAGTGATCGGGGGCGTGGTGATAAATGAAGGCATGGAAGCGTCTGGTTTGTGACAGAACGTTCTGGGCGCGCGCAATGACGACAGTCTCTGGAGCTCCGTCCTTAGGGTGAGTGGGCGGTGTCCCTCCTCTACCACCCACACCACTACCACCACCAGTATAGTCACGGTCTATATAATGCACTCACGCTGTAGCTGAGGTGGTCGGACGAAACGAGTAACATGAACGAGGGTGTACAGATGTTAGTATTGATTCTTCTTCCTCTCTTTCCTCCTCCTACTCCCTCCCTCATCATCGTGACTAGACTTCCCTTCTTTCCTTCTTTGCTCCACCTTCTCCCACCCTCCCCCTCCACCTCTCTCTTCATTCTCCTTGATCACCATAGGCAGTTCGCCTTTTCATGCCTCAGGCCCTCCCTCACCTTCTCCCTCCTCCTTACCTCCTTTCCCACCTTCCCATCACTGTAAACGTGTAAAGTAACTGTTGTAAGCATTTTTTTTCTCTCTCTCTCTCTCCATACGCGCCAAGATCGGAGGCTTTTATCCTCAAAGGAAAATTAAGACACCATAATGAATTTTATGACACTTATGTGACAGCCCAAGGAAGCTGTCTTGATGGAACATGACGCTGTTGTTGCTGTGGTCCAGGAACATTAGGTTTGACCTAGAAAACACTCAACAAGCTGATTTTTTCAGGATTCACATAAAATGGCAATCTAAACAACATACTAAAAGTCCCCTGGAGTTCGAAACCAGTAAAACCCTGAAATGCAAGATGGCCCCCATGACGTCATTTGCGGAAATGGAAATATTGACACACCCATAACTTTTCACTCAGGTATCATAAGTTAATGTGTGTACATCAAAATATAGGCTTTCGACCACAAGGGTCGCCTGCCTGACTACAAGGAATTAGTTTATTTGCATTTTGAAGACTTTCTGCGACAAATCAATATAATACCATTATCCAGGTGACCCAAAAATAGTATGGCTGAAGTGAATTGAATGTATTACGACATTTCCAGTCAGTGAAACCAGTTCCAGTCAATGATAGCTAACCAAATATATTTCCTTTCCCGATTGAATCATAATGAATGAATGGCATTATAATTATAATCCTTGCAGGAATCCCGCGAAGTCGCAGAAGATTCCAGAGTGACTACCAGTGGCGTACCGAGGGGGGGGGGGGGGCATGCGGCCATGGCCCCCCCCTTTGCAAAGAATAAATTATAATATATAAATATATTTATAATATATATATATATATATATATATATATATATATATTATATATATATATATATATATATGGTTTGTTATGTATAATATATATATATATATATATATATATATATATATATATATTCATATTTTGGCCCCCCCCTTTTAAATTTTCTGGGTACGCCACTGGTGACTACCGATGCACTGAAACAAACGCCTTCTTGAGATCAACATGGCTGCAATCATCCCCTGTCGAAACTCACGTGTGCGTTCCACCAGGACACGTGCATATGTTATATATATATATATATATATATATATATATATATATATATATATATATATATATATATATATATATATATATATATATAATGTGTATATAAGTAAATTTATAAGTAGAGGAGAAATAATAGGAGGAGGAATACATAAGAATACATAGGAAGAATAGATACCAGGAGACTTTGTTCTATAACGAGGGTATCTGGTGAACTACACATTACTAAATAACAAACCATATGTAACAGATCATAAAACAGCTGGAAAAGAATACCATGCAGTACATAAAGAGAATAGAGACATGGACATTTCGTAATTAAGAATGAGAGTATCATAATAAAACTACCGCTAATACTAATTAATCCGGAGGATGTTGATAAGATTACTGGCGGGGCAATATCTAAACCCATTTACTTTGAAGTAGGCGTCTAATCTGTATTTAAATGTAGTTTTTTGTGCTGGCTTCGGCAACATTAGCTTGTAATTTGTTCCATCGATTGATTATTCTGACATTGAAATAATTCTTTCGAAGTCAAAGTGCGTGCTGATACGTTGTCCATTTAGTTTTAAACCATTGCTTCTATTTGTCAGTTGATGAGAGAACTCGAATAGGTTCTCTTGATTGATGATATCGAATACTTTAGGGATCTTAAAAGTTTTTCAAAAGTCCCCACTGATTCTACGATTCTTTAAGGAAAACATATAAATTTTCACAATCCCTTTTCATAAGATGAATTTCACTGAGATGGAATCAGTCTGGTCACTCTTCTTTGACCTGATTCTAATTTGGCTTCATCTTTTACGAAGCGTGAAGGGGTTAATGGAGGCTCAAGATGAGATGAGGAGATGGTATGATAGGAAGATCAGAGAGGGAAAAAGGGCGTACGCCCCTAATGATTGATTGATACCAGCGGAACTCAACGTCCTGAGACCTCTCGCAAACTCGCGGTAACAGTAATAGTAGGGGTAGTAGTAGTAGTAGTAGTAGTAGTAGTAGTAGTAGTAGTAGTAGTAGTAGTAGTAGTTGTTGTAGTAGAAAAAGTAGTATATATAATATTCTCGAGGAAAACTATAACGTAAGACTTTGGTACACAGGATAAATACGAATGACATATTGAGAAAAAGGAATACGTCGTGGAAGCAAGATGGTTCGGACGAAATATACGGCGCGTTTGTGACAATGCAGACTATATTATATGAAAACAATATAGGTGTCAGTATGAACAAGGTGTGTAAGTATGCACAACAGCTGTGAATGGAACAATGCATGTTAGGTTTTGACAAACAAAACTCTTCAAAGATATATTGTTAGTCCGATAAAATCTTGTAACTATTAAACCCTCGGTCACATCAAGTAACAATTTCGCAAGGCAAGGCTCGACTCATCGGCAGACTTGTGCATCATTGTGTCTGTATTGTTGTGTGGTGGTCTCAAAACAATATGTGTTACACTCAAAACAGTAACTGTCACACAAAATTAATATAGTTGTGTGTGCGAGGTTGAGGCAAAATGTGTAGCCTACCTGTTAAAACACTCGTTACCTACTTAGAAAATTGGTGACCAAGAAATTTAAATGTACAAAATTATGATGATTCAATAAAATATAATAACGAAAATGTAATAAGACTAAAGAATATATGACTAAGGAATACAATCTCTTATACAACTCCTTGCAACTGACCACAGACTTGTTGCTACACTTAAGCTTCATGTCAAGTACATAAGAATCTCCGAGGTAACCATACTGTGTTTCTCTTGAGAAGCTGAATGACTTGACATGTGTCCATGAGTATGCAGTGGCAGTCTCAAATCGGTTCAATGTGCTCGGTGCCCTCAGGGACCCTGTAGAACTGTGGAATACCTTCAAACGTGCACATGAAACTCTTCAGATTGCCAAGGACTGTATTGAGGAGCGCTCGAGGTTAAGGCGTGGTTTTGTCTTGACGGAGACGCTAGAAAATATCGAGGAGAGTCGCGCTTCTAGGCTTACTGGGAACCAAGACCAGATCAGGCCTTTGTAACGCAGGACTAGAACTCTCCTCTGACTCTCCTGAGGAGAGACAACGAGAGGCATGTTAGGAGTCTCGCTGAGGATGTCGCGGGCCATTTGAACGCTAATGATCTCCAACCCGCCTACCGAGCCCTGAAGAAGCTTCGTTCCAAGTCTCCATCTCGGGCGAATGCTATCCGAGCAGCAGATGCTCGCCTCGTGTCGGACATGGATGGGCAGATGGCTCGTTGGGCTGAGTACTTTGAGTAGTTGTTCACGGTGGACCCTCCAATTGGGTAGCTTTACACAACTGGGTTACGGGCAGTGGATGCCGATCCTCAAATTGACGAAACAGCACCTTCTCTAAACAAGTCATAAAGGCTGTAGCAAAGTTGAGGGGTTGAAAGGCAGCTGGGGTTTGTAATATCAGTGCGGAGCTGCTCAAAGCTGGGGGTGAAGTAATGATCAGTGGGTTTCCTGCTGTCTTGACTGCCGTGTGGCAATCAGGTACCATTCTTCCTAACTAGAAAAGGGGACTGGTCGTCCCTATCTGGAAAGGGAAAGGGGACGGTCAGGAATGCAACAATTACCGCGATATTACATAGCTCAGCGTGCCAGGCAAGGTGCTTGCCCATCTATTGCTGACACGGATCCGCAGTCATCTGCTGAAACATCAGATACCTTAGCAGTATTCTGGTATAACACATACGTGAGTTTCGACAGGGGATGCCTGCAGCCTATGTTGATCTCAAGAAGGCGTTTGACTCAGTGCATCGTGAGGCACTCCGGGATCTCCGGCTTCACCGGATTCCTGCAAGGACTGGTAGTCTACTGACTGGCTTGTACTCTGGGACTGAGAGTGCTGTGAAGTGTGGGGCAGGTGTGTCCAGCTTTTTTTCTGTGAATACGGGAGTGAGGCAAGGGTGCGTCCTTGACCCGTCACTTTTCAACACTTATATGGACTGGGTATTGGTCAGAGTTATGGACCAAAGTGATTGTGGAGCATCCCTCGGCAATTAGAGGAGTAGGCAGTCCGACACCTGCCGCCCTTGTGAAATACTCCCGGGGAGGTGCTTCCGTAGGTTTAAAGGGTGCTGCAAACTTGTCATTTTAATTACCAGTTTCCTCTCTGTCCATATCCTTTAGTGTCTCAGATACACAAGAGAGTAGCTGCAGCCTGCTCTCTAAAGACAACTCTTCTTATTACTCACACTACACTACACCCACGTACATCCCTACACTCTCTTCACTCAAAATTTCAAAAAGGTCTACAAGAAACCCTGCTTAGGAGTCCCTAACTAGGGAGGGGACCATAAACATCCCTAGGTCGGACTGACTTCACGGTGACGACTCGAGGTGTCTAGATACTTCCTCTAACTTTCTGTCTCTAAACTTCTGCAACATTCGCGGTCTTAGATCTAACTTCCAATCTATGGAGCATCACCTTTTCTCCTCTAAACCTCAACTTCTTTTCCTCACCGAAACCTAGGTGTCTGTGAGCACTGACAGCAGTCTATTTTCTGTTGCCTGGTACTGTCATTTTCATTTTCAATTCAAAGCTGGATGTTGCGTATATGTACGCAACGAGCCAACGACATCATTTGCTCTCGTATCCACTGTCTTGATTTTACCGAATACGGCTTCGTTTCAATGTCACTCTCTTACTAAATGCATCTGTGCTGTATATCTCTCACCTAACTCCTCAGACTATGTACAATTATTCGACTATTTAATATCAAAAGTGGAGCACATCTCATTACATTTTCCTTTTGCAGAAATTTCCATTCTTGGCGATTTCAATGTTCACAATCAGCTTTGGCTATCATCTTCTTTCACTGTCCAACCTGTTGAACAAGCCTACAACTTTTGTATCTTTCAAGACCTAGAGCAGCTCGTGCAGTACCCCTACCCGTATTTCTGACCGCCTTGGAGACACGCCCAACATTAGTGATCTTTTCCTAACTACTATCCCTTCTGCTTACTCTGTGAAACTATTCTCCCCGTTGGGTTCCTCCGATCACAATCTTATTATTGTAACCTGTCCTATTGCTCCAGTGCCTCCCCGGGACCCACCTAATCGGAGGTGCTTCTGGCATTTCAACTCAGCTATGTGGGAGGACCTAAAGCAGTACTACTCAGATTTTCCATTGAATGATAATTATTGATTTCATGTCAGAGAGCCATCTCTTTGTGCAAAACGCATAACTGAGGTCATTGTCTCTGGCATGGAGGCGTACATTCCACACACTTTCTCTCATCCTAGCCCGTCAACCTTGGTTTAACTCATTCTAACTAACTGTTATCATGCTGTCCAGGATAGAGAGGCGGCTCTGAGACGGTACCGTAACCATCTATCTCTTGAGACTCATGCCCTTTATATTTCTGCCCATAATCATGCCAATTTTTTCTTCAACATATCAAAACTCCTTCATTCATAGAAAATGTCAAAATCTTTATGAATCAAACTCCTCCCGTGAATTCTGGCATCTAGCTAATAATATCTTTAACCAATTTTCTTCTTCATCTTTCCCTCCTATGCTTCACCCAAATAGCATCTGTCTCATCTATTTCTAAAGCTGAACTCTTTGCTCAAACCTTTGCTGAAAATTCCACTCTGATTGATGAAGGGCTTTTTCTTCCTTTTCCTCCACCCTCTGACTATATTATGCCTGTTATTAACAACCTTTAACCTTCGTAATGATGTTTTCTTTGCCCTTTCTGCTCTAGATCCTCGGAAGGCTTACGGTCCTGACAGAGTCCCTCCTATTTTTCTCAAAAACTGTGCTTCTGGGCTTGCACCCTGCCTGGTCAAACTTTTCCGTCCTTGTCCATCTACTTCCTCCTTTCCTTCTTGCTGGAAGTTTGCTCACATCCACCCTGTTTCTAAGAAGGGTGACCGTTCTAATCCTTCAATCTACCGTCCTATAGCTATCACTTTCTACCATTCTAAAGCTTTTGAATCTATACCTAATAAGAAGATTCTTAAGCATCTATCTGTTCATAATCTTATATCTGATCGTCAGTACGGTTTCTGTAAAGGCGATCTACTGGCGATTTTCTAGCTTTCCTAACTGAATCTTGGTCATCCTCCTTAAGGGGTTTTGGTGAACCTTTTGCTGTTGCCCTTGACATATCAAAAGCTTTTGATAGAGTCTGGCACAAATCTTTTATTTCCAAACTAACCTCATTCGGTTTCTATCCTTCTCTCTGCACCTACATCTTAAGTTTCCTTTCAAACCGTTATATTGCAGCTGCTGTAGACGGTCATTGTCCCATAATCATTGTCCTATTGTCCCATCCGTCTTATCACCCATCTCTCTGTCTATTATTCATTAACGATCTTCTAAGTTTAACCCAAAGCCCTATCTACTCCTACGTTGATGATTCTACTCTGCATTTTTCAACGTCATTCATTAGACGTCCAACTCAGCAGGAATTAAGTGATCCACAGAGAGATGCCACAGAGCGCCTAACTTATGATCTTTCTATAATGTCTGATTGGGGCAAAGCAAACCTTGTTTTGTTCAATGCCTAAAAAACCCAATTTCTTCATCTATCTTCTCGACAAAATCTACCAGACAACTATCCCCTCTTCTTTAATGACACCCAACCATCGCCCTCTTCTACAATCAACATTCATGGACTGTCCTTTACTAAAAATCTCAACTGGAAATCTCACATTTCATCTCTTGCTAAAACAGCATTTAAGAAGTTAGGTGGCCTTTGGCGTCTGCGTCCATTTTTTTCTCCCTCCCAATTGCTTTCTCTGTGCAAGGGTCTTATCCGCCCATGTATAAAGTATCTCTCACAAGTTTGGGGGGGATCTACTTATACAGCTCTCCTAAACAGGGTTGAGGCCTTCGACAAGGTACCACATGAGAGACTCTTAAATACTGTTAAGGCACATGGAATAGATTGGAAGGTTCTTCGTTGGAGTAGATATTGGCTAAGTGATAGGCAGCTAACGGTTACAACTTATGGTTCTAAATCTGAATGGGGGCGGGTAACATGTGGGGTTCCACAGGGGTCTGTTTTGGGACCATTACTATTTTCTATTTACATCAACGACTTAGATAGTGGTAATAGCAATTATATCAGCAAGTTTGCTGATGATACTAAGGTAGGTAGACTTATTGGATCACAGTCTGATGTAAACATATTGCAGGGAGACTTAGATAAGTTAAACGAGGGGGTGGTCAGGTGGTAGTTGGAATTTAATATTGATAAGTGTAGCGTAATTAATGTTGGTAGAAACAATCCTTGTAATAGGTACACTATACGCAATGTATCGCTGAGAAGATCAGAAGGTGAGAAAAATTTGGGAGTGCGAGTATGCTCAGACCTCCGTCCTAGGAAACAATATATTGAGGCTAGAAATCGAGCTAATAGGGTTTTAGGATTCATTACCAGGAGTGTTAAAAGTAGAAGTGTGGGTAGGTAAAAGTAGAGGTTATTCTAAAGCTTTATTTAGCTCAAGTCAGACCTCACCTAGACTATGCGGTTCAGTTTTGGTCTCCGTATTACAAGACGGATATAGCCTTGTTAGAATCAGTATAGAGAAAGATGACCAAAATGATACAGGGGATGGGTAACTTTAGTTATGAGAAGAGATTGAAGCTATTATATTTACACTCACTCGAGAGGCGTATAGTAAGGAGAGATTTGATAGATGTTTTTAAATGGTTAAAAGGATACAATAATGGAGATGTAGGAAAAGGTCTTAGGGCTAGTAAGCAGGGTAGAGCAAGAAGGATTCAAACTGGAAAAGTGTAATTTAAAAAGGCAATAGGGAAAAACTAGTTCACAAATAAGGTGGTAAATTATTGGAATGGGCTCAGTAGTCAGGTAGTTAGTGCGAAGTCAATGGAGAGTTTTAAAAGGAGGCTAGTCAATTACATGGATGGGTAAAAATTTGGAAAATTTGACATACCTTGGTAACGCAGTCCAGAATGACGGCGGGTCACGTCAAGAAGTCTTATAGCTGATTGGCATAGCCCACGGTGTTATGAACTCACTCAACATGAGTATTTGGAGTTGTCGGTACCTGTGCAGAAGGAAAAAGATCCGGTTCTTCAAGTCGCCTGTGATCCCTGTCTTACTCTCTGGATGTGAGACATGGACACTAAATAGCGACTTGAAAAGACGAATCGATGCCTTTGGTAATAGGTGTATTCGCAGAATCTTGGGGTATCGTTTGGATAACTACGTGTCAAATCAGCGATTGCGGCGTGAGACTGAATCGAGGCCAAACCTGCATAGTTTGTCAGCGCCAACTTCGCCTATATGGGCATGTGGCACGTTACCCTGAAACCGATCCACTGGATTGTATCTGTAAGAGACAATCCGGCGTTGAGGAGGCCAAGGGGGCGCCCACAAGGCTTGTGGCTGGGGCAATTTGATGTTACTTACCGAGAGTTGCTTGGTATGGGAAGGGAGCCTGTATGGGGACTCGCGTGTGATGACCCCCGGGAGTATCGTCATAAGGTGGGCGAGGAGCCGCGCCCCGCGGCGTATGTCCCCACTGATTTATTTATTGAATACAGGAATTACATTCACTTAGGAAGAACGGAATGAACTACTCACATTTTCTGGCCTTTACTGTAACATTTTGTTATTCTGTTTCCAATTATTTAACCTCAACAGCGACATTGGCTTTGGATTTTGAAGATTCATTATTTCTACTTTTGGAATTACTTTATCCATTCATTATTCTCTCTCTAAGTGCTATGTAATGCCTTTGACTTGTTTCCATTTGTTCATAAAAAAAAACTCGAAAGAGATTATCTCTATATACAACAACAAAAGAAACAAAAACGGCAGCAGAAGCATGCAGCCACAACAACAACAACAACAACAACAACAACCACGTAAATAATTACCATTCTGGCTCCAAATATCACTTCTCGTGATTTAATGCCAAATATATCACTAATAACAGTTTGCGCTCTCTCTCTCTCTCTCTCTCTCTCTCTCTCTCTCTCTCTCTCTCTCTCTCTCTCTCTCTTCGCAGTTATATAAGTGAATAAGAAAGAAAGATTGCAGTATTCCCAAAATCTGAATACCTACAGTATAGTACTTTACCCCAGGCACCCATTTCACGAGTAACTACGAAAGGAAAGATGAACAACTGTTTGGGCTGCAGATTACGGCACTGGGTAGATATTATATGTATGTGTATAATTTTAGCATCTTGAAAACTGCTCGACCACGACTAGCCAATACCACCGCCCCCTTCACACATTCCATAATCGAACCACAAAAGCGTCAACAATGCAATGAGTAGCGCCGTCATGATCCTGATTATGGGTCCATCGTGACGTGCTCGGCCGAGGCCACGAAAAGTTAGTGCATGCACTAAAAAATCGGGAAGCTCCCCAATGTTTGTACCCAACGCAGCGCTATCGTAAGGCTATCGTGACGCTATCATTATCTATGTAGCAGCTTCGTGACACTATCGTTATCGTCGTATGTCTATCGTGACGATAAAAAATCGTTATGCGCGCCTTCATCCCTACCTTTCCCCCCTTTTTTGCACCCCCTTCCGCCTTCTCCCCCTTTTCTCATTCACCTCCACCCACCCCCGACTCCCTACCCCCTACTCCCTCACTACGTGGTGACACCACCCACCCCCGACTCCCTACCCCCTACTCCCTCACCATGTGGTGACACCACTCATCCCCGACTCCCTACTCCCTCACCACGTGGTGATACCACCCACCCCCGAATCCCTACCCCCTACTCCCTCACCATGTGGTGATGCCACCCGCCCCCGTTTTAAACACTCACATCCCCACCACCACCAACGCCTTCTCCATCCCCCCCCCCATTTCCCCACCAACACCCCCTTCTTTATTACAACACCCCCGTTCCCCCCCTTCTACATCACCAACACCCACCCCTGTTTCTCCCACCTTCATCTTTAGCCCCCCTTCCTTCTCCATCACCAACACCCTCCCCTGTGTGGGGCATGTTGGTAGCTCTTGACGCTATCGTGATACGTTCATGGCACCGTCATGACACTGTCGTGGTTGTCGTAGCTCTATCGTGACGACAAAATGACCTTTAATTTTCCATTCGTGACTTAAGTCTTACAGCTATCATATGACTCCATCGTGACCATCTTACGACTGTTACCTTTCTTAGTATGGTTATTTTACGGGTAACGGGTTCACTCCATGTTGATACTGGTTACTAACCTGTAAGGGTGATTGCCGGATGATGCCCTCTTGACGGGCTGGTAACTTACTTCGTTGCCCAGAGGTACACATCAATAAAGTGGTATGGGGCTAAACGTGGTCGAGCGGTTCTTACGTAATTTATAAGTATTCTTAGTGCCAAAGGATTCGAGTAAGACAATATACTACAAAAGATATATATTATCTATATATGTACACTTGTGAAGGTTTATACTTAATAATGTCACGCAGTTCGTTAAGTAACGGCCAATGAAACTAGTGTCTAATAGACAGAGCCGGGAACAGTTAATGACGTGACAAGGTACTCCACACCCCCAGGTGTGGAGTACAAACAGACACTCTGAAAGGTGTCGTGAGTAGGAGCGCCCTGTAACGCGTCTCCTCGTAATCTCTCTGTTCTGTCTGTCTGTTACTGCATATAAGGAACGCTGCCGGAACTGGCAGGTTCCGGTGGACATGTCTCTCAGGCCTGTTGCACTCTCGTAAGCGTCATCATCCTTGGGCAGAGCGCTGAGATGACACACACACAACTTGTGCGTGCAGTCCGGAGCCAGGGGCGAGGTGTGTCTACGTGTTGCATCAAGACACCGGGTTGACTGTCCACGTCATTCTTATGGGCCATGGCGTGATACTTTGGGCTATATTCAAGAATGCTCGTCAAATCCCGGCCGGTGGAGATTCTCCACCGTCGTACCTCCACTGGTGACATCTACAAGAAATCCCCGACTGGTGGATATTTGACAGGCGTACCAACACAAGCGAGCCCAAAGCGGCATCAGTATTTTGACTGTTTTATACATATCTAATACATTTTACTAGTGAAATTTATAATTTCTGACATTAAAATAATAACTTAGTTAGTGTTCGCCACTTGTCTGAGGCGTTGGTGCAGAAAAAATGGGCCCGAGTTATGCTTGCGAGTACATTTGAACGGCCAGCCGCCACCCGGCTTCCTCACAGCTTCACACACCTATATAAGGCCTCCTGGACCTGATTTTACCTTAACTATGACACGTGTGCATTCACAAGGTATGCATGTTACTCTCGGTTGTGTTGAAAACTCACCTGTAATGGTCTGGGAAGAAATAGAATGGAATAAGTGGAGAGCGGGATGAAGGTGGGATGTGCAAGCCACTGCATGGTGAAGGCAGTCAGCTGACTCAAATCTCCACTCGTCGCGTTTTCCTTGATTACCGTTTCGCGATGCAACGGGTCGACAAAATTTCTTGAATATAGGCCTTTGTCAACATAACCTCATCAAAAGGTGTCAGCACTCAGCATCCGCTAGGCGACACTCAGACACTCGGACATCCTGTCTTAGTATAGATTAACACATAAATATATAACCAGTACGCTAATACGACCGTCATGACATATACTTACAGGCAGCATGACATTGTTGTGAGGCTATCGTGGTCTGCGTTTATCGTAGTCAAATTTCACGATAGCGTCAATAATCAAATTGGTGGTGCTATCGTGGTTCGATTATGGAATGTGTGAAGGGACCTTTATTGATGTGTACCTCTGGGCAGCAAAGCAATTTATATACCTGCCTATCAAGAGGGCATCACTGGGAATCACCCTACAGGTCAGTGACTCTGTATGTTAAATGGGTTGACCCCAGTTACCTGTAATAACAAGATAGAAAAGGGTGATGGCCTACTGCCATCACCGGGATTCGATTCCGGGCACTCAGATTTGTAACTAAACGCACTAGCCACTACACTACGGAGGTGCATGGGGGTAGTTATCTGGCGAAACCTGGGAGAGGTAACTGTGGTGGCCCGGATGTCACACTAGCCCTGTGTCCCGGAGTATCGGGTTGTCACCCACCACAGGCACAAGGGCTTATGTGACGGAGATGAGCACCGAGGCCACGCACAGCTTAGCGTATGCCCCCATCTTTACCTTATAGTACTTTACACCAGAAAGAACTCCTCCTCTTTCTTCTCTTCCTCCTCCTTCTCCTGCCCCTCCTTCTCCTCCTCCTCCTCCTACTCCTGTTAACTCGCTGCAGGACTAAAATCTGCTCCGGAATTTACTCTTCCCTTGGGTTCCTGAGATGTGATTTTTGCCTCGCTCCAAGTCTCGTCTTTTTCCATTCTCTCTTGGATTCCTACTCTCTCACTTCTCTTTGTTTCGTCGTGCTTACTGCTATTCGTGGAATAAAGGAATTTCTTATGTGTGTTTAGGAAGGTAAGGGTCATAGAGGGAGATTTGTTTGTGTTTACGTTTAAGAGGCGAATGAAAAGTTAGCTGGCTTGGTAGGTGCTTTTTGGTTAAGGCGGCGTCACACTAGCACTTTTTCCGTCTAGTTAGACGATCTCCGTTGGTTTTTTCTCGCTCTGACTAGTTAGTCCGTCTGAATCAGTCAGTCTGAGTCAGACGATCGTGATCGTCTTCATATGGAAAGTTGAAGACAACTTTCATAGTCAAATCAAAATCCATAGTGATTACTTTAAAGATATTCGATATCAAATTATTAATTTTTTTGCAAATTATAATTCAATACATTTGAAGTATTA
>JACEEZ010026334.1:0-15585 GCA_016584305.1 Chionoecetes opilio
GCGTTATTTTAATATCAATTTCTTTTACTTATCATATTTCTATAACCCAAAAAAATTTGTGTTTTCAATATTTTACTGTTATCATGAAGAGTTGTTTTTCTACAAAATTGAAGTAATTTTTTTTATATCTGTAGCTAAACTTTTTATATTTCTGCAACATTTTTCAAATTAAAACTAAAAAAAATTATTTTTCTAAAATTTATTATCAATTTAAACTTAAACAACGTTTTTTCAAGTTTTTAAAGTTTTTTTGAAGCCTAAAAAATGTCGAAATTTTACATGATTTTAGCCTTTTACACAAATATATTTTCAATTTTAGCTTAAAAAAATTTTTTTCTGTTTTTATGTATCCATTTTTTTTCTTTAAAACTACTTTTTTTAAATTTTTAATGTTTTTTGAAGGGGTAAAAAAGTCGAAAATTTACATTATTCACCCCTTTTTAAAAATAGAGATAGAGATTGATAGAGAAATTCAAAAAAAATTGGGGTTTTTAGTTTTTTCGTTAAAATTCTATTTTAAAATACTGTAAAACTTAAAATAGAATTTGAGACTCTATATTGTGATACAAATTTTATATTTACGTGTTTTTTTTATAGTTTTTTTTCTTTAAATTGTGTTTTTATCATTAATGAAAAAATTTACCTTAGATAATGCTTTTTTCCCCAAAATGTGTTCTTTTCAAAGATTTTACTATTACGTGATATATAGCTTTTTTTTCCACAAATTGAAGTAAACAATCCCTTTTTTTTTGAAAAATTTGCCTTTTAAATAGCTTTCATTTCTTAAGCTAAAAAATAAAGATAAAGGTTATTTATTGTGATATAAAGGGATATTTTCAACCCTTTTTTTATAGTTTCTTGTAAACTGTAGCGTTATTGTATATATACAAGTGTGATACTTATTAAATTGCTATAAAATCCCATAAATGGAGTGTTTTTCATGATAAGAACTATTTATCGTGATAATCAGCTGTTTTTTCCTAACAAATTGAAGTGTAAAATCCTCTTTTTAGAATTAATTTGCACCTATAAGTAGCTTACTTTACCATGAAGCTAATAACATAGAAGAAGTAAGAGGTTATTTATTGTAATATAACGTATAATTGCTAGCGTTTTTTCAAATAAGGTTTCTTGTAAACTGTTCCGTTTTTATGTATAAAGACAATATTTGTATATTAACAAGATTTTACTTATCATATTGCTATAAACCCATAAAATGTAGTTGTTTTCAATGATATTTAGCTATTTATCGTGATATATAGCTATTTTCCTACAAATTGAATATAACAATCCTCTTTTTTAGACAATTTGCACCTATTAGTCGCTTAACATTACAGTAACGATTGAATATAAGAGTAAGAGGTTATTTATGTGATAATAAACGGTAATATTGGCAGCGTTTTTTCATAGTTTTCTTCTAACTGTCGCGTTATTGTATATATACCAAGTAGTTTTACTTATTAATTTGTCTATAAACCCCATAAAATGTAGTGTTTTTTCATGAATTTAGTTGTTATCATGATATATAGGCTGTTTTCCTACAAATTTGAAATATAAAATCCTCTTTTTGAATAATTTTAACCTATAAGTAGCTTACCATACAATTAAGCTATTAAATAGAAGAGTCATAGGTTATTTATTGTGATTATAACGGTATATTGCAGGCGTTTTTCATAGTTTCTTTCTTCTAAACTGTAAGCGTTATTGTTATCTATACAAGTACTTTAACAACATTATCATTTGCTTATAAACCCAAAAATGAGTGTTTTCAAATGATTTTAGCTATTTATCAGTGGGGGAATGAGTTTTTTTTTTTCTCAAATTGAAGTATATTTCTTTATATCTGTAGCTAAAAAAATAGCTTTTTAATATTTGCTGCAACTATATTTTACAAAATTAATAGCTAAAAATTGTATTTTTCAAAATATTTAATGTATCCACTTTTACTCTTACTAACAACGTTGTTTTTCAAGTGTTTTCATGTATTTTTGAAGCCTAAAAAATGCGAAATTGACATTATTTCAGCACTTTTACACAAATATATTTTGTTACAATATTATGAAGCTTAAAATATTAATTGTTTTCATGTAATTTATGTATCAATTTTATTCTTAAAAACCACGTTTTTTTCAAGTGTTTTTAATGTAATTTTTTGAAAGGCTAAAAAAATGTCCGAAAATTGACATATTCAGCCCTTTTAGAAGAAATATAGATAGAGAATTAATAGAGAAATTCCAAAATGTGGAATTATAGTTTGTTTTTCTTAGAAATTGGGGCTATTTTAAACTACTGTAAGCTTATAATAGGAGTCTGAGACTCTATATTGTGATACCATTGGTATATTATACGTTTTTTTTCATATTTTTGTTCTTAATTGTAGTGTTATATCATTAATAGGAGGAAATATACCTTAGATAATGCTTTATACCCACAAAATGTGTTCTTTTCAATGATTTTAGCTATTATCGGTGATATATAGCGGTTTTTCCTACAATTGAGTATAACAATCCTTTTTTTATAATAATTTTGGACCTATACGTAGCTTACATTATAAACATTAAGCTAAAAATATAAGAGTAAGAGGTTTTTATTGTGATATAACGGTATATTGCAAGCGTTTTTTCATAGGTTCCTTGTAAACTGTACGTTTCTTGTATATATATAAAACAAGTATTTACTTATCATCATTGCTTAAACCCTAAAATTTAGTTTTTCAATGATATTAGCATTTATCGGTGATATATAGCTATTTTCCTACAAATTGAAGTATAATCCTCTTTTTAGAACATTTGCACCTATTAGTAGCTTACATTATAAAAAAACATTTAGCTATTATAGAAGAGTTAAGAGGTTATTTAGTGCTATATAAATGGTATATTGCAAGCGTTTTTTTCATAGTTTTTCTTGTAACTGTAGCGTTAATTGTAATATATACAATAGTTTTACTTATCATATTTGCTATAACCCCTAAATGTAGTGTTTCAATGCTATTAGCTATTTATCGGTGATTATATAGCTCTTTTCCCTACAAATTGAAATATAAAATCCTCTTTTTAGAACAATTTGCACCTATTATGTATCTTACATTACATTAAGCTATTAAAAGGAAGAGTAAGGAGGTTATTTATTGTGATATACGGTATATTGCAAGCGTTTTTTTCATCGTTTTCTTGGGAAACTGGTAGCGTTTTTTATATATACAAGTAGTTTTACTTATCATATTGCTATAAACCCATTAAAATTGTATTTGTTTCAATGATCTTGCTATTTAATCGTGATATACAGCTGTTTTCCTACAATTCAAGGTAAAATCTCCTTTTTTAGAATAATTTGTCACTATAGTAGCTTACATTACATTAAGCTAATAAATAGACGAGTCAGAGGTTATTTATTGTGATATAACGGTATATTGCAAGCGTTTTTTTTCATAGTGTCTTGGTAAACTGTAGCGTTTTTGTATATATACAAGTGTTTACTTATCATTTGCCTATAACCCAAAAATGTAGTGTTTTTCAATGATCCTTAGCTTTATTTAATCGGTGATATACAACTGTTTTCCCTCCAAATTGAAAGTATAAAATCCTCTTTTTAGCATAATGTTGCACCCTATAAGTAGCTTTCTATTACAATAAGCTATTAAATAGAAGAGTAAGAGGTTATTTATTTGATATAACGGTATATTGCAAGCATTTTTCATAGTTTCTTGTAACTGTAGCGTTATTGTATATATAAATACTTTTACTTATCATATTGCTATAAACCCAAAATGTAGTGTTTTCAATGATTTTAGCTAGTTATCAGTGAAGAGTTTGTTTTTTCTACAAATTGAAGTATCTTTCTTTATATCTGTGCTAAATAGCTTTTTGATATTTGCTGCAACTATATGTTCAAAATTAATACTAAAAATAATTATTTTTTCATAAAATTTATGTATCAATTTTTTAATCTTAAAACAGTGCGGGGGGGGGGGGGGGGGCGTTTTTTTCAAGTGTTTTAATGTATTTTGAAAGCTTAAAAAAATGTCCAATTTGACATTATTTCACACTTTTCCACAACTATATTTTACAATATTATGAGCTTAAATATGTATTTTTCATGTAATTTCTTATCAATTGTAATTCATCTTAAACAACGTTTTTCATGTTTTAATGTATTTTAGAAGGCTAAAAATGTCGAAAAAATTGACATTATTCAGTCCCTTTTGAGAAGAAAATAGAGATAGAGATTAGATAATTAATTCAAGTTGGAATTATAGTTTGTTTTCGTTAGAAATTGCTATTTTAACTTACTGTAAGCATTGTAATAGGAGTTTTGAGACTATATTGTGATACATTGTATATTATACGTGTTTTTTTCATAGTTTCTTCTTAATGTAGTGTTTATATCATTATAGAATGATCTACCTTATGATAATGCTTTATACCCACAAATATGTTCTTTTCAATGATTTTAGCTAGTTATCGGTGATATATCTGTATTGCCGTACAAATTGAAGTATACAATCCTTTTTTTAGAATAATTTGGACCTATAAGGTAAGCTTACTTTTACTTAAGCTAATAAATAGAAGAGTAAGAGTGTATTTATTGTGATATACGGTTTTATTGCAGCATTTTTTCAATAGTTTTCTTTGTGTAAACTGTAGTGTTATTGTATATATACACGTAAGTTTACTTATCTATTGCTATAAACCCATAAATGTCGTTTTTTTCAATGATATTAGCTATTTATCGGTGATATATGCCTATTTTCCTACAAGTGAAGATAAAACCTCTTTTTAGAACAATTCTGCACCTATTAGTAAGCTTAACATACATTAAGCTATTTAAATATAAGAGTAAGAGGTTATTTATTGTGATAAACGGTATAATTGCAGGCGTTTTTCTAGTTTCTCTTAAACTGTAGCGTTATTGTAAATATACAAGTATTTTTTACTTATTATATTGCTATAAACCCATAAAATGTAAAATTTCAATGATTTTAGCTAGGTTATCAGTGTATATAGCTGTTTTTCCTACCAATTGAAGTTATAAAATCCTGTTTTTCAGAATATTTGCCACTATAAGTAGCTTACATACATTAAGCTATTAAATAGAAGAGTAAGAAGGTTATTTATTGTGATATAACGGTATATTGCAAAGCGTTTTTTTCATAGTTTCTTGTAAACTGTGCGTTTTTTGGTATATTACAATAGTTTTACTTATCATTGCTATAAACCATAAAATGTAGTGTTTTCATGATCTTAGCTATTTATCGGTGATCTACACTGTTTTTTCCTACAAATGAAGGTGTAAAATCCTATTTTTTTAGAATAATTTGCACCTATAAGTAGCTTACATTACATTAAGCTAATAAATAGAGAGTCAAGGTTATTTATTTTGATATAACGGTAATATTGCAATGCGTTTTTCATAGTTTTCTTGTAACTGTACGTTTTTTGTATATATACAATTACTTTACTTAACATATTGCTAATAACCCTAAAAAGTAGTGTTTTTCAATGTCTTAGCTATTTATCGGTGATACAGCTTTTTTCCTACAAATTGAAGTATAAATCCTCTTTTAGCATAATTTCACTATAAGTAGCTTACATTCCATTAAGCTATTAATAGAAGTGAGAGGTTATTTATTGTGATTAACGGTATATTGCAAGCGTTTTTTCATATTTTTCTTGTAAACTGTAGCGTTATTGTATATATATAAGTACTTTTACTTATCATATTGCTAACACCCAAAAAATGGTAGTGTTTTCAATGATTTTAGCTAAGTTTATCAGTGAAGATTTGTTTTTTTCTTCAAATTGAAGTATATTTCTTTATTCTTAGCTAAATACTTTTTATATTATGCTGCAACTATATTTTACAAAATTACTACGCTAAAAATTGATTTTTCATAAATTTTGTATCAATTTTTAATCTTAAAAACAACGTTTTTTCAAGGTTTTAATGTATTTTGAAAGCCTAAAAAAAAAAAAAAAAAAAAATAAAAAATGTCGAAATTTGACATTATTCAGCACTTTTACCAACTATATTTTACAATATTATGAGCTTAAAATTGTATTTTTCATGTAATTTTAATGTATCAATTTTATTCCTTAAAAAAAAAAAAAAACAACGTTTTTTTCAGTGTTTTTAATGTATTTTTGAAGGGCTACAAATGTCGAACATTGACATTCTTCAGCCTTTTAGAAGAAATAGAGATAGAGCTTAGGATTAGAGAAATTCAAATTTGGAATTAATAGTTGTTTTCGTTAGAAATTGCATTTAAACTACTGTAAAGCTTATAATAGGAGTTTGAGACTCTATTTGTGATACATTGTAATATTATACGTGTTTTTCATAGTTTGTTTTAATTGTATTGTTTATATCATTAATCGAAGGAATATACCTTATGATAAGCTTTATACCCACAATTTGTTCTTTTCAATGATTTTAGCTAGTTATCGGTGATATATAGCTTTATTGCCTACAAATTGAATATATACAATCCTTTTTTAGAATAATTTTGGACCTATTAAGTAGCTTCATTAACCTTCAGCTAATAAATAGAAAAGTTAAGAGGGTATTTATTGTGATAAACGGTATATGGCAAGCTTTTTTCATAGTTTTTGTAAACTGTAGCGTTATTTTATATATACAAGTAGTTTTTTACTACTCATATGCTATACCCCATAAAATGTAGTTTTTCAATGATATTAAGCTTATTTAGCGGTGATATATAGGCTATTTTCCTACAAATTGAAGTATAAAATTCCTCTTTTTAGAACAATTTGCACCTATTAGTAGCTTACATTACATTACCTATAAATAGAAGAGTGAGGTTATTTATTGTGGATAATAACGTAATATTGCAGGCGTTTTTTATAGTTTTCTTCTAATGTAGCGTTTATACAAGTATTTTTACTTATAGATTGCTATAAACCCATTAAAATGTAATAATTTTCAATGATTTTAGCTAGTTATCAGTGATATTACTGGTTTTCCTACAAATTGAATGTATAAATCCTGTTTTAGAATAATTTGGCACTATAAGTAGCTTACATTAATTAAGCTATTACATAGAGAGTAAGGAGGTTATTTATTGGTGATATAACGGCAAGCGTTTTTGCATAGTTTCTTGTACACTGTAGCGTTTTTGTATATATAACAAGTAGTTTTAACTTATCATATTGCTATTAAACCACCTAACATGTAGTGGTTTTCAATGATCTTAGTTAATTTATCGTTGATATAAACAGCTTTTTCCATACAGGACTATTGAAGTGTAAAATCCTCTTTTTAGAATATTGCACCTATAAGTAGCTTACATTACATTAAGCTAATAAATAGAAAGTAATGGTGTTATTTATTGTGATATAACGGTATATTGCAAGCGTTTTTTTATAGTTTCTTGTAAACTGTAGCGTATTGTATAATACAGTACTTTTACTTATCATAAAATTGCATAAACCCAAAAAATGTAGTGTTTTCAATGATTTTAGCTAGTTATCAGTGAAGATTTTTGTGTTTTCTACAATTGAAGTATATTTCTTGATATATGTAGCTAATAATAGCTTTTTATATTTGCTGCAACTATATTTACAAAATTAATAGCTAAATATGTATTTTTCATAAATTTATGTATTTTCAATTTTATCTTAAAACAACGTTTTTTTCAGTGTTTTTTTTTTTGTTTTTTAATGTATTCTTGAAAAGCCAAAAAAAATGTCGAAATTTGACATTATTCAGCACTTTTACACAACTATATTTACATTTATGAGTCTTAAATATGTTTTTTCATGTATTTATGGATCAATTTTTATTCTAAACAACGTTTTTTTTCAAGTGTTTTAATGTAATTTTTTGAAGGGCTAAAAAATGTTCGAAAATTTGACTTATTCAGCCTTTCAGAAGAAATAGAGATTAGAGATTAGATAGAGAAATTCAAAATGTGGAATTATAGTTGTTTTCGGGGGAGTTAGAAATTGCGTATTTTTAAACTCTGTAAGGCTTAGTAATAGGAGTTTTGAGACTCTATTTGTGATCATTGTATATTATCCGTGTTTTTTCATAGTTTGTTCTTAATTGTAGTGTTATATCATTAATAGGATGAATACACCTATGATATGCTTTATACCCACACAAAATGTGTTTCTTTTCAATGATTTTAGCTATTATCGGTGATATATAGCTGTTTTTCCTACAAATTGAAGTATACAATCCTTTTTTTAGAATATTTGGACTATAAAGTAGCTTACATTACATTAGCTAATAAATAGAAGAGTAAAAGGGTTTTTTATTGTGATATAACGGTATATGCAAGCAGTTTTTTCATAGGTTTTTCTTGGTAAACTGTAGCTGTTATTGTTATATACAAGTAGTTTCTACTTTATCATATTGCTATAAACCCATAAAATGTAGTGTTTTTCAATGATATTAGCTATTATCGGTGATATATAGCTATTTTCCTACAAATTGATTATAAAATCCTCTTTTTAGAACAATTTGCACCTATTGGAGCTTACATTATTAATCTATTAATAGAAGAGTACGAGGTATTTATTGTGATATCCGGTATAGTGTGCAAGCGTTTTTCATAGTTCATTGTAAACTGTAATGTTATTGTATATCTTACAAGTAGTTTCTTATCATATTTGCTATAACCCATAAAATTAGTGTTTTCATGATTTTAGCGGTTTTCGTGATATATAGCTGTTTTCCGTACAAATTTTAAGTATAAATTCCTCTTTTTATAGCATAATTTGCAACTATACTAGGTTTTACATTACAATTAAGCTATTAAATAGACGAGTAAGAGGGTTTTATTGTTGATGATAACGGTATATTGCAAGCGTTTTTTTTCATAGTTTTTCTTTAAACTGTATCGTTATTAATATATATACAAGTACTTTTACTTATCATTTGCTATAACCTCAAAAATGTAGTGTTTTCAATGATTTTTCGCTAGTTATCAGTGAAGAGTTGTTTTTTTACACTACAAATTGAAGTATTTTCTTTATATTGTAGCAAATGCTTTTTATTTTGCGGTACAAAAAAAAAAAAAAAAAAATAAAAAAAAAAAAAAAAAAAAGAAAAAAAAAAAAAAAAAAAAAAAAAAAAAAAAAAACAAAACAACTATATTTACAATTATAGCTAACAAATATGTATTTTTCATAAAATTTATGTATCAATTTTAATCTTAAAAAATACGTTTTTTCAAGTTGTTTTTATTATTTTTGACAGCCAAAAATGTCGAAAATTTGACATTATCAGCACTTTTACACAACTATATTTTACAATATCTGAACTTAAAATATGTTATTGTTCATGTAATTTATGTATCAATTTATTCCTAAAAACAACGTTTTTTCAAGTGTTTTAATGTATTGTTGAAGCGCTAAAAAATGTCGAAACAATTGACATTGAAATTCAGCCCTTTTAGAAGAAAGATAGGATAGAGAATTAGTAGAGAATTCAAAATGTGGAAATTATGTTGTTTTTCGTTAAAATTGCAATTTTCAAACTACTGTAAGCTATAATAGTAGTTTGAGACCTCTATATTGTGATACAATTCTTATATTATAACGTGTTTTTCATAGTTTCTTCTTAATTGTAGTGTTATATCATTAATAGAAGGATATACTATGATAATGCTTTATAACCACAAAATGTGTTCTTTTCAATGGTTTTAGCTAGTATTGGTGATATATAGCTGTATTGCTAACAAATTGAAGTATACAATCCTTTTTTTAGAATATTTGGGCCTATAAGAGCTTACTTTACATTAACTATAAATTGAAGAGTAAGAGGGTATTTATTGTGAATATACACGTATTTGCAAGCGTTTTTCATGTTTCTTGCAAACTGTAAAGCGTTATTTGTATCTATACAGTAGTTTTTACTTATCATATTGGCTATAAACCCATAAAATGTAGTTTTTCAATGATATGTAGCTATTTATCGGTGATATATAGCTATTTCCTACAAAATTGAAGTATAAAATCCTCTTGTTAGAACAATTTGCACTATTAGTAGCTTACATTACATTAGCTATAAATAGAAGAGTAAAAGGTTATTTATTGTGATATAACCGGTATATTGGCAGGCGTTTTTCATAGTTTCTTCTAACTGTAGCGTTATTGTATGTATACAAGTAGTTGGTTACTTATTATATTGCTATAAACCCAAAAAAAAATGTAATGTATTTTCAATGAATTTAGTTAGGTATCATTGATATATAGCTGTTTTTGTTTCCTACAAATTGAAATATAAAATCCTCTTTTTTGATAATTTTTAACCTGTAATAGCTTACATACATTAAGCTATTAATAGAAGAGGTCAGAGGTTATTTATTGTGATATAACGTAATATTGCAAGCGTTTTTCATAGTTTCTTCTAAACTGTAGCGTTATTGTTATATACAAGTACTTTTTACTTATCTATTGCTATAAACCCAAAAAATGGTAGCGTTTTCATGATTTTAGCTAGTTATCAGTGAAGAGTTGTTTTTTCTACAAATTGAAGTATATTTCTTTATATCTGTATCTAATACTTTTTATATTTGCTGCAACTATATTTTACAAATTAATAGCTAAAAATATGTATTTTTCAAAATATTTATGTATCAATTTTAATCCTACAAACCACGTTTTTTTCAAGTGTTTAATTTAAATGTATTTTTGAGCCTAAAAATGTCGAAATTTGACATTATGCAGCAACTTTTCACACAACTAATTTTTACAATATTATGAGCTTTAAATATGTATTTTTCATGTACATTTATGTATCATTTTATTCTTAAAAACAACGTTTTTTCAAGTGTTTTCATGTATTTTTGAAGGTTAAAAATGTCGAAAATTAAAAATATTCAGCCCTTTTTTAGAAGAAATATAGATAGAGATTAGATAGAGAATTCAAAATGTGGAATTATAGTTGTTTTCGTTAGAAATTGCCTATTTTAAACTACGGTAAGCTTATAATATGAGTTGAGACTCCTATATCGTGGATACAATTGTGATTTATACGTTGTTTTTTCATAGTTCTTCTTAACTTGTATTCTATATATCATTAATAGAAGAATTACCTTATGATAATGCTTATACCCACAAAATGTGTTTCTTTCTCAAATGATTTGAGCTAGTTATCGTGATATATAGCTGTTTTCCTACAAATTGAAGTAAACAATCCTTTTTTTAAAATCATTTGCACTTATAAGTAGCTTACATTACATAAGCAATAAATCGAAGAGTAAGAGGTTATTTATTGTGTGCTATAACGGTATATTCTAGCGTTTTTCATAGTTTTTCTTGTAACTGTACGTTATTGTATATATACAAGTACTTTTACTTATCATATTGCTATAAACCTATAAAATGTATTGTTTTCAATGATATTAGCGATTTATCGGTGATTATATAGCTATTTTCCTACAATTGAAGTATAAAATCCCGGGATCTTTTTAAGAACAATTTTGTCCCCTATTTTAGCTTACATTACAATACGCTATTTAAATAGAAAAGTAAGAGTTTATTTATTGTTATCTCACGTATATTGCAGGCGTTTTTCATAGTTTTCTTCTAACTGGTAGCGTTTATGTAAATATACAATATTTTTACTTATTATATTGCTATAAACCCATAAAATATAATAATTTCAATGTTTTAGCTAGTTATCAGTGATATATAGCTGTTTTCCTACAATTGGCAGTATAAAAATCCTCTTTTTAGAATAATTTTGCAACCTATAAGTTCTTACATACATTAAGCTTTTAAATAGAAGAGTAAGAGGTTATTATTGTGATTATAACGTTATCTTGAAGCGTTTTTTCATAGTTTCTTGTAACTGTAGCGTTTTTGTATATATACAAAGTAGTTTCTTTACTATTGCTATAAACCCATAAAATGTTCGTGTTTTCAATGATCTTAGCTATTTATCGTGATATACCGCTGTTTTCCTACAATTGAAGTGTAAATCCTCTTTTTAGAATAATTTGCACCTATAAGTAGCTTACATTACATTAAGCTAATAAATAGAAGAGTCAGGGGTTATTTATTGTGATATAACGGTATATTGCAAGCGTTTTTCATAGTTTCTTGTAAACTGTAGCGTTTTTGTATATATACAAGTAGTTTTACTTATCATATTGCTATAAACCTATAAAATGTAGTGTTTTCAATGATCTTAGCTATTTATCGGTGATATACAGCTGTTTTCCTACAAATTGAAGTGTAAAATCCTCTTTTTAGAATAATTTGCACCTATAAGTAGCTTACATTACATTAAGCTAATAAATAGAAGAGTCAGAGGTTATTTATTGTGATATAACGGTATATTGCAAGAGTTTTTCATAGTTTCTTGTAAACTGTAGCGTTTTTGTATATATACAAGTACTTTTACTTATCATATTGCTATAAACCCAAAAAATGTAGTGTTTTCAATGATTTTAGCTAGTTATCAGTGAAGAGTTGTTTTTTCTACAAATTGAAGTATATTTCTTTATATCTGTAGCTAAATATCTTTTTATATTTGCTGCAACTATATTTTATATAGTTTCTTCTAAACTGTAGCGTTATTGTATATATACAAGTAGTTTTACTTATTATATTGCTATAAACCCATAAAATGTAGTGTTTTCAATGATTTTAGCTAGTTATCAGTGATATATAGCTGTTTTCCTACAAATTGAAGTATAAAATCCTCTTTTTAGCATAATTTGCACCTATAAGTAGCTTACATTACATTAAGCTATTAAATAGAAGAGTAAGAGGTTATTTATTGTGATATAACGGTATATTGCAAGCGTTTTTCATAGTTTCTTGTAAACTGTAGCGTTATTGTATATATACAAGTACCTTTACTTATCATATTGCTATAAACCCAAAAAATGTTGTGTTTTCAATGATTTTAGCTAGTTCTCAGTGAAGAGTTGTTTTTTCTACAAATTGAAGTATATTTCTTTATATCTGTAGCTAAATAGCTTTTTATATTTGCTGCAACTATATTTTACAAAATTAATAGCTAAAAATATGTATTTTTCAAAAAATTTATGTATCAATTTTAATCTTAAAAACAACGTTTTTTCAAGTGTTTTAATGTATTTTTGAAAGCCTAAAAAATGTCGAAATTTGACATTATTCAGCACTTTTACACAACTATATTTTACAATATTATGAGCTCAAAATATGTATTTTTCATGTAATTTATGTATCAATTTTATTCTTAAAAACAACGTTTTTTCAAGTGTTTTAATGTATTTTTGAAGGGCTAAAAAATGTCGAAAATTGACATTATTCAGCCCTTTTAGAAGAAATAGAGATAGAGATTAGATAGCAAAATTCAAAATGTGGAATTATAGTTGTTTTCGTTAGAAATTGCTATTTTAAACTACTGTAAGCTTATAATAGGAGTTTGAGACTCTATATTGTGATACAACTGTATATTATACGTGTTTTTCATAGTTTCTTCTTAATTGTAGTGATATATCATTAATAGAAGGAATATACCTTATGATAATGCTTTATACCCACAAAATGTGTTCTTTTCATTGGTTTTAGATAGTTATTGGTGATATATAGCTGTATTGCTACAAATTGAAGTATACAATCCTTTTTTTAGAATATTATGGACCTATAAGTAGCTTACTTTACATTAAGCTAATAAATAGAAGAGTAAGAGGGTATTTATTGTGATATAACGGTATATTGCAAGCGTTTTTCATAGTTTCTTGTAAACTGTAGCGTTATTGTATATATACAAGTAGTTTTACTTATCATATTGCTATAAACCTATAAAATGTAGTGTTTTCAATGATATTAGCTATTTATCGGTGATATATAGCCCTTTTCCTACAAATTGAAGTATAAAATCCACTTTTTAGAACAATTTGCACCTATTAGTAGCTTACATTACATTAAGCTATTAAATAGAAGAGTAAGAGGTTATTTATTGTTATATAACGGTATATTGCAGGCGTTTTTCATAGTTTCTTCTAAACTGTAGCGTTATTGTAAATATAAAAGTATTTTTACTTATTATATTGCTATAAACCCATAAAATGTAATAATTTCAATGATTTTAGCTAGTTATCAGTGATATATATCTGTTTTCCTACAAATTGAAGTATAAAATCCTCTTTTTAGAATAATTTGCACCTATAAGTAGCTTACATTACATTAAGCTATTAAATAGAAGAGTAAGAGGTTATTTATTGTGATATAACGGTATATTGCAAGCGTTTTTCATAGTTTCTTGTAAACTGTAGCGTTTTTGTATATATACAAGTAGTTTTACTTATCATATTGCTATAAACCCATAAAATGTAGGGTTTTCAATGATCTTAGTTATTTATCGGTGATATACAGCTGTTTTCCTACAAATTGAAGTGTAAAATCCTCTTTTTAGAATAATTTGCACCTATAAGTAGCTTACATTACATTAAGCTAATAAATAGATGAGTCAGAGGTTATTTATTGTGATATAACGGTATATTGCAAGCGTTTTTTCATAGTTTCTTGTAAACTGTAGCGTTTTTTGTATAATACAAGTAGTTTTACTTATCATATTGCTATAAACCCATAAAATGTAGTGTTTTCAATGATCTTAGCTATTTATATGTGATATACAGCTGTTTTCCTACAAATTGAAGTATAAAATCCTCTTTTTAGCATAATTTGCACCTATAAGTAGCTTACATTACATTAAGCTATTAAATAGAAGAGTAAGAGGTTTATTTATTGTGATATAACGGTATATTGCAAGCGTTTTTCATAGTTTCTTGTAAACTGTAGCGTTATTGTATATATACAAGTACTTTTACTTATCATATTGCTATAAACCCAAAAAATGTAGTGTTTTCAATGATTTTAGCTAGTTATCAGTGAAGAGTTGTTTTTTCTACAAATTGAAGTATATTTCTTTATATCTGTAGCTAAATAGCTTTTTATATTTGCTGCAACTGTATTTTATATAGTTTCTTCTAAACTGTAGCGTTATTGTATATATGCAAGTAGTTTTACTTATTATATTGCTATAAACCCATAAAATGTAGTGTTTTCAATGATTTTAGCTAGTTATCAGTGATATATAGCTGTTTTCCTACAAATTGAAGTATAAAATCCTCTATTTAGCATAATTTGCACCTATAAGTAGCTTACATTACATTAAGCTATTAAATAGAAGAGTAAGAGGTTATTTATTGTGATATAACGGTATATTGCAAGCGTTTTTTATAGTTTCTTGTAAACTGTAGCGTTATTGTATATATACAAGTACTTTTACTTATCATATTGCTATAAACCCAAAAAATGTAGTGTTTTTTAATGATTTTAGCTAGTTATCAGTGAAGAGTTGTTTTTTCTACCAATTGAAGTATATTTCTTGATATCTGTAGCTAAATAGCTTTTTATATTTGCTGCAACTATATTTTACAAATTAATAGCTAAAAATATGTATTTTTCATAAAATTTATGTATCAATTTAATCTTAAAAACACATTTTTTTCAAGTGTTTCAATGTATTTTTGAAAGCCTAAAAAATTCGAATTTGACATTATTCAGCACTTTTACAAAAACATATATTTTACCAATATTATGAGCTTAAAATTGTATTTTT
>JACEEZ010026336.1:0-127500 GCA_016584305.1 Chionoecetes opilio
ATTTTCCCCCCGGGGTCCCCTTAATTTGGTCCCCCCCCCGGAAATAGGCAATTTACGGGGGTACCCTTTTTTTTGGATTTTTTTGTTGTTTTTTGTTTTTGGTTTTCCTGTATGCTTAGTTGTAAAAAAACTTTAAAAATCAAAGCATCTTAATCTTTTGGCCCCTTGCTCAGCACAAGGGGGCGTGTAAACCAAAATCCCCCCCCTTAACCTTAAAGCAGCGCTTTTTTTATTCCTTTCTTCCTTTCTCTCTAATTTCACTGCCCCTTTTCTAATTATCTGCTACCCCTATACCAACAGACTAAACCCGGGAAGGAAGGGTTTTTAAGGGGTCTGCCTAAGGGACTCGTTTAGCCGATGGGGTTGGTTTACATGGGCAAACCGCTTTTAGGGTGTAGGATGGCTCCCCTAGCTGGGCATCCCAGGCTACCCCAAAGTCACTCCCTACGACCCCGGGAGGGGGGGGGGGTTTTAGCCCGGGGCTAGCGCTTGGGATAGTAGGTCTATGACATTTTTTTCCACCATTTTACATTTTAAAGTGTTTGAATCGACAGCTGTCTGTCTTCCTTTACTCCGCCTTTCCTGCGCCGATTGGCCCTTATTCCCGGCGGCCCCTTCTCGCACGGGACCTCTCGCTCTCCTCCTTGCAAGGCAAGTAAATGCAGGTACAGGAAAAACTGTGTTTTTTAATGTCTCCTTCCCCCGTTTAAGGGAATTTAAATTTAAAAAGGCACCCATCCCCCCTCGGGCCCCAGGCCCAGTGCCTTCCCTTCCCAGTCTCTGCCCCTCATCCTTCTCCACTATTTCTTCCCCCAAAACGGAAGAGTCCCGCCGCCCACCCTCCTCAAGCTCCTCTTTTCTCCCCCTACCGGGATTCGCCGTCCCCTCCCTCTCCTCGCCGACCCTCGCGCCCTGCCGCCCCTCCCTTTCCCTCCTCTCAAACCCTCTCTCGCCAAACGGAATGAGCGCCCCCGACCTCCCTCAACCATCGATTCCTCTACTTCAAATGCTCCCTATCTCCTTTTTCCTGGCCATTCCTCTCGCCTGAGCCCCTGCCCCTGCTTCCTCCTGCCGCCTTCTCTCGCCTCAGGCCGCAAGGAATCGCCACCCTCTAACCCCGCTGCCACTGCTACAAACCCGGGGTCCTTTTGCTCCTCGTCCTTCCCTCACTCTCCCCCTAATATCCTTCCCTGTGCCCCCTCCCGTACGGGGGTTTTTCAAAACTCTCCCGCTGCCATGACGAGACGATTAATTTGGTCCCCAACAGGAATGCTCTCGGGCCGGGGCTCCCCGCCAAAAAACGCCCCCGACTCCAAAAACCCCAACTTAGGGGGGGGGCCCCGGCCCTTCGGAGTGTTTTTCCTCCCCCTCTAGGCCAGCTTTCCCGCCTTGGTTTTCCTGTCCCGGGAGGGCTTCGCAACTTACAAGCTCGCTGCCCTCGAAGATCTCTCCCCCCGAATTGAACAGGGGGAAAACATAAGGAAAGAAAGCTCGGTCCTATTTCCCCCAAACAAAAAATTTTCTCATTGGACGACTTGCTTTGAATTCCTCCCACCATCAGATCTAAAACTGGACCCCCACCAAGCCCGAAAAGGGTGTGTTATGGGCTATCCCCTCGGGATCCCCATCGCCTCCTACGGGCGTTTTCCCCAGGGGGAGGAACTGATTCGATGTCGTCATCACGTTTCAAGGAGCCCCCCTCAGGTTCTGGTCCCCTTTCAGGGGCCCCCTGCCTCCCACATCGATTCGGAATTGGGGCGTCTTTTTCTCCGCCCTACACACCGGCCCCCCCGCTTTTTTTCGGTGCCAACGCTTGGGGCACCATCGGCCCCTCCGGTCCTCCGCTGCGCTTTGCGTGGCTTTCATCCGACCAGCGTGTCTGGAAAGAAACAAGGCCAAAAAAGAGGTAGCACACAATGCCCAACTGGGGCCAGGCCCCCATGCCTGGAATCCCAGCTGTCCTGTACCCCTCCTCGGTCAACCGGCAGGGCACAATAGTTGGTACAGGCTCGCAGTGTCCACAACACTCCTGCCCCCCCGGGGCCCTTCGTGGGGGAAAAGCAACGCCTCCCAGCACCCCCGCTGTCCCTGGGCACCTCCACGCCGGGGACTTCCCGCCCTTGCTGCCCCAAACTTCTCCGCCTAGCCTCACACCCCTTCCCCCCCCACCCGCTTCACTCGTTCTGCCCCCCCTCCACCTCAACCGAAACCCCTCTCCAATTCCCCCAGGAAAAATGCTGGTCACGGGCATCATGCGCACGTTCGCCACGGAACTGAAAATGTAAATTGTTTACACCAGTAAAAATTTCCCGGCGTCCCATCGATACCGGGCCCCCTAAAGTCCAAAATCAGAAAGATCAAGACAAGATCTTTCAAAAAATGTCAGGAAACCCCACCCCCCTCCATCCGAACCTCATTATTTTCCACCCCTCAACCAGCTCATGCCCCCGTTCCTCCGACCACGGCCATGATCACCAGAACTCCTCCGATCCCATCATTTGCTGTCTAGCTCTCCCACTGAACTTAACGGCCTCAGACCCCGATTCCCCCCCTCTCGGCGGGCCCCCCGGGCCCAAAAAATGTCTTCCTACTCCAGAACCTGCTGTCACACACTCACACCCTCAACTCCCGGGCTACTCTCTTTTTACCCCGTTTTCCCCGGTCCTCCCGGGGGACTAACTATCTTTACCCACACACCTTCGTTCCACCGTTAAAACCCCATCCATGGGGTGGGGGGGTGGAAGTCCTTTGCAGTTACCTCCATCTCCCCCTTCCCTCTTCACATTACAATTTGTACCCACCCCCACGGCTACTTTGGACCTTTCCTGGGGGGCTTTTGCTCTTCTGTCAACGAGCCGTTGGTTCTAGCGGTGCCTTAAAAGCACATCATCCATGCTCCCTCTCGTTTACCACAAAAAGGCCGGCCGTCCCTACGGATCTGCATGATTCTGACCAGGGCACACTTCCACGTGCTCTATCCCGACACACATTTACGAGGCAGATTGGACCCCCGCCTTTTATCCGCCTGCCTACCCCCAGGCTTCACCCTCCTCACCATGATCACTTCGGTGGGGTGGTGGACTCCATGTAACTCTTGCCCCTCCACCGCAAAAATCCCCGCTTTCAATGCAATGCCAAAAAGGGAAATTTTTTCTGAGCTCATCTGAGGGTCTATTTCCAAAGAACTCCCCCCTACCCTTGACGCTCAAACAGACGGGCCCCTTCTTTTCCTTCGCAGCCCCCCTTTCCATTCCTTCAGCAAACCCCCTCCCGCCTCTATAAGGACCGTTGGTTTTACTGCCCCAGGCGAAGGAAAACAAACCCCGGGTTTAATGCCGCTCGCAAAAATTTTCCCTCCCACCCTTCCCCCCCCACCCGCAGCTACCTCCAAGCGTTTTTGCCATGCCAGGCAGTCAAACCCCCCTCCGCAGCCTGCCTCCTCCCTGGGCCAGGGTATCTCTTCCAACACCCCTCGGATGTAGTGGAAGCGTTTGGGGCCCTTACTCCTCTGGTCCTCCTCCGGCCCACTCATCCTTTTCAACTAAAACCAAAGCTGGCCCAACTTTTCGCTGCCCCCACTTCCTCAGCCACCTTTCCCTTCTGAACCCCCCAAAGCAAAAAGTTTTTGCTGGTTCCCGCACTGCCCATTCATCTGCCTGCGCAAAAGAAGTGGAGTCCTGAAAACCCTTCACCAAGATGATTGATTGCGGGCCCTTCATAACCGGGGCCAGACACCGCTCCCGGGCCGACCCCGTTCCTAATCATGCTCTACACCTCGGCCTCAAGGCGGCTGCCCTCCTTGCACTCTTTTAACTCTCCTTTGCTACTGGAAAGTTGCCTGCTTCCTGGAAAACTGTCACCTCCGCCAATCCCCAGCCAAAGACCCCGGACCATGAGACCCATTTTCTCTCTCAGCTGCCCCTCTAATATCCTGGGGCGCCTGGTTTTTGGTGCGTCTAAGGGCAATTGGCGAGCTCCACCCCTCCCTTTTTTTCTTACAGTGAACAGGGGTACAACTACCTCCTGATTCCCCCTTTTTATGCCCTGCTTCCGGGCAGGCCTTGTTATATTTTTTGACCTCGAGAAGGCCTTTGAACTAGAAAACCCTCTGTCTCCTGGAACATCTCGCATCAAGGGGGGTGCGCGGGGTGCCTCTTCAATGGCTCTCTGCTTCCTCACAGATCGCTCAGCCCGGGTCGCTTTCAGGGAAGGGTTCAAACCCCGACCCCACAGCCTGGCACTCCTCAAAGGGAGCTTCTTAGCCCTTTCCTATCAACACCTCATGAAGGCTGTTCACCACTAAAAATGGAAAAGATTCAGCTTTTCTGCTATGCTGCGACTTTTGGCCCTCGTTTTTTCCCGGACGGGGCCAAACCCCAACAGTTCCGCCTTACTGCATCCACAACGCTGCCCTTTAGGGCTCAAACCCCAAACCCCCAAATCTCGCTATTACCTTTGGCCAACCTCCCCTCCCACCCTCCACTCGGTCTCACTGTCCTACAGTACCCCCCACACACAAAACCTTGCATTTGGCTCGACTCGAAAATGTCCTTCACACAAAAGTCGCTATGTTCGAGAAAATGTCAACACGCACCCAAAAGGGTCTTTTTTTCTCTCCCGCGGCGGCAACGGGGCCCCTCAACATCACCCGCCCTTTTTTCATAGCCGCCATTCGTTCTTTATGATTACTTGCCCCCTGCCTTCCTGGGCCCCTCGGGTGCTCTCTTTCAGTCCCTAGGGTGGCTCAGAATGATGCAAAAGCGGGCCCTCCTGAAAGCTCCTCGTTGGGCCCGCTCGTCCCCCATGCTCGCAGAATCGATCCCACCATCAGACCCGGGGGGGGGCTACCTAGAGCAGCACTAGCTATGGGCCAGGGGACCTCAAAACCCGCCCCCAAATCCCTCTTGCGGGCCCCCCTTTGCCACGGCTTCCAGCGTCCTCCGAATCCCGCCCCGATGGCGACTGGGGCCAAAGCCTGCTGATGCTGCACCGCTTGGAGTGGCTGACTTGGGCCATTGTGATCCGGATCTGGCCGTCCCAGACCATTTTCCGCCGCCTCCTTGGGCCCCCAAGACCTTCCAGGTCATTCTCCCGTCTCGCACTCACCCAAAACAACAACTACCTGCCCTTCTCCGCCAGGAGAGTCTAGCCACAATCGCCCCTTTTTCTACTCCCGCCACCCGTCTCTACTTTACTGATGGTTCTGCTGGTGAAAATGGCAAGTCTGGTTCCGCTTTTGTCAGTGGTGCTCTCCAGCGATCACTTGGTCTCCCTGACAATTCTTCTGCATTCCAAGCGGAACTTGTGGCGCTGCTATCTGCCCTTCACCATGCTTGTGAGTCACCCGTTCCTGAAATTCACCTTTTCACTGACTCACTCTCTGCTCTTCACTCCCTTAATGCTACCACCTTCAAAGACAATGTCCAACTCCTGTCTTCCACCCACCATCATCTCCTGACAATGTATCGCCTAAACTCAGATATTTTCCTTCATTGGGTGCCAAGCCATGTCGGTGTATCTGGTAACGAACGAGCAGACGAGGCAGCACGCAGAGCCAGCACAGCGCCGGAAGTTACCTTTCCCCTCCGCCCCAGTTACGCCCAGATAAAGTCTTCTGTCAACCGAGCTGCTCTTCAGGCCTCCCAACTTCTTCTCAACGACGCTATGGAGCATGGCTCTCGTTCTGCCACATGGTACATCACAGCAACCAGACAAACGCCTCACCTCCACCTTTCCCGGTTCACTCCACCTGTAGTACGACAGCTGGTCCGACTAAGGCTCGGCTACAAAAGAGAATAAGACACTCTTAAGACAAAGAGAAAATATCTTTAAGAAGATAATAAACGCTGAACTAGCTATCACTTTAACGATATATATATATATATATATATATATATATATATATATATATATATATATATATATATATATATATATATATATGATATATATATATATATATATATATATACATATATATATATATATATATATATATATATATATATATATATATATATATATAATTATAAATATATATATAGTCTTCCATGAATATAGTGAGTATGTATATATTTCAGGTGCTGACACATCTTTGAAAGAAAAAAAGTGACTTCTCGAGCCCCACGCCTGCTCCCAAAGCCACCAGCTGATCATCGTGTAGCAATTGATGTGCAGGAGGACTTCCCAGTAGGAAGTGCAGGAGGAATTCCAGCATCAAATACCAACAGAGATGTAGCAAATCTTCCCATCACAGAGAAGACCAGGTCATGGACAGTGCCTTAAGTGAGATCTCATGAAGACAAATTTATATAGATTTTCAGCACTTTCAACAGTTTCTTTTGGATTAAGTTAAGCACTTTCTGTGCAAGTCATTTTTTTGTGTGAATTTATTGCCATGGTTAAATGCAAATAATATAAAATCACATCATATAAAAATCAAATTAATCATATAAACGACTGGAATTGTACATATTAAGTTATTTGATTTTTATAGATGAATATGCCTTTCAATTTTTAAATAAATTTCACTTAAGTGTTTTTTTTCTCTCTTTTTTTTGCAGGGGCCTACTGTCTCACCATCCACTAGTCAACACCGATTCCTCTTCCTTTGAACTCCCTCAAGGCAGTGACCAGCAGCAGAAGTCTCCATTTGTGTCAGTCCATGCATATATGCACCTTAATTTTCAATAATTCCAGTCATTTTTCTCCACTCTCACTCTTGCATCCTCTGTTTCCCTCTCGCCCTTCTTCTTCTTGCTGTTTAACGTCAGTTTTTTCCATAATATTTTGAGATTAGGTGACCGATGATACGCTTCAACTATCTCTATCCGTTGCCTCAACTTCTTCCATGGCCAATGCTGCCAGATCCTCTTCAACACACTGCCTCCATGTCTTCCTTGGCCTGCCTGGTGAACGGCGACCTGGCACTTCCACTCCAACAGCTCTCCCAAATGCCTCACCACCTCTCCTCTTCACATGCCCAAACCACCTCCATCGCCTAATTAAGCCCCGTACACACTACCACTTACCACCGTCGGCGCTTCTTGTCGATCGAGTGTTCGTCACTCAAAAGTGACAGTGTGGACAGGATGTCGACGAGCAAAATGTAAGTGCAAGTCGGCAAGCTCTTGCTCATCGGCAAACTCTTGCTCATCGGCAAGCACCGACGGTGGTGAGTGGTAGTGTGTACGGGGCTTTACTCAGAGGACTGTACTCAGCTCCTTCAATCCACATTGTATTGCCACCTCTTCACTGAACATCATCTCTCCATATGATCCCAGTCATATATCTCAACATTCTCCCATCACAACCAACCAACACATCCTCCAACTTCTTCGTCAAAGCCCATGTCTCATAACCATACAGCAATGTTTATCAGCACATTCAGCAGTCCCACTATCTCTCTCCACTCCACCCTCGCTATCTAGCATGCCACCAAGATCACAGAACTGTTTCACTTCTTATATTACAACATCATTCACTTCTATAGTTTCTACCTCTTCCTCTTCTGGCGGGCCCCCTCCGTTGATTATTCTTACACACACTGGACAGCAGAAATCTACCACCCTGTTCAGGTTTCCTTGTCCCGAACATCTTTTATGGCACCACTTGTCACATTCCTTGCAACGAATAGAGTTTTCTTCTACTCCACTACTGCACACTCCACAGGAAAACCATCCCACTTGTATATTTTGCTCTATTTTCTTGCCTGTTACCATCATCTTCGTCTAGGACATAATCACCCTCAGACCAAATCTCTCCATTGCTTGCTTCCAATCTATAAATCTCCTATCAACTTTCTCCTTTGTCTCAGCTGTCAAGACTAAATCATCTGCATATTGGAGCTCCCATGGATCTCCTGTTCTGCATTCCTTTGTGGCCTCTTCCATCACTACCACAAACAAAAGAGGACTGAGAACTGAGCCTTGATGCAGCCCCACACTTATCTCAAAGGCAGCTGATGTTCCTCCAGCTACTCTCACCCTTAATCTTGACCCTTCATACAGGGCCATTACCAACTTTACAAGCCTCTCCGGTACCTTTTGTCTTAGTAATGCCCATCTAATTGATCTTGGAATCGTGTCAAATGCCTTTTCCAGATCCACAAGCACATGATACAGCCTTTTCTTCTTTTCCTTATATTTCTCCTGTAGATGTATTTTAGTGAAGATTGCATCGGTAGTTGACTTCCCAACCATAAAGCCAAATAGCCAGTCATCGATCTTGATGTTTCTTTTTCTCTTAAGCCTTTCTTTCACACAACACCCTCTCCTAAATCTTCATCCATGTTCTAACCGCCTAAACCTCTGTACCCACCACAAGACTGCATCTCCTTTTTCTTTAAACAGTAGTATTCTTTTGAACCTTTCTCTTCCCTAATAATCTCTCTTCATCATACCTCTCTCCCGTACTTCACTAATTATAGTTAATTAGTTGCTTTTATACAATGAATCTTTGCTTGAAGAATTTTGAGTTTAGTTTTCTTTCAGTTTCCTAAGATTCCTCCATTCATCTGTTCATGGTTAGTAAGACCATTATAATCATTTGACTAAATTTAAATATCTATACATACTCTAAACAAAAAAAACTTTGCACGCTATTCTATCTAAACTCAATATTTATTTAAGAATTTAATCGACAGATTTCATTGTTATATTATACTAGCCGCAAAGCCGCCCTCCGGGCGGACTTTTTGGCTAGCTCCTGCGGAGGGCTATTGGTGGGCCTTCGGCCCACCAAACACAGACTCTCCAGATAGCCCCTTCTAACTTTCCTGAAAACATGGATGTAGAAATGTATGTATTAACGCCAACCCATTCACATCACCCCCAACCCATTCACATCACCCCCAACCCATTCACTCACCCATTACCCATCACCCCCACCCATTCACTCACCCATTACCCATCACCCCCCACCCATTACCCATCACCCCCCACCCATTCACTCACCCATTACCCATCACCCCCCACCTATTCCCTCACCCATCACCCATTACCCATCACCCTCCACCCATTCACTCACCCATTACCCATCAACACACACCCATTCACTCACCCATTACCCATCACCCCCCACCTATTCCCTCACCCATCACCCATCACCCCCCACCCATTCACTCACCCATCACCCCACACCCATTACCCATCACCCCACCCATTCACTTACCCATTACCCATCACCCTACATCAAGGTTTCCTCAATTCTCGCAACCCACTTTTTTTTCACAATTCTTGCTAATAGGCTACTAAAAAAAAAAAAAAAAAAGTGATCGGATCATCTCATAAGTGTGCTTAAAACCTTCCCATGGTCAAGCCGGTTCCAATACTGTGCCATATGAGGGGATTCCGCCACGGGGGGCGGAACCTTTACCACACACACACACACACACACACACACACACACAGACAGACACACTTTCGCTTATATTATTATAATAGATTAGCCAATTAATTTCTTAGGCTTAAGGCTTACGGATAACTTGTTTATATAGAAGGTTTCATTATATACCATAATGCCGTTGTTGTGAAATACTCATTAAATACAGATTCAATTTCTTAAAATTGTGTTATTAATACCATATATTGATGATAATAGTACCCTAAACTAGAGATAAGAAGGTCCTGTAAAGGTCGCAAAGATGTTGCAATAAGGTGGCAAAAAAGTCCTGAAAAGGTCGCAAAGATGTTGCAAGAAGGTCATGAAAAGGTTGCAATAAGGTGGCAAGAAGGTCATGAAAAGGTTGCAATAAGGTGGCAAGAAGGTCATGAAAAGGTTGCAAGAAGGTGGCAAGAAGGTCATGAAAAGATTGCAAGAAGGTGGCAAGAAGGTCATGAAAAGGTGGCAAGAAGGTACTGAAAAGGTTGCAATAAGGTGGCAAGAAGGTCCTGAAAATGTCGCAAAGATGTTGCAAGAAAGTTGCAATAAGGTGGCAAGATGGTCCTGTAAAGGTCGCAAAGATGTTGCAATAAGGTGGCAAGAAGGTCATCGATACGTTGTGTCAACGTATGACACAACGTTGTGACGACGTACCTGGGAGTGGACAGTAAATCGGTTCCCACAACGTTTTGAAAAGGTCTCGTACAACGTAACTGGAACCTATTCACAACGTTGTGAAGACGTTGCTACAACGGAATTTTGTTTGCTGGGTAGGCCCCCATGAATTGGTTGGTATATAAATTGGGTACTGTAGAATTCCCTAATTGAATATATATCAAACTGCTCATTTTTTATTGAGCCAAGATACATTTTCTTCTTCTTCTTTCTGTTTAACGTCAATTTTTCCCATAATAGTGTTACGAAGGTCCTTGTTCGCTGGTACAAGCCAACAAGGGACGTGTCCTTCGTTTGTACCTTTGGGGCCTCGCCGGTGGCGGTTCGATGAGCGGGTCGAGCCGCCACGTCTCTCCTTCCCATTGGTGGGGAGGATCATGGAGAATCTGCGTGGGGCACCGCCAGGCTGACTGAGGGAGTAGGATCAACACAGCCAAGACGGGTGGACAGGCCCTCCTGCAGGATTACCGTGACCATTGCGCCTCGCATTACCCGCCCTGGAAAAGGCGCGTCTTCTCCTTCTTGTTGGAAGGGGGACGAGAGTGGCCCTGTGTTGGGCACGGCGTGGCCTTCCGGCTCAGTGGTGGTGACTGTGGGGTGGGGTCACGGCTCCAAGGGCGGCGCCCTTACGTGAGACTGACTTGTGTTGTGTTGGGCGAGAGAGACTGTGCGTAACGCGGGCGAGAGAGACTGTGTTGTGTATCGCAGGCTACACAGTGTGTTGGGACACAGTGTTGAGACGGCGAGCGTGTACCCTGTGTTGTGGTGATAAACTATGCACGTAGTAAGTAATACGCGGGTGAGAGAGACAGTGAATTGTTGGTCTGCGTGCCTTGTAAATATTGTACAGTGGGTAGGGTAAATAAAAGCCGTGCACAGCACTAAAGGGTTTCCCTGCAGTCCTTCCCGTCCCCTCCATTGCCCCGAGCCGTGAGAGTGTGACGAAGCGGAGGGTGGTGGATGACCCCCCCCCCCCTCGTTTCGTAACATTGGTGTCAGGTAGTGGGGTCGTGGGCTTTGGAGAGACGGCGAGGCTGTGGGGGAAGGGACTCTGTGACTGAGCTCCAAGGCGTCAGGCAAGATGGCTGACCCTGCCGCCGCAGTAAGCAGCCCGACCACGCTGGGTGACTTGGCGGAACTACTGAAGCAGCAGTTCCAGGACCAGACCCAGCTGTTGGTTGCCCAGACGCGGCAGGCTCTGGGGCTCCCGGAGGTGGAACTCCCGGAGGCTGTGGCGCTCCCGGAGGTGGACTTCTCGGAGGTGGAACTCCCGGAGGCTGTGGCGCTCCCGGAGGTGGGACTTCTCGGAGGTGGAACTCCCGGAGGCTGTGGCGCTCCCGGAAGCAGGTGGAACTCCCGGGATGGAACTCCCGGAGGCAGTGGAACTCCCGGGGATGGAACTCCCGGAGGCAGTGGAACTCCCGGGGATGGAACTCCCGGAGGCAGTGGAACTCCCGGGGATGGAACTCCCGGAGGCAGTGGAACTCCCGGGGATGGAACTCCCGGAGGCAGTGGAACTCCCGGGGATGGAACTCCCGGAGGCAGAGGAACTCCCGGGGATGGAACTCCCGGAGGCAGTGGAACTCCCGGGGATGGAGCTCCCGGAGGCAGTGGAACTCCCGGGGATGGAACTCCCGGAGGCAGTGGAACTCCCGGGGATGGAACTCCCGGAGGCAGTGGAACTCCCGGGGATGGAACTCCCGGAGGCAGTGGAACTCCCGGAGGCAGTGGAACTCCCGGGGATGGAACTCCCGGAGGCAGTGGAACTCCCGGGGATGGAACTCCCGGAGGCAGTGGAACTCCCGGGGATGGAACTCCCGGAGGCAGTGGAACTCCCGGGGATGGAACTCCCGGAGGTGGAACTCCCGGGGATGGAACTCCCGGAGGCAGTGGAACTCCCGGGGATGGAACTCCCGGAGGCAGTGGAACTCCCGGGGATGGAACTCCCGGAGGCAGTGGAACTCCCCTGTCGGGGTTTGATGTCGTGGCGAGGTCGCCACTACTCCCGTGGAGGGGGGCAGTGTTACGAAAGGCCTTGTTCGTGGGTACTGGCGGACAAGGCAAGGGCCCTTCGCCTGTACCTCTGGGGCCTCGCCGGTGGTGGTCCGAAACACGGAAAGGGTCGCCACGTCTTTTCTTCCCATTCGCTGGGCGATTTGGGGGGAGCCTACGTGGGGATTGCCTAGGTGGGTGTTAGTAGTGGTAGAATAGACACAGCTAAGGCGGGTGGACAGGCGCTCCCGCCCAGGATTTACCGTGACCACTGCGCCCCGCATAACCCCGTCATGAAAAGACCCGTCTCCCTCTTCTGACGAAGGGGGACGAGAGTGGCCCTGTTGGGCACGGCGTGGCCTTGAAAGTCAGTGGCGGCGACTGTGGGGTAGGGTCACGGCGCTTAGGGCGGCGCCCTGTACAGTGTGTAGCGCGCCTACACAGTGTGTTGAGTCGACGGGTGTGTTGGGGACGGCGTGTAATAGTACACGGAAGAACAGTGGGGTGAGTCTGTGTGCGCTGGGGTGAGCCTGTGTTCGTGGGCGAGCAGGCAAGGGCGGCGCCCTTGAGAGAGACAGTGACTCGTGGGTGTTGGCGTGTGTCCCGCCCCTTTCCCGTGTGAGGGCAAGGGCGGCGCCCCTGAGAGAGAGTGACTCGTGGGTGTTGGCGTGTGTCCCGCCCCTTTCCCGTGTGAGGGCAAGGGCGGCGCCCCTGAGAGAGACAGTGACTCGTGGGTGTTGGCGTGTGTCCCACCCCTTTCCCGTGTGAGGGCAAGGGCGGCGCCCCTGAGAGAGAGTGACTCGTGGGTGCCTCGTGGCCTGTGTGCCTTGTGAGAGAAACAAGTGATTTGTACATAGTAGAGTAGTGTGTAAATAAAAGCCGTGCACAGAAGTAAGTGTCTCCCTTCAGTCCTTCCCGACCCCTCCATTGCCCCGAGCCGTAAGTGAGTGACGAAGAGGAGGGTGATGGATGACCCCCCCCCCCCCTGGTTTCGTAACATTGGTGTCAGGTAGTGGGGTCGTGGGCTTTGGAGAGACGGCGAGGCTGAGGGGAAGGGACTCTGTGACTGAGCATCAGGGCGTCAGGCAAGATGACTGACCCTGCCGCCGCAGTAAGCAGCCCGACCACGCTGGGTGACTTGGTGGAGCTGCTGAAGCAGCAGTTCCAGGTTCAGGCCGAGCAGTTGGGGGCTCAAACGCGACAGGCGCTGGATGAGAACCACCAAGTGCTCATTAAGGAGCTGCAGAGCCTTACCGGCCACGGTATGGTTCACCCGGCGGCGGTGGTTCACCCGGCGGCGGTGGTTCACCCGGCGGCGGTGGTTCACCCGGCGGCGGTGGTTCACCCGGCGGCGGTGGATCACCCGGAGGCGGTGGATCACCCGGAGGCGGTGGATCACCCGGAGGCGGTGGATCACCCGGAGGCGGTGGATCACCCGGAGGCGGTGGATCACCCGGAGGCGGTGGATCACCCGGCGGCGGTGGATCACCCGGCGGCGGTGGATCACCCGGCGGCGGTGGATCACCCGGCGGCGGTGGATCACCCGGCGGCGGTGGATCACCCGGCGGCGGTGGATCACCCGGCGGCGGTGGATCTCCCGGAGGCGGTGGATCTCCCGGAGGCGGTGGATCTCCCGGAGGCGGAGGATCTCCCGGAGGCGGAGGATCTCCCGGAGGCGGAGGATCTCCCGGAGGCGGAGGATCTCCCGGAGGCGGAGGATCTCCCGGAGGCGGTGGATCTCCCGGAGGCGGAGGATCTCCCGGAGGCGGAGGATCTCCCGGAGGCGGAACTGAAGTTGTGGCGAGGTCGCCACTACTCACGAAGGAGGGGACAGTGTTACGAAGGTCCTTGTTCGCTGGTACAAGCCAACAAGGGACGTGTCCTTCGTTTGTACCTTTGGGGCCTCGCCGGTGGCGGTTCGATGAGCGGGTCGAGCCGCCACGTCTCTCCTTCCCATTGGTGGGGAGGATCATGGAGAATCTGCGTGGGGCACCGCCAGGCTGACTGAGGGAGTAGGATCAACACAGCCAAGACGGGTGGACAGGTCCTCCTGCAGGATTACCGTGACCATTGCGCCTCGCATTACCCGCCCTGGAAAAGCGCGTCTTCCCCTTCTTGTTGGAAGGGGACGAGAGGGGCCTGGTTGGGCACGGCGTGGCCTTCCCGGGCTCAGTGGTGGCGACTGTGGGGTGGGGTCACGGCTCCAAGGGCGGCGCCCTTTACGTGAGATGACTGTGTTGTGTTGGGCGAGAGAGACTTTTGCGTAACGCGGGCGAGAGAGACTGTGTTGGTATCGCAGGCTACACAGTGTGTTGGGACACAGTGTGAGACGGCGAGCGTTTTACCCTGTGTTGTGGTGATAAACTTTTGCACGTAGTAAGTAGTACGCGGGTGAGAGAGACAGTGAATTGTTGGTCTGCTTTGCCTTGTAAATATTGTACAGTGGGTAGGGTAAATAAAAGCCGTCCCACAGCACTAAAGGGTTTCCCGCAGTCCTTCCCGTCCCCCCCCCCATTGCCCGAGCCGTGAGAGTGTGACGAAGCGGAGGGTGGTGGATGACCCCCCCCCCCCCCTCGTTTCGTAACAATAGTTTATGAAGTTAGACGGCCGATGATACACTTCCAACCATCTCTGTCTGTTGCCTCGAAATAAGTAAGATACATAAACTTATTTATATTGTTTTACAATTGAATATCAAATTAGTGCAATATATCTCTCTTGACGGCTCAAAATGCTTGATTTTCAAAATAAATTCCCCCCATCTGTTGGGGCCTGTAGTGGGTCTATAGCTGATTTTCTCTCGTTTTAATGTTAGTTGAAACTTTAAGCTAGTCTCTCCATGAAATTAGTTACTCTCGTTTTCTGAATTACTCAGAGAAAGAGAGAAAACCTGTTCTCCAGGGATAGCCTAAAATATAAAAACAATAGTCGCATGACATCCGGATTACACCCTTACATGCAGTGGCGGTGTGACGATATAAAGAGTTGCCAATATAAAGGGTTGCATGGCCCCTACTGCGCATGCGCGGTGGCGTGAGAAACCAAATATATCAGGTACATAGAAATATCGTCTAAAATCAGTTAAACAATGCTATCCTTCACCAAATGAGGCATCCCACAATAGAAGAATGCCTCATCTATTGCTGTCATCAAGATACTCGCCCAACAGTGGTGTTTACATGAGATATTTTGGTTCTTAGTGTTGCTGCCTGGCCCGCTCTCGCACCGACCACCGCCCCAAGCCAGCAATATGGCAAATTATGTAATAAATGATAAGTGTCCGTACACTATAAGGCTGTCCATGATAGAAGAAGACTTGAACAATCGCTGCATACCAGACACAAGCCCAGTGGTTAGATATATATGAACATATACGGGTGTTTTGGTGCACCTGGCACAAGCTGCAGGGACGAGGACACCATGGCAGGTTTGTGCTCCTGTTGTAAAAATACAGTAACTTCCTGCTTTAACTTTGGTCGTACTACATTGAATAATCAGTATTGTTCAGGTGGGCTAAGTATTTGTACAAAAACAAACGCGTTATATGTGTAAATCATATCATGTTCACCCATCCACGTCGGGGGGCATGCGCGGGAAGGTGACACAGAAAAAGGCATATTTAACAGTAAGAATACAACGTCTGTGTGTCATTATCGACAAGTATGTTCCGGGTTTTGACTACTTAAATATTTTGTATTAGTGCCAAGGCAATACAGAATGGATTTCCATAGTAATAAGAACAAATAAGCCAGGCATCCACGTCGGTGCAGCGATCTGACCAGCTACCCTTTGGGCCGAGTAGCTACACTGCAAAAAATATGCACTGAAACACTGCTCCCTGGGTGAATATTTGTTTTACAATGTATACCAATTGTATAATAAATGACCTACATGAGAAAATAATATAAAAATGTGTTTTAGTTTCCTTATTTATCAGGGTACCACATTCATCGCCACATAGCTACATGGTAAATAAGATGTAAAGAACCATATATTCCACTGTATCTGTACCACAGTGGTCTATTGGTCGAAGTTATCACTGACTAGTATAAATAAATGACCTACATGAGAAAATAATATGACTGGTTTTGGTGACACTATTTATCAGGGTACACATTTATCGCCAATAGCTACATGGTAAAATAAGATGTAAGGAACCATATATTACCACTGTATAGTGTCTATGATCGAAGTTATCACTGACTAGTATAAATAAATGACCTACATGAGAAAATAATATGACTTGTGTTTTTGGGGACACTATTTATCAGGGTACCACATTCATCGCCACATAGCTACATGGTAAATAAGATGTAAAGAAGCATATATACCACTGTATCTGTACCACAGTGGCCTATGATCGAAGTTTCACTGACTAGTATAAATAAATGACCTACATGAGAAAATAATATAACTTGGTTTGGTGACACTATTTATCAGGGTAGTACCACATTCATTTGCCACATAGCTACCATGGTAAATAAGATGTAAAGAAGCATATTTCCACTGTATCTGTACCCCAGTGGTCTATGACGAAGTTATCAAATGACTAGATAAATGAATGACCTACATGAGAAAATAATATGACTTGTGTTTGGTGACACTTTTTTATCAGGGTACCACATTCACGCCACATAGCTACATGGTAATAAGATGTAAAAAGGCATATATACCACTGTATCTGTACCACAGTGGTCTATGATCGAAGTTATCACTGACTAGTATAAATGAAAAGACCTACATGAGAAAATAAAATGACTTGGGTTTTGGGGACACTATTTATCAGGGTACACATCATCGCCACATAGCTACATGGTAAATAAGATGTAAAGAAGCATATATAACACTGCATGTACCACAGTGGTCTATGATCGAAGTATCATGGGGCTAGTATTAAAATGAACCTACATGAGAAAATAATATGACTTGGGTTTTGGTGACACTATTTATCAGGGTACCCACATTCATCGCCACATAGCTACATGGTAAATAAGATGTAAAGAACCATATATACCACTGTATAGTGGTCTATGATCGAAGTTATCACTGATAGTATAAATAAAGACCTACATGAGAAAATAATATGACTTGTGTTTTGGTGACACATTTATCAGGGTACCACATTCATCGCCACATAGCAACGTGGGGAAATAAGATGTACAGAACCATACATATATAAACCACGTATAGTGGTCTATGATCGAAGTTATCACCGACTAGTATAAAATAAATGACCTACATGAGAAAAAATATAACTGTGTTTTGGGACACTATTTATCAGGGGACCACATTCATCGCCACATAGCTACATGGTAAATAAGATGTAAAGAAGCATATATACCACTGTATCTGTACCACAGTGGTCTATGATCGAAGTTATCAAATGACTAGTATAAATGAAGACCTACATGAGAAAATAATATAACTTGTGTTTTGGTGACACTATTTATCAGGGTACCACATTCATCGCCACATAGCTACATGGTAAATAAGCTGTAAAAGAACCATACATATATACCACTGTATAGTGGTCTATATCGAAGTTATCACTGATAGTATAGATAAATGACCTACATGAGAAAATAAATACTTGGTTTTTTGGTGACACTATTTATCGGCAACCAAAATATCGCCGTACAACGATAATAAAGTTGCGCTTTCCGGCGCATGCGCAGTAGGGCCATGCAAACCCCTTTTTATTGGCAACTCTTATATCGTCACAGCGCTCGTAATAAAATAAAAGGGGGGACTGCAGCTTCACACAACAGTAAGATACATAAATTTTAACCCATCTCAGGTATGAGTTGTAGTTGATGTTCACGGATTTTAGGGCATGGTGTAGTGGTGGTGGTAGAAGGGATGGTAGGGGTCAGTGGCGGCTCGTGATGAAATAAAAGGGGGGACTGCAGCTTCACACAACAGTAGGATACATACATTTTACCTATCTCAGGTATAAGTTGTAGTTGATGTCCACGGATTTCAGGGCATGGTAGTAGTGGTGGTGGTAGAAGGGATGGTGGGGGTAGTTGAAGGGATGGTGGGGGTAGTAGAAGGGATGGTGGGGGTAGTAGAAGGGATGGTGGGGGTGGTAGAGTTGACAGTAGAGGGGATGGCTGAGGTGGTGATGGTAGAATTACAGTATTACTTGAAAATAAAGTCAGTACCGCTTGATTTTGCCGCCGCCCGCCGTCACTATGCACACCGTCTGGGGACGAGACTAAAAGCTGCACGGCTGCAGCTCTTGGCGTTCATAAGGGGCGCGGCGGCAGCACAGACATGAATCGTACAGCAAATATGAGAGTAACTTACATTTAGGTCTGGTTTTAATGAAAATTCACTTAGTAACGTATTGAAAATAACCTATAATGACTTTTTATTATGATATATTTGTTAGTAGTGTATCAATTCTGCTGTGTCGCTAAAGACATCATACACCTGGCAGTGAGTGTCTGGGGTTGCTGCAGCTCCGCAGCCCTATGCCACCAGCCGCCACTGGTAGGGGTGGTAGTGTTGGCAGTAGAGGGGATGGCTGAGGTTGTGATGGTAGAATTACAGTATTACTTGAAAATAAAGTCAGTACCGCTTGATTTTGCCGCGCCCGCCCTCACTATGGGACACTGTCTACACGCACTGGTGGGGGACGAGACTAAAAGCTGCACGGCTGCAGCTCTTGGCGTTCATAAGGGGCGCGGCGGCAGCACAGACATGAAACGTACAGCAAATTGAGAGTAACTACATTTAGGTCTGGTTTTAATGAAAATTCACTTAGTAACGTATTGAAAATAACTTATAATGACTTTTTATTATGATATATTTGTTAGTAGTGCATCAATTCTGCTGTGTCTCTAAAGACATCATACACCTGGCAGTGAGTGTCTGGGGGTGCTGCAGCTCCGCAGCCCTATGCCACGAGCCGCCACTGCTTACATGATATATTATTTGTAGCGACATATTATTAATTAACAATATTAATTGTTGGTTTTTACTCTAGGACCATAATTATGTACACAATTGGATAGGGCAGGGCAGGGCAGACGGCGCACTACTGCAGCGTGTGCGTCTGGGCTACTGCACCAGAGAGGAGCTGCAGGAGGACTTTGAGGGGCAAGAGTGCGACCACTGCGGGAAGCACACCCGTCGCCCACTAGTACACTACCTCCTGTCCTGCCCCGCCACCGCCCCCCTGAGGCCCGTCCCGGCAACAGCTGCCCAGCCTACAGGCGGGGGGCTGCTGAGGGAGCGCGAAGCCAGGGCCGCCCTCATGGTCCGCCACACTCCGAGAGACGTGATGTTAGAGGTGTTGCGAGCAACACCCTCTCCCCGCTGACACATCACCCACACCCTGCCGCGGCCGGCCGGGTGACCAGTGACTCAGGTGACTCACCGTCACCACGCCTCCACGCGACACTCCCGTAGCTTGACGGGATAATCTCCTCACTGGCGGGCTGATGCCCGCTTTGTGCTTTTTTGCTGCTGTATGTGTATTTCTGTACATGCTTGTATTGTATATATATGTCCTGTATGTTTTAATTGTACAATAAACCTTTACAAACAATGTAATGTTATTAATATGAAGGAGTGTATAGGGGATATGAAAATTAACTAGTTTAACCCCACGTTTTGACGAACTAAAGTAACCTATTTTAAACTAACCCCATGTTTCAACCTCCTAATTAAACCCAAATCCTCATTTATAAGTGTACACGGTAAGGAAATACAGAGGCGATGCAGGTCACAAGAAGAAGTAAAGCGCAAGTAAACACTAGTCCCTCTTCTTTTTATAGATAGTATTCACTGACGTCACAACATCCGGGGTATTCATTTATCACCGCCATGTTTTGTGGCAAGACTTGTAAACACAGCTGCAGACTAACAAGTAGAGTGAGTCACCGCTAACAATGACGTCAAAGAAAAGCCCTCCGGAACAACCAAACAAACATAAATACATCGACAAACTTGACCAACTTACCTTAGCACGATATAGAGACAAATTGAAGTTGATAGACGAAATTGATCCGTACGGAATAAAGAAATGCTTCAGGAAAGTTCCATCAATTCTAACCACGGCAAGGATCAAGCCTATTCTCTCAGCCAGCCTACCCTACCCTACAGTGGCCCAAGAACCTTCAGCAGCCTCCCAAGAAACATCAGAGACACCACCGGCTGCTCCGTGGAGAAGTTAAAATCCCAACTGGACAAATACCTGTAGACAGTTCCAGACGAACCACTAGTACAGTGATACACTTCACTATGTAGAGCACCCACAAACTCCTTACTGGACCTACAGTTTAGGGACGCAAGGACCGCTGCAGCGGTAGAACACTACGGCTCTGAGGAATTAACCTCTGAACAACATCAAGTATTAAGTATCAAGTATACCTGAGTACTTACCCCTCACAAAATGAGGGTGTAACGTACACAACGCAAGTGTGTACCATTACTGTTGTTGTTGTTGTTGTTTCAGGGCTGCGAGGATCCCTTGGGGAACACTATGAACGCTGGTGATGGCCTATGATGCCACGCATGTGATGCTATCACAGGCGTGGCAGCTGATCTGTCTTCTTCAGGAAGGCACAGGTGAGGCGGATGACGGCGTGTTGCCGGTAGTGGGGGGACGCCCGCAACCGCCAGCAGCGTGGGCAGGTCAAAGGTGGTGACGTTCAGGGTGAGGAGTGGAGGGTGGAGGTGAGAGTGGAGACACTACACGGTGGAAGTGGAGGCGTGGACACTGCAGCAGAAAGTGTTAAATGGTCTCCGGGACGCCCCTGATCCATGGGCAGTGAGGGTCAGGGGACAGACGGAGGCGGTGAAGGTGGGCCGTGAGTGTCGTGTGGCCCAGGCGGTGGTGGGTGAATGTGTGTGTACCATTGTGTGTTGTTGTTTGTCTAAGTATGGCTCACTCTACCTGTCAGTCTGCGACTGTGTTTACAAAGCTTGCCACAATACATGCCCACGCTCCCGAAATACGCGGATGTGTGACGTCATGAGGATACTATCTATACATAGCATCCCATATCTCCCAAAGTTTATATTTGCAACGGACGCTCATTGATAGAAAGTTTACCAGAATGCAATAAGGTAAACAATAACCATACTCCCTATAGATAGTATTCACATGACGTCACATGACGCCATATTGGAGGCTCAGACTTGTAAACACCGCCGCCAGCAGGGTGGGCAGGTCAAAGGTGACGTTCAGGGCGAGTAGTTGAGAGTGTAGCACTACACGGTGTGAGTGAAAGCGCGGACACTGCAGCAGAAAGTGTTCAATAGTCTCCGGAACATTCCTACACCACTGTACACCAGGGGCAGTGAGGGTCAGGGGACAGACGGAGGCCGTGAAGGTGAACCGTGAGTGTCGTGTACAGGTGGAGCCGAGTGAGGGTGACATCGAGGACACGGGACTTTTTCCTTACCCACAGCTGAGGGGAAGTCACTGCGGTATTGGCCCATGGAGGTGATACAAAGGGCATCGCCGAGCGTGTTGTTCCAGGTGGTGCGGCAGACCCGGGAGATGATGCGTTTGGCCACGGGGCGCACTCTACCTGTCAGCTAACTGCTGTGTTTACAAGTCTTTCCTTCAACTAATACCCGAATGTTGTGACGTCAGTGAATACTATCTAGTGTGTAGGTAATTCTGCTACTATAGTAAGATAATAATATATTAACTCTAACAAATATTTTTTTCATAATAATTCCTCACATATATTTCCACTGTCCTTGTTAATTTTTTTCTTAAATATTAAGGTGAAATGAAAATATTATATAATCCATTAACATCTTGCACATACTAAATCCACTTCAGCTACATGCTGAGGTAAAGGAGAAGGTAATTCGAATAAGTAATTGAAAACGTAATCAAATATATATAATTGATTACATTATTTATTTATTCTTATAAGAAGTGTCGTCGGTGTTGTTGGGTGGTGGTGGAGGTAGAGTAGAGTTAAGTGAGGGCGTTTTGAGTGCTGGGAGTGGAATGGAGTTGGAGAGGGAAGAGGTTTTGAGTGCGTGTGTGGTGGTGGAGAGTGAGAGCAATGTGCGGGTTCCGTGTGAGGTGGGAGCTGAAAGGGGTCCTGAGGGGCCGGGATCCTTGAGTGGTGGAGGGGATGAGGATGAGAGGGAGATGAGTGTGGTAGTGGAGAGCGGAGGGGTGGCTGAAGGAGGGGGAGTAGAGGACGTGGTGCGTGGGTGTGAGCAGTGTAGTGTAGCATGTAGTGGAGTTCTGGAATCAGTCCTAAAGGAGATTGCAGAATTCAAGAGTGTAGCAAAGAACCAAGAAGAAGAGATTCGAGCTCTTAAAAGTTGAGTTCTTGGTTCAGGTGGCTTACCTAATGGGGCACCTGAAGGTGGCATACCAAGTAAGGCACCTGAAGATGGTGGGTGGAAGGTAGTAGAGCGAGGAGGGTCTCGTTTCAGGCTGAGGAAGGACACCCCTGACCAGATAGAGTGCAGGAATTCCTTTCAGGCAGTCTCAGGACTGCAGGAGGAAGAAAAGGAAGTAAAGAACAAAAAGGGTAGGCGATACATGCTTACCCGAAGGTAAAATCTTGGTTGTCGGGGACAGTCAGGTTAGATTCCTGGATAGGGCTTTTTGTGACAGAGATAGGAAGCGTAGGGAGCGGGTATGTTTCCCAGGGGCGGGGATAGGTCATGCTAGCGATAGGATAGAGGCGTGCATGGCAGGCGAAGGGACAAACCCATCGTTTGCCTGAGCGCGAGAGGATATGACGTAGATTTTTTAAGAAGTGAAGAACTGCTGCGGCGGTTCAAGGAGACGACTTTAGGTAAGGTTAGGGACAGGGATGAGATCCCTATGGTGTGTAGTGTCCTTCCAAGGCGCCCTGTTGACGACGTGTGGTACTCCAGGGTGATTGCTCTGAATTGCCGGCTGGCCATTCATTGCAAAGCCAATGGATGGGCCTTTGTCGATAACTAGGACCACTTTTTCGGACAGGACAGCCTCTACCACAAAGATGGGGTGCACCTCTCGCGGATAGGGTTTCAGATCTTGTCTGAATCCCTTGAACGGAAAGTAGGTGTATTGCAGGCTTTTTTGAGATAGGCAGCCGAGGAATGGACACTGGGGTCAGAGGAAGGGAAACCAGTAACACCAGAAATAGTTTAAGAAGACAGGGAACTAAAGGGAATTGTAAGAAAAGAGCGAAGAAGGAGTTAGTTACAGCTATTGGTAAAATTGACTAGATGAAGAAGAGTAGCTTAATGGTTTACTATACAAACTGTAGGAGTATTTTAAACAAGAAATATTTACTGAGAGGAATATCTACTGTAGTGTTCAAGATTTTGATATATTAGCATTAACATAAATTGGTTAGATATGTCAGGCAAAGTATTTAATCCAGAAGTTGAGATAGAGTGTTAGAAGTTATTCCACAAGTACAGGTTAAGCAGGAGAGGTGGCAGAGTTGCACTTCATGAAAGAGATACGTACATTACAGTGTTTTGTTAACAATGTTATAGAAACAGATCGTAGTGTAGAGTCTATAAGGGTGGAAAGTTAGGTAGGGATCTGACAAAATGGTCTTTGGTATAGTGTACAGGCCTCCAAACTAATGTAAAAAGGATTTAATTCCTATATGGCAAGAAATCAACAAGGCTTGTAGATATAATCGATTATGCGTAGTAGGAGATATGGAGATTTAATCTTAGGAATATTGCCTGGGATTTAATAGTAGGAGATAATGACGCAGAGGAATTGCTAAAATTAGTTCAGATACATTTTCTAAACCATGCATCAAGGAGCCTATTAGGGGAGACAATATTATAGATTTATTACTAACAAACAGGTATGATTTAGTTACGGTGGATGAAATGGAGGTCAGTTAATTAATAGCGCTCATTGTGAAATTAGGTTTTGCTTAAAATGGGAGGAAAGTTCTAGAAGTGTTAATTTATATAGGTTACCTGACTTCAGAAGGGCTAATTGTGCAGGATTAGGTGTACTGTCAAACCATTCCTCTCACCCTCGTATGTCTCCTATTACTCTTCTTCGCACTTTCTCCCTATGTTTCTTTGATCGTGACCGACTCAGGCAGCTGCCTGGTCGGGTCAAGTTACTATCTCTTTCCTTCTCTCCGGTGTAAGATAAGACGCGAGGCGCCGCGCGTATGAACCTTTACTCCCACCCACTTTCCTAATCTTCATTCTCACTCATTGGCTTACAAGATTTCCCCCTACCAATTATATTTAGTGATTAGCCATATCAATTTCAACTCCTCCTTCCTTTCACCTCATTTGTTCATTATGTGTCCTCTTCATTCAAATCACGCTCACCTGACCTAAATTGTGGCGGTGAGCGACTGACCTCAGGAAGGTCAGTCAGGACCCTACCTTATTCTATACCGGTTATTCCGCGTGCTGTATATATTGTACATCTTTGTACGTATGCAATATACCACCAAAAGGGAGTGACGAGTTTAACTGTACTCCATACTATATTGAGAGAGTGGGAATGAAGGATTCCGGCAGCACTACGACACCCATATATTCCTGAGAGGGTAACGTCGCTATAACATGCCATTGTGCATCAAGAACAACGGTGAGACGTGTGTAACAAGAACCACGGTACATAGAAAAACACCTTTAAGGGGTCAACTGAGGTTGGATGGAGGGTGAGGTGAGGTCTGATGTCAGGGCATACACTGTAAGAAAAGAAGGGTAGAAAAAGGGTGTTTGTAGTGAGCAAATACTGCAACTCTTTTTCTACCCTTACAAATATACCCTTTTTGGAGCGACGCAAATATACCCTTTTTCAACCCTAAATATACCCTTTCGGAGTGACGCAAATATACCCTTTTGCAACCCCAAATATACCCTTTCGGAGCGACGCAAATATACCCTTTTGCAACCCCAAATATACCCTTTTCCAAACACAAATATACCCTTTGCAACCCCAAATATACCCTTTTAGAAACGCAAATATATCCATTTGCAACCCCAAATATACCTTTTTCCAACCGCCAATATACCCTTTTCTAACCCCAAATAAACCCTTTTTCAACCCCAAATATACCCTATTTCAACCCTATTTCAACCCCCCACCCCCATTGCCATGATGTTAATAATACAATTGCAATTGATCTCGTTCTTCTGGTTTTAATGGTTTTTGGTTTGTAAAGGTTTATTGTACAATTTATTGGAAAAACTTGAACATAATATAGAAAATAGATTAAATGAAAATACAGGATATATTTGCATATGGAGTGTTTACATGAATAGTTAATATAATATTATGAAAAGAACATGTAACAATAAGGAATAAGACAGGTACCTTAGCTGTGAAGGCTATGCATGCATGTAATTAAAACTGGCAGATTTTAATTAGTGGTATGTATTTGTAAGATGTCATTGTGGAAATTATCCATCAACCACCCTCTCATAATTGGTAGAGTGGTGGTTTTGTTTCCCCCCCCCCCCTAGTGAGGGAGTTATTGTCCGCTCGTCATAGGAGGGGTGCGTAGGAATGTATATATAATTGTAATGGTAATGGGTAATAATTAAGGTAATTTAAGTAAATGATTAGTACTGGGATAGAATAAATTAACATTCCCAGTAATATTAAGCATTGCACTTAAATAATTAGCACCTTGATTTGAAGCGCCGTCATTGGCTATCGTCATTAAATTCTAGGCCATAGGGAATAATATACGTGGCTAAGGATTTGGTAGCCAGGCTCGTCGCCGCTCACCAGAATCAGTACACTCCAGGCATCCGTGAGGATAACATCTATTGTTAATATATACGTGCTTGTCTATAAGTACATGTATAGCTCCCTCCAGACCCTCGCCTTAATAACATCTCTTATTAATATAAAGAAGAGATTTTGCACATACGTTAATTTGTGCATATAGTGTAAAAACAATAGGACTGTGTTAAAATTCAGCACAAGTGATTATAGCCTCGCGTCATGAATAACTTGGTGTGAAAACCCTTCTGAAGCCCATATCGAAACACTAGTCTCCAGCCCCCCGCTTCAGTCATTCACGGGCGGCCTCGATCCCGGCGACCACTTCGGATCACACGTCATGCAGCATTAATACAAGCCTACAGCCCATTTCAACCCACTATCCACCGATAAGTATCCTAGTTAGTTGATTAGCTGGGGTAATGTGTCGGGAGGTAGACATGGGTTTGATTGATTAGGTAAGACCTCACATTAATATATATGTATGTGACATAAATTCCCACAGTCATGTTTATTAAAGTAACACCTTTAAGCGGCTATTACACGTGCACTATAAAGAACCGACATTAGTGGATGACTATATCATTTATTGCAAGATCATTTTCTTCTAAAACTCTTTACAGAATTATATGAAGGACAGTGGTGGTGGTGGTGGTCAGGGTGTAACAGTGGTAGTGGTGGCGTCAGGGTGTAGCAGTGGTGGTGGTGGTGGTGTTAGGGTGTAACAGTGGTTCTCTCTCTCTCTCTCTCTCTCTCTCTCTCTCTCTCTCTCTCTCTCTCTCTCTCTCTCTCTCTCTCTCTCTCTCTCTCTCCTCTCTCTCTCTCTCTCTCTCTCTCTCTCTCTCTCTCTCTCTCTCTCTCTCTCTCTCTCTCTCTCTCTCTCTCTCTCTCTCTCTCTCTCTCTCTCTCTCTCTCTCTCTCTCTCTCTCTCTCTCTCTCTCTCTCTCTCTCTCTCTCTCTCTCCTTTTAATGTTTTATATCGAGTTACAAAAACATTAGGGTGTAGCAGTGGTGGTGGTGGTGGTAACAAAGAGAACGCACTGAGATGATGAGGCAGACTGAAGTATATTATTAGATCATGCTGCTTGCTTTTCAATAGATTATACAAATATGCAACATATTAGTTTCATATCTACGGTAAGTTTGTAATCAGAAAAACATACTCACCATTTGACCAAGAACAAATGTTTATTTCCATGTACTTATAATTTAAATGATTTAGCTAGTGGTGACAAAAATACCTTTTAAAAACCCTTTTGCAAATATACCATTTTCAACTCTCTCGGCTTGCTACATGTCACCTGATAGAGTACGTAACGCTTGGTTTTCAATGAATTATACAAATATGCAACATATTATAGTCACATTTACGGTAAGTTTGTAATCAGAAAAACATACTCAACATTTAACCAAGAACAAATGTTTATTTCCATGTACTTATAATTTCAATGATTTAGCTAGTGGTGACAAATATACCCTTTAAAAACCCCTGACAATTATACCCTCTTACAACCCTTCTTCTGCTGACAAATATACCCTTTCTCAACTCTCTCGTCTAAAAAGGGTAGATAAAGGGTAGATGAAGGGTATAATCGGCAGCATCTACCCTTCAGCCTGGACATAGGGTATAAAAAGGGTAGTGATGGTGCGATGTAACAATTCTACCCTTAATTTAAATATACCCCTCATTTCTGAGAGTGTAGGGTGGAGTCAGTGAGGTCAGTGCTGATGAAGCTTATATATTTGTTGTTAGCAATTCAATTGCAGGTCAGAAAAAGAATATTCCTTATAGGGCGATAAGATCAAGGAAAAATTATTCCATATGGATGACTGCGAGTTTAAAACACAACATAGGACTAAAATGGAACATGTACAATAGGGTTAAGGCGGGACATCAGAGCATGCAGAGATCAGTATAATGTGATGGCTAGGACAGTCAAGAAGTTAACACGAACTGCAAAGAAACACTATGAGATTAAAGTTGCTGGCCAGGCAAAGACCGACCCAAAGGGATTTTTTCAGATCTATCAAACAAAGACTAGGAAAATGGTGGGTCCGTTAAAAATAGGTCAGGGGGAGATTGTAAGTTCTGGGGAAGATATGTGTAAAATTTTAAATGATTGTTTCTTCAGTGTTTTTATTCAGAAGGACACGCAAATGGTACCTGTTAGTGAACCGTTGTTTAGAGGTGAGGAAGATGAGAAACTAACAGATACGATGGGTCTATGGATGGGTGGTAACAGATATGATTGGGTCGTCCCTGGCGTGGTGATCCGGCCAGGCTGAGGGGAGGCACCGCAGCCTGACAGGGAAAGGCGTTCGATTAATTATACGTGTGTAATAGTTATCTTATATACATCTTAAGATATAGGGAGAAACTGCTTCACAAATAGGGTGGTATATGATTGAAATGGACTCAGTCATCGGGTAGTTAGTGCAGAGTCATTAGGGAGTTTTAAAAGGAGGCTAGACCATTTCATGGATGGGGATGGTGATAACTAAGGAAATGGTGTAAGAGGGTATATATATATATATATATATATATATATATATATATATATATATATATATATATATATATATATATATATATATATATATATATATATATATATATATATATATATATATATATATAGATAATATATATATATATATATATATAGTATATATATATATATATATATATATATATAATATATAATGAAGAAGTATAAGTCACCAGAACTAGATAAAGTTTACACCAGGGTATTACAAAAATGCAAAGAGATTGTTAGTGAGTCGTTAGTGCACATTTTTAGGAAATCGGTTGATATAGGGGAAGTGCTGTTGATGTGGAGGAAAGGTGATGTAGTCCCCATTTTAAAGAAGGGTGATTAATGTCAACTTTATTATCGACCCGTTAGTCTGAATTCAGTGGTAGGTAAATTAAGTCTGATTCACACTGGGCTTTTGTCGGCACTTTGTAGCACCGGGAAGTCGGCCTCTAGCGGGCTAGTGCGGAGATTACGTTCACACACACAATTCGTTCCGGGAAACAAATTTTCGTCTTCTCCTTGTGGCGCGCGCAAGATACGTTTTCGCGCACGTTATTATGAAGTAGTATTGTTAGTTTCATTTTTTCCTTGATATCATCTATTAAATCAAACCCCACGTCTAACCTAATATAATCTGATTTAAACTAACAACCGTTTCTGGCTGTAGCTAAAACGGAAAATTTTCGGTATTATATATATCGCCATTGGCATGGAAATTGGGGAAATTGGGATTCAAATTAAGGATGAAAAGATCTGCACGATGATGTAAGTTAAATTTGTTAGTTTTAAGTGCCCAATACCGAAATTATACCAATAATTGGGGTGAGTGGGGAAGAGGGTGGTGCTGGCTTCTGCGTTTGTTTGAATTTGGCGCTCGAAATTCTCGGCCGCTCGGCAGTTAAAAGACCGATCGAGCGTTGTTGGATTTTTTTTTTTAAACAAAGCCGAGATGACTCCCAGCCCTAGTCTCAGACCTCTTCTCAGCCGTTGGTTTGCCGACAATAGCCCAGTGTGAACCAAGCTTTAGTATAATCTGTTATAGCAAAAAACATCTGAGTGAATCTAGAAAAGCATAGTTTGTTAAATGATTTACAACATGGGTTCACCAGGGGTAGATCATGTCTCTACAATTTATTGAGTTTTTTATAGGAAAGTTTATGAGGCAGCAGCTAAAGATGAAGAATATGATATTGCATACCTGGACTTTAGTAAGGCATTCGACAAAGTACCGCATGAGAGACTCTTTAATAAGGTTAAGGCACATGGAATAGATTGGAAGGTTTTTCGTTGGATTAGATCTTGGCAAAGCGATAGGCAACAAAGGGTAACTATAAATGGTTCTATATCTGAATGAGGACAGATAACAAGTGGGCGAGACCTGCCACAAGGGTCTGTTTTGGGACTATTACTATTTTTTATTTACATCAACGACCTTCAATAACCTCAACATTTCTACTTTTAACACTCCTGGCAATGTATCCTAACACCCTATTAGCTCGATTTCTAGCCTCAATACATTGTTTCCTAGGACGAAGATCTGAACTTACCCGCACACCCAAATCTTTCTCAACTTCTGATCTTTTCAGTGATACATTACGTATTGTGTACCTATTACCAGGATTTTCTGTGCCAACATTTATTTCGCAACACTTGTCAATATTAAATTTAATCTGCCACTTGGCTAACCACTCGTTTAACTTATCTAAGTCTCCCTGCAAACCGCTTACATCAGACTGTGATCTGAAAATTTTATCTAGCTTAGTATCATCAGCAAACTTGCTGATATCACTGCTAATCCTACTATTTATAAGTCGTTGATGTAAATGAAAAATAGTAATAGTCCAAAAACAGACCCCTGTGGAACCCCACTTGTTACCTGCCCCCATTCAGATATAGAACCATCAATACTTACCCTTTGTTGCCTATCGCTTTGCCAACGAAGAACCTTCCCATTTATTTCATGTGCCTTAACCGTATTTAAGACGCTCATACGATACTTTGTCGAATTCCTTACTAAACTCCAGGTATACAATTTCATTATCCTCATATTTATCGGCTGCCTCATAAACGTTCCTATAAGGTCTCAAAAAATTGGTGAGACATGATTCTTCGTGAACCCATGTTGTGAATCATTTACCAAACTATGTTTTTCTAAATGATCTCTGATGCTTTTTTCTGTAACATATTATAAACATTATTAAAGCTTTATTTGGCTCAAGTCAGACCTCACCTAGAGTATGCGGTACAGTTTTGGTCCCCGTATTACGGGATGGATATAGCATTGTTAGAATCAGTCCGGAGAAGGATGACTAAAATGATACATGGGATGCGTAACTTTAATTATGAGTGAAGATTGAAGCAATTAGATTTACACTCACTCGAGAAGGGTAGAGAAAGGGGCGATCTGATAGAAATGTTTTAAGTGGTTAAAGGGATACAATAAAGGTAATGTAAGAAAAACAATTACGGATAGTAAACAGGGTAGAACAAGAAGTAACAGACTCAAACTGGAAAAACGTAAATTTATAAAAGAAATAGGAAGAAACTGGTTTACAAATAGGGTGGTCAATGATTGTAATGGACTCATTCATCAGGTAGTAAGTGCGGAGTCAATAGGGAGTTTTAAAAAGAGGTTTGACAATTTCGTAGATGGGGATGAAAGATAGATGTAGATAGTATTAACATCAGGAACTACCGCGTGTAGGTCTCACGTCTTCTTGTAGCTTCCTTATGTTCTTATGTTCTTATAAAAAAGCAAAATGAATTATCAAAACACAATGAATTATTATTCAATATTTTAATTTCTTATCCACTTTAACAATGAAACATTACTACATTAATCAATCATAATAATCAACTATATTTTCATGTTTTAAACGATTTGCAGGGAGACTTAGATAATTAAACGAGTGGGTCAGGTGGCAGATGAAATTTAATATTGAAAAGTGTAGCGTAATTAATGTTGGTTGAGAAAATCCTCCTAATACAGGATACACAACACGTATGTATCACTGACAAGATCAGAAGGTGAGAAATATTTGGGTGTGCGGGTACGTTCAGACCTCCGTCCTAAGGAAACAATGTATTGATGCTAGAAATGGAGCTAATAGAGTTTTAGGATTCATTGCCAGGAGAGTTAAAAGTATAAGTGCTGAGGTTATTCTAAAGCTTTATTTGCCTCTAGTCAGACCTCACCTTTTTTTTTTTTTTTTTTTTTTTTACATCTGTGCCTATAGCGCCTGTAGGCAGTAACCCAGGGCTCGGATGGTAGGCTCTGGAGGTTCAATTGAGGGCTGTGATGGTTGGCCCTCGCCCGTGGTGGCGCAGGCAGGATTCTTATAGTGACGCCTGTGATTAGAGGCTCATGCCGCCCCCCTGTGCCCTCCGATGCAATCCTACTCGCAATCGAAGGTAGAGTTAATGGGCAGGGCATGTGGGTGTTCTTAGGCCACTCGACGGTGCAGATTGATTTTGGTTTTCTTCGGGGATCGAACTCGGGTCACCGAGAACGCCAGTCGTCATAGTCACCTAGACTATGCGGTACAGTTTTGGACTTTTGGACTTGTTGGTACAACTTTTGGGGCCCGTATTACTGGATGGATATGTCATTGTTAGAATCAGTGCAGAGAAGGATGACCAAAATTATTCATGGGATGCGTAACTTTGGTTATAAGAAAAGATTGAAGCTATTAAATTTACACTCACTGGAGAGGGGTAGAGTAAGGGGCGATCTGATAGAAGTTTTTTAGTGGTTAAAAGGATACAATAAAGGCGATGTAGGAAACGTTCTTACGGCTAGTAAACAGGGTAGAACAAGAAGTAGAGGATTCAAACTGGAAAAACGTATATTTAAAAGAAAAATAGGGAGAAACTGGTTTACAAATAGGCTGGTAAATGATTGGAATGGACTCAGTCATCAAGTAGTAAGTGCGGAGTCATTAGAGTTTTAAAAGGAATTGGGCCAATTACATGGATGAGGATGAAAGGTGGATGTAGGTAGTGTTAAGTATCAGGAACTACCGCGTGTAGGTCTCACGGCCTCTTGTACCTTCCTTATGTTCTTATGTTCTTATAAAAAAGCAAAATGAATTATCATAACACAATTATTCAGTTTATTAATTACTTATCCAATTTAACAACGACACATTACTATATCAATCAATCACAATCAACTATATTGTCACGTTTTAATGCCAACAAAAGGAAAGGGCTTAATAAGTGATTAATTAGCTGAACTGGCTGATAGCTATGAGCGTGAATTTCTATCTAATGCATACGGAGGAAACTGAAATCACTTCATAGCGATTCAATTCACGAATTTTAAGATCAGGAAATGAATATCCTACCTTTCCGGCTACTAACATGAATACTAACAATACCGGACAAGCTTCTAGCGATACCGCTAATCCTTGCAGTACTAACTACTAATGGCAGTACTAACTACTAACTACACAAATACCAGCATGCCACATACTTTTTCCCCCATTTAAACAGCTTCTTACCTCTGCGTTAATAGGCCAGTACAGAGGGCATAAATCTGATTACAGTGCCTATGATTTTATAACCTTGTGTGAAGATGCCATGAATGGATCAAACGTCAGTACTAATGAAGAAAAAATATATTATGTTGGGTCTAGGCTGGTCCCAGGGTCAAGGACTCTTAACTTGATGCAGAGTTCTGTGTTTAATCCTATGGATAATTTCTGAATCATATTGTGGAAATAACACTTGCCAACGCATCGTCTTGCTGGTCTTGTTCCTTCTTGGATAGATTAGTAGGGTCACCTCAATTATCCAATGAATGAATCAGAATTTTTGAGGAACCAAATTGGATTCAGAGGAACAACATGCGCTTAGATGATACTGTTGTGACAATGAATAACTTGGCTGCTGCTTCACAAGCTTTATTAAGCTCAAACACATGTTATGTCCTGCAATAAAACAAAACCTCTTAGTACTGTACATATAAGTAAATGTTATACATATCCTTAACCTAATTAGATGATATACTGTAATACAAAAAATTCTTACTTGACATTGTAGCTAACGGTCCCGACAATCCGTGTTTTGTCAACACCTTTGAGTATGAAACGTCACAATAACAAAAGGCAAAGTAACGGTATGAAATGTATAGATGACAAAATTATGGAAAGCTTAGCGCATATTACCACATTCTTCCCCTCAAGATGAAAAGATCATCAGCACTAGAAATAGAATTATATTATATGAAACTATACATTACTGTACTGTAAGATTGAGCTATAGTACCGGTGCAAAACTTAGAAAATACTAATGATTGTACAGGACAGTGCTAACTTTGAACCTTAGAAACATAATACTGTATAACAGCTAACTTAACACATATAACGGAGGAGAATAAAATCAAATCATAGTGATTCAATCACTCAAACATAATAATTTATGGACTAGTCTCTCTTTACCTAATTTAAATTCATGAGTTTTAAGGTCAGGAAATGAATATACTACCTTTCCGGCTACTGACATGAATGCTAACAATACCGGGTAACCTTCTAGCGATACCGCTAACCCTGGTAGTGGTAACTACTAATGCTTCTGCCACAAATACCAGCATGCCTCAGACTTCTTCCCCAATTTAAACTGTTTCTTACTGCTGCGTTAATAGGCCAGTACAGTGGGCAGAAATCTGATTACAGTGCCTATGATTATATAACCTTGTGTGAAAATGTCATGAAAGGATCAAACGTCAGTACTAATGAAGAAAAAATATATTATGTTGGGTCAAGGCTGGTCCCAGGGTCAAGGGCTCTTAACTTGAAGTAGAGTTCTATGTTTAACCCTAGGGACATTGAAAAAAATTATGACACTTTTCGCAACAATTTTCTTCAATTATGTGGAAGTGGCAGCAAATCTACATTATATATTAGTCAAATTGCTGAATCATAATGTGGAAATAACACGTGCCCAACGTGTTATTGGTCTTAAACAAGGTCTTGCTGGTCTTGTTTTTTGTGGGATAGATTAGTAGGGTCACCTCAATTATCCAATGAATGAATCAGAATTTTAGAGGAACCAAATTGGATTCAGGGGAACAACCTGCGCTTAGATGATACTGTTGTGACAATGAAAGGCTTGGCTGCTGCTTCCCAAGCTTTATTCAGCTCAATCACATGTTAAAACCTGCAATAAAACGAAACTTCTTAGTAGTGTATAAGTAAGTTATATATACATATCCTTAACCTAAATATATGATATAATACAAAAAAATCTTACTTGACATTGCAGCTAACGGTCCCGACAATCCGTGTTTTGTCAACACCTTTGAGCATTAAACGCCACAATGACAAAAGGCAAAGTAACGCTATGAAATGTATAGATGACAAAATTATGGAAAGCTAAGCGCATATTATCACATTCTTCCCCTCAAGATGAAAAGACAATCAGCACCAAAAATAAAATTATATTGTATTATACTATACAGTACTGTACTGTAAAACTGAGCTATAGTACCGGTTCAAAACTTAGAAAATACTCTACTGTACAGGACAGTGCTAACTTTGAACCTTAGAAACATAATACTGTATAACAGCTAAATTAACACATAAAATGCATGACCAATCAATCCCAGCCATATCGGTAGGGAGCCTTCGGTATGCGAGTTGATCTCCGTATTGCAGGTGGAATTACAGCTTCACTCTCCTCTGCTCCTTGGTGACATAATGTATCCTTCTCCTCTTGTGTTGGTTTGGCAAAGGCCTCGTTATCTTTAGTATTAGTGGAGTTACTGACCTTACCCTCGTGACATGGGGCCAAATCACGAATTGACACTAAAGACTCGTCCATCCTGATGTCTGACATTGGCATATGTTGGGTTTACATCCAAGAGTTGATCTAGATCCACCAGTTCTCCATTCTTGTTTGATTCGGTCTGCAAGGAAAGGAGGTTGGCCAGTGGATCCTGGAACAACAAAAAATCGAGGGAACAAAGACATGCAGAGAGAGAAGAAAGACAGGCAAAGAGATAGACAGAGAGAGAGAGAGAGAGATAGAAGCTGCAGAGATACAAGCTGAGAGGGAGATAGAGAGAAAAAAAAATTGCAGAGAGACAAGCTGACAGAGAGAAATAGATTAAACTGGCAGAACCTGCAGCTGAAGATAAGCCCTTCGTCCTATCTAGTCCTGTCTCCAGGCCTAGTCTAACATCATACAAAGATGAAGAGGACATTGCCACCTACTTAAAGTTCTAGAGGTTTGAGCGAGTGGTCGAGATGCTTCTACTGCCATGAGATACCTTCGCCGTTCGTCTGTGTTGCCTCCTTACTGGGAAAGTTGCCGAGCTCTACACGTCCCTTCCATCATCTACCACTATGGATTATGAGATACTCAAGCATGCCTTGTTAACAGGCTTCAGTAAGACTCCAGATGAATACCGGGTGGATTTCAGTTTAGCCAAGATTAAAGTAGGACATATCTACCATTAGTTCGTCACCCAGTTATCGAGGATGTTTGATTTTTGGGTTGAGTCCTCGTCTGTGGCCAAAACCTATGAAGATATGAGGCAATACATTATTTTTTACCAGTTCTATCTTCCTTAACACCAGAACTTCGCTTCTTTATCAAGAAAAGGTGGCCTGCCCAGCTAAAGGATGCAATACATCTAGCGGACGACTTGGCGGCCGCCCACAAGACCTATCCAAAGGTCTCCTTGTACAACAAGGCGAAGAGATCCTCCCCTCGACATCGAAAATTCCACTTGCTAGGCATCAAACTCCCTCAACTGTGACGTGTCACAATTGTGGGGAAGCGGGACACATACAACCGCGCTGTCCCCATAATCCTCGAGGATTCAATGACGGAACAACTGCTGCAGCCTCTTATAAGGTTGGATTGTGTTTACAGGATCGTAAAGTACCTATCTTCTCAGTTTCGGGGACTATCATTGGATCATGATCTTCCTCTATAATTAGGGAATTTGGGTGCTTTGGTGTCGTAGTTTCTGAGGAGGCCCTGCCAGACTCTGTCCCATCACTCTGTCCCAAAGTACAAGCTGCTGACTATTTTGGACACATCGATGAATTTCCTGGTGTTAGGTGTTACTTACGGTAGCCATTTTACACTGGCTGGACAGATGCCGTAAGGGCCCTAATTAAATTTGCTAGTGATTTAATTGGAAATATTTCCGGTGTACAATTTCCCAATAGTCCTAACTCTCTACTCTGTGATGACCATTCTCTCGATAGAATGACACCGTGAAACTGAATCGAGGTCTATTACCTGCATAATCCGTCAGCGCCAACTTCGGCTATATGGTCATGTGGCACGCTACCCTGAAACCGATCCTTCCCATCGGGTTGTATCTGTAAGAGGCACTCCGGCGTGGAGAGACCAAGGGGGCAACCACAATGCTCGTGGCTGGGGCAAGTTGATGCTTCCTGTCAAGAGTTCTTTGGTATGGGAAGGGAGCCTGCATGGGACTCGCGCAAGGTGACCCCGGGAGTGGCGTCGTAGGGTGGGCGAGGCGACGCGCTCCCCGGCGTATGCCCCCAATGATTGATTGATTTTCCATCCCAGCGGAAATGGGCGAGTTGAGCGGCTGCACGGTACCCTGAAGTCTGCCCTTCGGAAGCTGTGCTCTGACAAGCCCAAGGAGTGGCATAGATATTTAAGTTTCACTCGATTTGCCCCCAGAGAGATCCTTAACGACCGGACCGGATTCTCTCTCTTTGAACTCCTCTACGGCAGGTCAGTGCGAAGTCCTCTCTCGCTGCTCCGTGACCTATGGGAAAACTGAAGCATCCCGGAAGATGAAAGATCGTCCTTCCATTACGTCCTCGAGTTACGGGAGAAACTGACCGAATGCGCACAGCTTGCGGTTACAAACACGTAGATGTGAGTATCGCCCGGTATAAATCATACTTTTGATCCCAAGACTGTCAGTTCCAGCCAGGGGTCGAAGTATTGTTACTACTGCCTAGTGACTCCAGCAAGCTGTTGGTTGGTTGGAGTGGCCCTCACAAAGTGTTAGAGAAGCGGGGTAAGGTGGACTACTTGATCGACATGCCAAAAGGACCAAAGCTCTTCGACGCCAATATCCTCAAGAAATACCACCGGCGGACCCAAGTTAACCAGTTGCAAGTCCTCGACGAGATTTCACCTTTATCGAAGTCCGAGAAAAAGGGTAAGTTATCTTGCTTAAGTGAGGGTATTGATGATTCGCTTCAGCTTACCTTAACATTAGATAGCCCAACTAGTTATGGGGAACCTGTCATTAATCCTGATATCATTTAGAATCAGTTTGCACAGATTGATGACCTGTTTCTTATGTACCAGGACATAACAGGAACTACCACGTGTAGGCCTCGCGGCCTATTGTAGCTTCCTTATTTTCTTATGTTCTTATGTACCAATCCACTTTTTCGACCAACTTGGCTGCATCAAGCCCATCGAGCACGACATCATCCTCACCACAACAGAGAGAATACAAGCTAAAATATACCATGTGGCCATCCATCTCCAACACTACTGCCAGGAAAAGGTCGAGTAGACTAGGTATCATCCAATTTTTAACCTCTTCACACAGCTCTCCGGTAGTAATGGTCAGAATTCCGACTGTACGTATCGGATGGCAATTGATTATAGGTTTTTAAATTCATTTACTGTTTTTTATGCTGAACCATCCTGCAGCATTGAGACGGAACTTCATAAGTTTTCTGGTGCGTTATTCTTCTCAGAACTAGACTGTCTTGTCTAAGGCCTACTATCAGGTTGCAATGTCGGCCGAAGCTCGACACTTAACTGCTTTTACCACTCACTAGGGCCTGATGAAATTTAATCGGATGCCTTTTGATCTAGTTACGGTATGTGTCACTTTATGTTCCTTTAATGATAATTGTGTTTGTTGGCTTGGCTAATGTTTCGTTTTATTTTGAAAACATTTTTGTGTACTCTTTTGAATGGCCCATTCACATTTCTGCCCTCAGGTCTGTTTTAAATATAATACAATAGAACGATCTGATCGTCAAACCTACAAAGTGCCGGTTTGGAGTAGAGTCCATAAACTATCTAGGATCTGGCTTGTCACGGGATCACCTACAATCACAAGTTGGCAAGATGACTGCCATAGCCTCCATGACTCCTCCTACTAGTCAGGATGAAATTTCTGCAAATGTACTTTTTGGACATTTATCTTAGAAGGGTAGGCTTACATATACCAAATGAAAGATATGCATCTCACGAACATGAAAAGTGCTGTTGGCATCTCAGCAACTTGCACCGCATAGTATGTTGGACCCTATGAATGACCAACCCCTACTTTCGTTTTTAGGCGTATACCAAATATAGTACATATATGTCAATAAACTTATGAATAATAGTAACATAGTTCTGGTTTCAAAATGCAAGGAATAATGTAAGGAATAATAATACGTTTTATTTATAGCAATAATGAAGATAATTTTAACAAAGAAGGACAAAAAATACCAAAACAAACGAAAAAAATACTTTGGTTTCCCCGCCAAATTTGTACAGAAATGGAAACAACTTCAGAAAGGTACCACCCATGTGTTATTTTGATATAACAAAATCATCCTCTATCATTCCGTAACTAAATAATAACAAGCAATTGCATACAATGGTGGATAACATTGATTAATTATTACAAACATACTAATACCTTAGTGAAACACAATTTTGCGTTCAATTCAGAAAATATATTTGCACAGTTAATACATTTTATTAAACATGTTAAGTGACCAGGCCCTTGATAGGTGGTGAACATGTATTTGATGTAATCTTAAAATAACCAAACCTGTTTACACACATTATGACTTTTTAAAATTCGTTTTCCGTTGTATTAAACACATCATTACCGATTATATATGGTGGATGGAATTCACATACATGAACAATAAAAAAAATTTATTCAACAGAATCTATATATTTATTTCAACGATTGTCTTCGTATGTATTATAAATTTGAAAAGCTGTATATCACGGTCAGTCTATGTTACCTATGTAAACGTAGTGTTGTCGTCCTCATCCAGGCCATCTCGATTGTTGGTATTTCTACACCAGTTGTCCGCAGAGTCTGGTCCATGACTACATGCACCTGTGCAGCAAAGTCCAGCCTTTGTCGATTACTGCATTCATAGCCCCTTCGTGAACATCCACATGTTGACAGTTGCAAATAGTATGTAGGCACAGCTTCATGTGTCTTGAGGATGGGTAGAAACACGTTATTTTCATTCTTCCACCCACCTAGGAGTGGATTCTGGAGGTTGACTTGAGCCACTGCGGCATTGCACCAGATGAAAGATGGATGATTCACACGTTGTACTCGTATGTGTAGAAGAAGAGCATCTTTTGTTGGGGGCAGAGATTCAAGTACTTTCTTGGAAGTCCTGAACATCGAAGATCTGAAGGACTGGATACTGCTCGTCGTACTTGTCGGCTTGTAGAGCTTGCCTACAAAAGATTCTGCAATATTTGCTACGTCAGGACTACTTAGAGGCGCGGCACCTAGGTTTTCCAGCAACATAGCATTGTCGTTTGCGCAAAACACCTTCCATGCATTTTTTTGCCTATACTGGAGAACTGTGAGGTTGTGTACGATCCAGTGAGCGCATTAAATTGTAATAGCGTTCTTCAGAAATGATCTGCTAAAGGTAACTGTGTATTGCAGCATACTTTGGTTTTTTATTTGTGCCACTCTTCATCCAAATTTCTTCTGCAGCTATTTCATTTCGAAACTTCAACAGCAGGACCAAAACAGCTGTGTATTGGCAATGATTATAATCTTCTGGAAGTTGCAGTGTGAGGTTTCACACGCATGCAAAATGATGCGAGTGTCCGCTTCCTCTTGGGTAGAGCTCAAGCTAGATACATCGTGATTGACGTTTGACGACATCACTTGTTTGGGTCTGAGAAACCTCCAGAGACGACGAGTTCACACCAACTATTTAGCTTCACTTTGCAGAGTTCTACAGACAAAAAATTGACCAAGTCCGCCTTGTTCTCGTCCACCGCCAGGAAATTCTGCCACTTGACTGGTAGCTTTGAATGTCTGCCATCAACTGTGCGACCTTACTGGTCGCCGGACCTTCCTCCGTCTGGTTTTTGCTCCCGGCTTGATCGAGAGAGTACTGTACTGGTCGAAGATAACGTTCACACGAGTACACGTGTCAGCTAATTAGACAGAACACAGCGTTTGATGATGTCTGCTATGTCCCCAAACTTTACTGAGCCAGATGGTTTTCCTATGGTATGTACCTATACCATTCCATCGATGATCGTGCACCCGTTGAGGGCTGATTCTGGAAAGGATGACACGACATAGCCATCGTCCAAAATGTGACCGAGCTGGGACTTATTTGTAGCTCTCAGTGCTCCATCACTGTTTGCTAAGGAAAGAGGTACCGGGCTCAGCTCCTTCGTAAGCAAGGCGTCTAAATCGACATCGCGCCCAGATTCAATGGAAACAACAAGTCTTCAGAATATATCTTTGTCAGCCTTGATCTGTAAGGTCTTCTGTTTCTCTATGGTTACGCTGACACAATACAGTGAACCAGATGCTTTGCTTTTAGCTTTATGCAAAACCTTGTGGAAGCTGATATCTTTGTTCATGAACCTGTCGATTATGAACTGAGTGATATGCTCCTGCCCCTTGATAGATGCATTACGGTAAGGCGGTAATCATTACATATGTCGTTTGTCGCTACGTCATCGTTGGCAATGTTGACCAAGTTGGGAGATTCTGCCATGAACCCATGACGCAGTTCCAGCTCAGCCTTCAGTTTCAGTACATCACTTTCATCTCGTTTCAATCGTGATGGACCCAGCTCTATGTAATCCCATTCCACGTCATCACTAACATCTGGCTGTAACCCGAACATGGACCATGTTGACTGGGCAAGACGCACCCTGTCATTGTACGTTATATAGGGGGATGTGTTATGTTTGAAATAATTAATCAATATTCTTTCACAAATGTATGCATATTGTTTGCTATTATTCATTTCGGAGATAATAGAGGATGGTTTATTTTGATATATGAAATTAGCAAGGTTGAAATTAGAATTAGGTTGCATCTTTGGGAAGTGTTTTTTTCCATTAATGTGCGATGTTGGCGGGAAACCTGAAGTATTGTTTCTGAATGTTTTTTCTTGTTTCTGCCATTTTTTGTAAAAACTTTCTTCAATATTGCCAGAAAGTTTAATGTTTATATTGTGTCTTATTATTATTCACATTTTAACACCAGAAATGTGTTCATAGCTACATTATTTACCATTTTGTCGATATTTCTAACTTTTGAAATCCATGTAAAAATGAAAATAGGGGCATGTGCTTCAGAGGGGCTAAAATACTGCCGTGCAAGCTGCTGAGATGCCAACATCACTTTTTGTGACCTGTAGATACATATCTCTCATTTGGTATATGTTGGCACATCCTACTACGAGGAATCACCTGGTCTCACTTCTAGGTCCCTTTTCGGGATATCCATACTGACTATACCACTAAGAAGTTACTCCGGAGTTTGCTAGGTTTGATATATTTCTACAAGGTTTTCATTCCTCAGGCCTCAGAGCTTACCGCCCCCCTCTCTGACGTGTTGAAGAAGCTGGTACGGGAACCCCTCCAGTGGACGGAAGATCTGCACGTTTCGAGCGGTTGAAGCAAGTCTTGGCCTCGGGACCCATTCTTCGTCTCCCAGATCCCAGCCAGATCTTGGTCCTGCGCGCCGACGCTTAAAACTATGGATTGGGTGCTGTACTCTTCCGATACCATGATGATCGTCCACATCCCATCTTTTACGCCAGCCGGAAACTACTAGATCGGGAGAGGCGATACTCTACGATCGAGAGGGAATGCCTAGCCATCCATCGTCCTCGGCATCCATAGGTTTGACTTCTATCTTCGAAGTAAGGAATTTATCCTTGAAGTTGACCACAAGCTTCTAACATTCCTTGAAAAATGCAAAAGTAGAAATGTGTGTGTTGCGATGGACCTTCATATTTTTTTTTTTTTTTTTTTTTACATCTGTGCCTATAGCGCCTGTAGGCAGTGGTGACCCAGGGCTCGGATGGTAGCTCTGGAGGTTCACTTGAGGGTTCTGATGGTTGGTCCTCACCCGTTGGTGGCGTGCCCGGACAGATGGCCGACGGACATTTGGCCGACGGACATTTCACCGACGGACATTTAGCCGAACGGACATTTGGCCGACAGACATTTGGCCGAACGGACATTTGGCCGAACGGACATTTGGCCGAACGGACATTTGGCCGAACGGACACTTGGCAGAACATACACGTAGAGAAGCCTCGACTAAAAACTTCGAATCCCCAAACAAGCTCTGACGTTACTTATTCGCTGGTTCGTCCCCGGTAGCAATTACACCCCCCCCCCTATTTTCACTCCTTTCGAAGCCTCTACTCAAAGCTTCGAAACCCCGAACAAGCTCTGACGTTACTTACTCGCTGGTTCGCCACCAGTAACACCTTCCAGTATCGGCAAGAGACAAGCCAGAGGCAGACAGAGAGAGGCTTCCTAAAGGGTACTATCAACGTGACCTTCCTTCCGTTCTATCAACCCAGTATATATATATATATATATATATATATATATATAGGAGAGAGAGAGAGGAGAGAGAGAGAGAGAGAGAGAGGAGAGAGAGAGAGAGAGAGAGAGAGAGAGAGAGAGAGAGAGAGAGAGAGAGAGAGAGAGAGAGAGAGAGAGAGAGAGAGAGAGAGGAGAGAGAGAGAGAGAGTATATACGGGCAGGAGATTTTCTCTGAAACAGATCTCGTTAAAAGTGATAGCTAGTTCAGCGTTTATTATCTTCTTAAAGATATTTTCTCTTTGTCTTAAGAGTGTCTTATTCTCTTTTGTAATCACTTTTATGACTTCGCCGTAGCTTGTCATGTTTGCTGTATCGCGATTTTGGGTCTAAGAACCCTTTTTCAGCAGCATATGGAAGATGTTTTCTCCTCAGGAGTTGAGGTGAGCATGATGCGAGGTGAAGCGCTATTTATAGCCGGTCTGCCTGCCACGCAGCCTATTACCGATGTCGTTGATTGGTAGATAGCTTTTGCTTCTCGTCTTCTTGAGTGGGAGACGCTGATTGGTTGTTTGGTCTTCGCTTGGCTTTTCTGTGAGTAGGCTGTTATTTGCTTTTGTTCTTTTCATGCTGGGAAGAGCTTGTAGGTCGTTTGCCTGTACGTTAAGTTTGGGATTGATCTCTTTTATGTACAGTGCTTCTAAGATGGGAAGTCGCCGCACATCTGCACACATGTCAACCAATTCTGTATTTTCTTCTAGAAATTTTCTTGTTATGATGATGCCATGTTGTTCTAATAGGTGACTTTTTGGGGCTCCGGAAGTTAGGTGGCAAGTAAGACGTCTGGACAGCTTCGTTGTCGTCATGCCGATGTAGGATGAGGGGAGGACTTCACAGTTTCCTCTTTTGCATGTGATCCTATATACGACATGGGACTTTTGTTTTGTCTCCTTCGTCTGGCTTGGGCTGTTACGGAGAAGGAGGTTGCTGGTGTTCTTGTTTTTGTAGTAGATTTGTAGTTTTATTCTCCTCTCTTGGTCTGCAGGTTTCACGTTACGGTGGACGATTTGTGATATTATTCTTTCTTCTTCCTGGTGAGCGGTGGAGAAGAAAGCCCGGTAGAAGATAGTTATGTCATGACTCTTTTTTGTGGCGTTAGGGTTGTACCAGTTCTCCATGATTTTCTTAGTCTGGCGGTTGATGTCTCTCTCACTGAAGCCGTTGTTGATGAGGACTTGAGTGGATCGCTCGATTTCTTTGTGCATAAGTTGCCATGTACTGCAGTGTGTGAGAGCTCTTCTGATGTAAGCACCGATTGTGGAGTCTTTATATCTCTGTGGGCATTCGCTTTCTCCGTTGAGGCAGTGTCCGGTGGTGTTCGTTGGTTTTACGTAGACGTTTGTGATGAATGATTCTTCTTCCTGCGTAACAAGGACGTCTAAGAACGGCATTGATTTGTCTGAGCTGCTTTCTATGGTGAAGGTGAGGCCTGAAGTATCTTCTAGGCAGAGCTTCAGCTGTTCTGCTTCGTAGTGACTTGTCGTTTTGATGAAGATGTCGTCGATGTAGCGGCAGTATATGTCGGGCTTGCTTATTTTCTTGAATACTTCTTCTTCCACGCAGCCCATGAAGAAGTTTGCCAACAATACTCCTAAGGGAGAGCCCATAGCGACGCCATCTATTTGTTGATACTTATTCCCTCGGGGAGAGGTAAAAGGTGATATATATATATATATATATATATATATATATATATATATATATATATATATATATATAAAATCCTTTTCAGACCATGGAATTCATACCAACGACAAGAGGAGGAAGAAAACTTTTGCTTGATGGCTACGCCTACATCGTTGATAAACAAAAAGACAGTATAACATACTGGCGATGTGAACGCAAAGGAAGGTGTGGAGGGCGACTAAAAACAGAAGACGAAGTTATTCAAGGAGAAACAAGTAAGCATTCACATCCGCCTGATGCCAGCCGTAATCTGTCTTTGAAAACAGTACAGAAAATTAAAGAAAGATCCAAGCAGTCAGAGGAAGTGACATCGACTATAATACAAAACAGCACTAGTGAGTACCCACTTGATGCTACAGGTGCTCTTCCTAAAAAAGAAACACTGGCAAGAATGGTGCGTAGACAACGGAAGGCACCAGACGGAGAAATTTTAACTGACGATTTACGGAAATCAATTAGAGGAGAAGAATTTATTATTTATGAAAGTGACAAGCTGCTAATTCTAGCAACGCCTCGAAATTTACAGCTTCTTGCTTTGAAAGACAACTGGCTGTGTGATGGAACTTTTGATTCTGCGCCATTAGGCTTTCAGCTGTATACAATACATGTTATGGTGGATGAGAGCCATACTGTTCCCTTAGTATACTGTATCGCCAGGCACAAAAACCAAGCAACTTATGACTTGATTTTTAACACTCTCAAACTAGTAAGACCAGGTCTTAATCCCTTGTCAATCACCATTGATTATAAAAAAGCGGCTCTTAATAGCATCTCTGCTTGTTTCCCAAACACAAACATATGTGGATGTTTTTTTCACTTTGGGCAGTGTTTGTGGAGAAAAATACAAGAATTAGGATTACAGGCTTGGTATAATGACCCAACAAATGCACTGACTGTTAAGTCTTTGCAAGCTTTAGCATTTGTACCGGTTAGTGATGTTGTTGAAAGCTTCAATGAAATTGTCTCATATCTAGATGATGAAACTGATGAACTTCTCTCTGATTTTCTTGGCTACTTTGAAGCCACATGGATTGGTGTTATACAACGTGGAAGACGGCGAAGACCAGCGTTTGCACTCAGTATGTGGAACACAACAGAGAGAACCATAAACGGCATTCCACGGACAACAAACTCTTTAGAAGGATGGCACAGAGCATTTGAGCAGAGAATGACAATTACCCACCCAACTCTTTGCCGTCTGGTTTCAAAACTAAGAAAAGAGCAGTCAGATTGGGAGTTGACAATTGAGCAGGTAAAATAAGGAGTAGAGTTAAGAAAGCCAAAACAGAAATACCAGTCATTAAACTCAAGACTGAAGTCTATCACTGAAAAGTATAATGAATATCAGACAATTGATTTCTTGAGAGCAATTGCCAACAATCTTTAAATATTTATGATCTATAGTACATGTTTTTAATAGTACATGATTTTATAGTACATGTTTTTAAATAAATTTCTTACAATTAATAACCTTTAAACTTTTGTCACGTACAATAAAGATTTCTTTTGCTTCTTTTGCTTATTTTTTATTCCTTTTTAGCTCTTCGGCCATAATGTCTAGTCCTTTCGGCCAAATGTCCGTTCGGCCAAATGTCTGTCGGCCAAATATCCGTTCGGCCAAATGTCCGTTGGTGAAATGTCCGTCGGCCAAATGTCCGTCGGCCATCGGTTCGGGAGCCGTTGGTGGCGCAGGCAGGATTCTTATAGTGACGCCTGTGAGGCTCATGCCGCCCCCTGTGTCCTCCGATGCACTCGCAAGTCGAAGGTAGAGTTGATAGGCAGGGCATGTGGGTGTTCTTAGGCCACTCGACGGTGCAGAAAGGTTTTGGGCTTCTTCGGGGATCGAACTCGGGTCACCAAGAACGCCAGTCGGAGACTCTAAACGCTCCGCTACCGCCTCCCCTATATAGATAGGCCTTCAAATTTATAGGGCCTTCAACCCTATATATCCATATTGCCGGGTCAGACAGCATCGGAGCCGACCTGCTCAGCCGGCAATAGTTCTTCTTCGTTTTTATTCCTGCACTCCAGCCTATTACAAATTTTGTATGTTTTTCCTGGTCAGCTGTAGTTCTTCTTCGTCATCGGCAGTGCAGCAGATGTTTTGGTGGGGGCATGTGTGAGAAACTACACCTGCCTCGTTTTCTCCTACCTGAGGAGGTTATTGACAAATTCACCAGCCGGTGATGGTTCACCTGTCAAGTGCTTGTTGGCCGGTGCCACGTCAATACCCCCACCCCCGTGTTCAGGGGTAGGGGGATAGTCTAGCCAAGGTGACCCGAGAGCCCCACTACACTAATGAAGGCAGGCAGCTAGCTGCTCTCAACCCGACAACACCTCCACCACAAGCTTCTGTCCTCATCATTCCTGAAAACCCTTCTGAAGAATTGGGCTCTTTTCGAGACTGCCCTTCAACTGTCCCGACACCATTCAACACTCCTAGCTGCCTGAGGTGTTAACTATGTTGCTGAGGATAGCTGCTGCAAAACTCCTCATCCATGCTGTTGTGCAGAGAGTTATTAGTTGCCATACCCTGCTCTGGTATCACTATTGTCTATTCCACGAGCAGTTAGTTGATTGGTTGATGTTATTTTGCTGCTAGCCAATTATTGCCACTTTTGTTGTGTAAATATATTCAGGGTATCATACTCCTTGACTTTCCTTCCCATCATTCTCAAGATCGATAATATTAATTGATAGCCACTTCGGCCCTGACAATATCCCTAAGCAAATTATAATTGAATGAAAAATATTCATATTTTCATATTCTGTCCTTACATGTTACCATAGAGAGAGAGAGAGAGAGAGAGAGAGAGAGAGAGAGAGAGAGAGAGAGAGAGAGAGAGAGAGAGAGAGAGAGAGAGAGAGAGAGAGAGAGAGAGAGAGAGAGAGAGAGAGAGAGAGAGAGAGAGAGAGAAAAGTGGTATCGTCTTAAGCCCCTTTCACACATTCTAGAGTAACTAGCCGAGTAGCGCCGAATCCCAAATCGGCGTCTACTCGAGAAAAGGTTCCTACACTGTTTTAACGGTCGTTTCTCGTGTTACAATCATGAATTAGTACGAGTTGGTACGACTTTGCTAAGAGTTTGTAAGCATAGTAACGAGTACTTACGAGTGTCTCCACGAATCTGTACGAGTCACGACGAATTGGTAGAAATTTCAATTTTTTATGATGAATTACTACGAGTCGCTACGAGTTGCTATGAGTCGTTTACGAATTGCTATGACATTGCAAGAGTTTGCTATGAGTTTGTACGACCCGGTGGCTTGACCTGACTGACCTGGGAAGGAAATCTTTATTTCGCGTGAGAAACAGGGTCATCTGCATCTCACCCCGGGAGGCGGGTACGTCACAAACGGGCTAACCCCCGGTACCCATTCACTAATGGGTGGACAGGGACTCGGGTGTTCTTAATTAAGGAGACCGCCCATTTTTCTCCGCTCCGCAATTGGATTGAACCGAGGCCACCGAGATGACAAGGCCAAATACATCGCCCGTGAAGCCACACCAATCTAGATCCCACCCGCTCCGCTCCCCGTACAAGTTTACCTACCTAATATAATGTTTATCAGTATAAATGATATACTGTTATCTTCGGAAATGTTTGTTCTATAATATTATCAAATAAAAAATCGTAAAACACATAAAAGAAATGCCATTATGAGACTTCAAGAAATATGCATTAACTTAAACTCTTCGCCATTTAATATTTTGCGGCAAACTTTTTACATGGAGAATATCAATAGAAGCGGAATTTAATTAGCTTTCCGTTGATATATTTCGTTTGGTCATAAATGAATTAGCAGCATGCATAAATAGCGTTAACTAAATATTAAAATCATGAAATCGGGTAATTTCCTACCTAATATATGTTTATCAGTATAAAATATATACTGTTATCTTTGGAAATGTTTGTTCTATAATATTATCCAATAAAAAACTGTAAAACACACTAAAGAAATGCCATTATGAGACTTTCAAGAAATATGCATTAACTTAAACTCTTCGCCAGTTAATATTTTTTTGTGTGTGTGTGTGTGTAATCACGGTTTCTGAGAACAAGTAGTGCAGTGATAATCCACTTATTATCATCATTACTATCATCATTATTATCACTACCATTATTGTTGTTATCATCATTGTATTTTTATGAAGGTTATCATTATTATTATCATCATTATTATTATTACCGTAGATAACACTTAGTCGCCACCTGCCCTAACGTCACCAGGTGCCATATATTTCGAATTATAACATCACTACTGATTTGTATGCGCCACTGAAGATGATACACAGTAGTTTATATCAAGACTGCATAATCTACCCTGTTTCAGCGTTGTTTTGTGCTTTATATCTGTAAGTATATACGGTTTCAAATTTTCGTACTCATTTTTTTTTCGGACGACGACGACGGCGGGAGGACACTCTAAATATAAACACTAGTTGGCGACCTTAGTGTAGGTCGCCACTCGGGTGATATTTTTGTTATTTGGTAATTTATAGCCATAATATGACACAGATGAAGAGACACAAAATGACACAGACTCTCCAGATAGCCCCTTCTAACTTTCCTGAAATCATGGATGTATAAATGTAAGTATTAACGCCAACAGACGTCTGTAAATAAAAAAGAAACGTTGTCCTGGCGACTTTAGTGTTATCTACGGTAGAGTTATTGTACTTTTTGTTGTTTTCATACTATAGAAGGCAGAAGCACCAATTTTAGTATTGATTCTTTCCCTCCGCTACAAATATGTTAGGGAAGGGGAAGAAGGAGGTGGTGGCGGTGAATGAGAGGATGATAAATAAAGGCATGTGAGGGTGGATTGTGAAGGATGTGTGTGTGGTTGTGGTGTGGGTGTGGGGTGGTGGAGGAGGTTGAATGTAGACAGGTAGTACATGGGTTGCGAATATTTGTGACGTGTGTGTGTGTGTGTGTGTGTGTGTGTGTGTGTGTGTGTGTGTGTGTGTGTGTGTGTGGTGTGTGTGTGTGTGTGTGTGAGGTCAGCTGAAGTCAATTACCTGCCGGGACGCATATTCACCAACTACTCCGCTCCCGCACTCCGATTCAAGTGTGTGAAATGGAGGAGTTTTAAAGCAGACCCAAAGAAAACGCGCGGGCAGCAACACACCGTATGGTGGAAGAAATTTGCTTTTACTCTGTCCTACGTAAGTATAGCCTGGGTTCTTATATGTTTATTTGTTGTGTATTTACATATATTGTTAAGATAACAGCAGCAACCGGGCGCAAAAGACGTAACAGATATATTTACGGGGATAAATAAGCTGAGAACGGCTCAAAAAGGAAATTTCAAAACAATATATCCAAAAAACTAAGTCCAGATTCGTAATCAGCACGTACGAAAGCTAATAGGAACCAAGTGTCATCAAAATCTGGGGCCCAAAAAAATTTGGCCGAATTTTGAAGGCAAATAAATCCTTGGAAAATGTCGTAAAAAACACATTTTCATGGATATCTCAAGAACCGTAGCAGCTAGGCGAAAACGGTATAATGTATAAGAGATTCAGTCTGCTACTGTGGTCTCTCTGGTATAAATAGATTAAAATGTCATCAATAAATAATTCAATAAATCAAAGTTTTGTACAGTTAAAAAAACTTATTATATCTCAAAAACCTGATTTGCTAAGAAAGAACGGATAGATACCTAGGGTAGATCTCGTTTAGCTGGACATCATTTATTCATGTCGATTTGCGTCTAAGATCAATAAATTCATTGTAAAATGGATAAAACCAAACCAAGCCAGATTTTTTGGTTTATTTTGCAGCCCAAAAGTTGAAAACTTGTATTTTTATACATTCATGAAATTCTTGTTAATAGGAATTGTACATCTTTCGATGTGCAATAATACGTGTTATATATTATTTCATCAAAGAAGAATAGTTTTTTGTGAAAAGGGCGTAACATATATTTACAGGGATAAATTAGTTGAGCACGGGTATAATATGTCTATTCCAACACATTGCGATCTGCGTGTCTACACAACGTTCATGTCACTAACTTGGACAATAGTGCATTGAGACTTAAAATTATATATATATATATATATAATATATATATATATATATATATATATATATATATATATATATATATATATATATATATTATATATATATATATATATATATATGGAGAGAGATGAAAATGTGCTTTTCACGACATTTTCCAAGGATTTCATTAGCCTTAAAAATTTGGCCAAATTTTTTTTGGCCCAGAATTTGATGACACTTGGTTCCTATTAGCTTTCGTACGTGCTGATTAGGAATTTGGACTTAGTTTTTCGATATATAATTTTGAATATTTGTTTTGAGCCGTTCTCAGCTTATTTATCCCCGTAAACATATCTTTTACGACTTTTGCGCAAGTTTGCTGCTATTATCTTAACAATATATGTAAATACACAACAAATAAACATATAAGAGCACAGGCTATACTTTCGTAGGACAGAGTAAAAGCAAATTTCTTCCACCATACGGTGTGTTGCTGCGCGCGCGTTTTCTTTGGGTCTGCCCAAAGACTACTGTATACAGTAGTCTTTGGTCTGCCTTAAAACTCCTCCATTTACAAAACATTTGAATCGGGGTGCGGGAGCAGAGTACAGTTGGTGAATATGCTGCCGGGACACCTTTATATGTGTGTAAATCCGTGGCATTGGCTGGCTATTGCAAACTCGTAGCAAATTGTAGCTATAGGCGTGACTACTCATGGCAATGCGTGCCTATATGCGTGACTACTCGTTGCAATGCGTGGTAGTCGTAGCTACTCTTGGCATGATATGGCGCCAAAGATTGAGCTCGTGGACATAATTCGTGGCTACTCTTGGCAGTGGCTTGGAAGTCGTAGCTACTACGTTGGGAGAGTCGTTGATACGACTTGATGGCGACTATCCACTAGTACCTACGAATGCGCCCACGTGTTTTCCCGTGTAACGACTAACGAGTCGCCACAATTCGGCACACTATTCTAGAATGTGTGAAAGGGGCTTTAGGGATTAAAGGGATGACCGCGACTCTCCCTTGGGTATTGTCGGGACGGGTCAGGCAATGGGGAGTTTTCAAAGCTAAGCCGCCAGATGTCTCTCGCGCATCTCACTTCCTCTGCCCTTTGAGCGTGAATGATCCATCATTTACCGTAAATTCCCTGTACTTTTTCGGGACATATCAGAATTACCCTTCAATACAACAACTGAAACAGTTCTTAATAAAAAATGTAGTTTATTATTTTATTTGTGAGCACTTGGTGAAAATATTGGCAAAACAATTGAATACTTGAAAACTCAATCTTTAAAAATCGTCTTTTCATGAAAATACGCAAGTTGAAGCAGAATGAGGCTTCAGGAAATATCTACTTGTATGTAAGCATTCACTGAGTACCTATTTTGGGTGTATATGTCTCTCTTACGACGAACATTTAACCAAGACAGAGTGTGGCGTTCAGCATCTCCACAGAAACCATTCCGCTGGCAGGATCTGCTATCACCCACTTTCCTGTTGACACGACACAGGGAGAGACAGCTCAGCGCCGCCGCTCCCTTACCTCACGGCCCATATCTCTGATACTCCTAACTTCTCAATACCAGAGGCTGTCATCCTATAACTATCATCATCCGCTTATCTCATCACACTCTCTATCCTCTACTGGAATATTCGTGGCATCCGCTCCCACATACCGTTTCCCGCATAAAGGAGGATCTCCTTATTTCACCTGCTTTGTGAACTTTCCCCTATTTGTGTATAGTCCCCCTGCTTTGACTGTGACTTTGTGTTGTTGGGGCGGATCGGAGTGGCGCGTGTAGTTACGTGACAGACGTGCAGTCACTATTGTACTGTGGGTAGTAGTAGTTTGTGTAATAAAGCCGTGCACAGCAGTAAATGTCTCCTTGCAGTCCTTCCCGTCTCTTCCATAGTCCTGAGCCGTTAGTGTGTGACGAAGTTTGAGAGGGGTGGGTTGCCCCCCCACCACCTCCTTCGTTACAATAGGATAAACCAGAGGACATAGGGTATTCAGAGAGAAGGGTTGGTTGATTGATTCAGAGGGAAGGACATTGAGGTGGATCGATGGGGCGGCGGAGCTCTCGCATGTAAACAAACGCTTTCAACTGTCTTCCATCCCGTACTGTTCTCGAGTTGCCAAGCACTTAAAATTACTTCTTGGTTAAATGTTCGTCGCAAGGCAGACAGACACACCCAAAATAGGTACTCAGTGAATGCTTACATATAGGTAGATATTTCCTGAAGCCTCATTCTGCTTGAACTTGCGTTTATTCATGAAAAGACGATTTAAAAAAATTGAGTTTTCAAGTATTCAATTGTTTTGCCAATATTTTCACTAAGTGCTCACAAATAAAAGGATAAACTACATTTTTTATTAGGAACTGTTTCAGTTGTTGTATTGAAGGGTAATTCTGATATGTTCCGAAAAAACACAGGGAATTTACGGTAAATGATATATCATTCACGCTCAAAGGGCAGTGGATATGACAGCGCGAGAAACAGGCTTGAGCGTGAGCTTATTAGAAAACTCCCCATACAGGTGGCGAGGTCAGAACAAAGTGTGTGACCTTTCCTCCTCCCCCCCGACACAAGAAGACCAATAGCAGGCGTTTGTGGACATCACTGCCTCCACTTTGTGGGAGGATCTAGTGTTAGACCCTAAATTGCACCGACTATAGTACAACATTCATGACGGGAATATCCTACGATACGAAGCGTATTCATCGGTCACAGCCTGGTCGACTAAAGAAAATGAACCAAGGGTCACAGTAGATGTGGTGGGTGGGTACGGGAGAAGAAGTACACGATATACTAATCCCTCGTGGAAGGTTCCTGAGATCAACTTGCTTAGGTAAAATTTAGCTAAAATAAGGTTTTGCTGTCAGGCAACATTCCTCCCTCTTTCTTTCCAGGCAGCTGCTAAGGAAATCCCATCCTGACATTTTTGGCAACCATGACGTAAATACATGTTTTCCACTGAAAGGATAAAAGTGTGAGGGTAAAGAGCCGATGGCAGATTTGCATTCTGTCTTAGCTATGGCGGTTTGGGACCTCTTAGTCCTCAATGCTCTCTAGGTGCATCTTGAATTATTATCATTATTACTATGTACTATTAGTATTGTCAATTCTATCATTATTTAAAAAAAAAAAATCTTAATTTTATTAATTATGTAATATTATAATTATCACTAGTATTATCATAATTATTGTTATTATCCTCTGTAATATTAAGCACAATAAGTTTATCATCAGTTGCTGCAAATTTATTTTAGTATTTTTTAAAAACATGCGAAGACAAGCTACTGCTTGTGTCACTAGGGAAGCTGGGAGAAGGGAAGGGGCGTGTGGAAAGCTATATAACGCCCCTTCACCGCACTAGATGAGAAGTGACATCCCAACCATCTCATTTTTTCACTAAATCAGTATACCCATCTCTCTCTCTCTCTCTCTCTCTCTCTCTCTCTCTCTCTCTCTCTCTCTCTCTCTCTCTCTCTCTCTCTCTCCCCCCCCTCACACACACAAACATATTTGAATAACACAAAAAAATTTGCTTCTCCCACAAATGTATTAGAACCTGGAATGGACTAGAAAAAAAATATAATTACGGCAAAAAGTGTACATCAATTCAAGTAAACTAGATAAATACAGATACGGAGGCAGGACCACATGCGTATCGCTAAGGGTCCTGTATGCCACAACAAGATACACACACACACACACACACACACACACACACACACACACACACACACACACACACACACACACGGGTACGGGTATGGGTACTCCGTATTGTAGTGGTTAGCACGCTCGGTTCACAACCGAGAAGTCCCGGGTTCGATCCCCGGGCGGAGCGGAAACAGATGGGTTGTTTCCTTAAAACCCGAGCCCCTGTCCACCCAGCAGTGAATGTGTACCGGGTGTTAGCCGGGGTTTGTGACCTGCTCTCCGGGGTGCTGGCTTCGGCCAACACAAAGCACTAAGGATGAATGATAAAAATGTTGATATGGAGACGGGGCCACACGAGCATTGCTCTGCTCTGGCCCTGTAAAATACAACTAGAAGAATACAACTAGATGAATACACACACAGAAAGCCGCGGGAGGGGAGAGAATGAGGGTGTCGATGGCGAAAGCGGAGGCAGGCTGGCAACTTTGGTCATGACCTCCCATACTAAAACTACTACTTATACCATGCCCAGCCATGGCGTTGGTGGTGGTGGTGGTGGTGATCCCCAGAGTCTACACTCATATTATAGACTGTGGTGATCCCCTACACTGGCTGGCTGCTGCTGCGGGACCAAGCGCCACACCTCCGTCGCTCACCACCACATTCGCACGCCCGCTCCCTCGCTGCCCGTCTCGCCATCGCTCGCTCGTTATCACTGCCTCCTCGCCCTCCCATACATTCTCCACCTCAGTGCCATACGTACAGTGACCACTACAACTTATGAACATTACTGGTGCAGTATTCCACTTGGAGAGTTTCCTCACTTGCGCCTCTAATTAACTGTCCTCATCGCCATAGTCCCCATCGTCACCTTACACCACTCTCCCCTTTCCCTTCATTACCACACAACACTCATCATACACATCATCGCCACGCCATACTATACAACCTTTCTTCACCACAACCAAAACCTACAACACTGGCCGCTCCGCCTCGCATTCCCAGACAGACTCTAACTGGGAACGCCGGCGGGCAGTGATCTACCGTATTAATAGCAGTCAACTTGAACTGGCCTTAACCCTGAGTGTGAGCTACGCGACCTCTGCTACTCCCACGCTTGAGGCACCGTCGCTGCACGAGAGCCAAGTTCGCGAAAAGTGACTCGACGAAGCCGCACAGCAGCACTGCGGGGCAGGTGTGCGGTAAGAAAGAGTTACCTCTCCCCACCGGCGGTAAGAAAGACATGTAAAAACTCGCACACTGTGTAAGAAGCAAAAAGCCGTCTGCGGCAAGGCGCGAGGCTGTCACGAGGAGGGAGAGAGATGGATTGTCCCGGTGTTGGGGCTGGCGGGACCGTTGCCGGTCTTCTGACACTCCTCCTCCTGATGCTCATGCCCACGACCACCCGAGCGGACGACCCCAGACTGGATGCCATGACCTCCGTGCTCAGTGAGGTCACGGGTAAGTCACATTTTTATCGACAACAACGGTAGAAAGACGCAGCCTTCCGCGGGCCTGTCACCTGTGTATTGTTTCGATGTCTGTCAAACTGCTTCTTCTTCTTCTTCTTCTTCTTCTTGTGACCTCAGTCGCTTAGTATCGCTTCATAGGTCCTCTACCACTTCGTCTCCTTCGTTAACAAAACTTGTTAACTCTTCCCCTGTTTATTTCACCTGGGAAAGACATTTTTATCAGTTTTCAATCCTTTGATTAGGGCTGCTCCAGTATTATATATTAATAAGTATTAGGGCTGCTCGAGTATTAGCAATCCTTTGACAGGGCTGCTCTGGCGGCCCTGTGCCTGCTAGTGTGTGTGTGAAAGAGAGAGAGAGAGAGAGAGAGAGAGAGAGAGAGAGAGAGAGAGAGAGAGAGAGAGAGAGAGGGGGAGAGAGGGAGAGAGAGAGAGAGAGATGTGCGTTCACGTGACGGAAGCACACTAGTAACAAATGAAGTGACAAAGAGTTAAGCAATTTCTTAAAACAGCATATAAAGCTAATATAGCTATATATAAGCTAATATAGCTAATATATATATATATATATATATATATATATATATATATATATATATATATATATATATATATATATATATATATATATATATATATATATGTGTGTGTGTGTGTGTAAGTGTGTGTGTGAGTGTGTGTGTGTGTGTGTGTGTGTGTGACGAACGAATCACTTGTGTGTCAAGTGAGTGGGCTGCTGGGACGGAGGGACGGGGTGCAGAATAGGAGGGAAAGAAAGGAGGGCGAAAGGAATAATATAAGTAAAACAACACCAAGGAAGGGTGGTGGAAACCAAACAAAATGTAAAAATAAAAATAGGTACGTGGGGGATGGAAATAAAGAGAGGAGGGAGGAAAGATACAAAGAGAGGGAGAGAAAGGAGATGTTACATATCGTGTTGATAAAAATACATCCTCTCCTTCTCGACCTTCTCCTTCTGACAGGATAACTACGAGAAAGCGACATCCAGACGAACCTCCTCCTCCTCCTTCATTGCAATTCATCCCATCCCCCTCCCCTCCACCCTTTTTTCTTCCTTCCTCTCTCCACTTGCCCCTGTAGTTCTGCCAATCTCACACACTGTCACGTAAAGTCGTAAACATATACACAACACCCCATTTCAGTCTTGCCCTAACGCCTTCCCGTCTCCTCAAGGCCACCATCCCTTTCCTCACTCATTCCTATACATTTACGTACATCACAACCATTTCCTTGCCTATTACTTTTTTTCGTTTACTACCTCACAACTTTTGCCTCATTATACCAAATGTTCAACACTTTACTTTTTTATGTCTTTCACTCCTCCACCCACACCTTCCCACCACCAACAGCCTGTTTCGCTCTGTTAAACTTGGCATTAACCCGACATAAGGTTCAGCTCTACTTGTTTTGCCTCACTGGTTATCCTGAACGTGATTGGTTGAAGCTAGGAAGACAGGAAGACTCATCCAGTGATATGATCCCCAACGGATTACTGAATCCCTGCCCCTCTGTCCATCCATACTGCCACGGGGATTAGGTCACACGCATCATTTTTTCTTATTTTCTTAGAGGATGAAGGCAGAGGTGAGGAAAGGAGGGACAGACTTAGGAAGATAGGGTGAGGAAGGTTAAGTACTTTAACCTTCCATTTCCCCCCTTATCGTGTGTGTCTGCGTGTGGAAGGGGAAGAGATGGAAAGAGAGGCAGGGAGGAAGGTGGAGTCACCAGAGCTGATACTTCAATGCTATACGGTGGGAACATGTACTAAATACGTGTGTTTAGCTTACTTTTGCCATCACTCGCACACAAACACACACCTGCTTGGTTAAGTGGATTCTTCAATGACACTCAACTGTCTCTCTCCCCTACAATGAACGGTGCTACTATAGCGTGCGGTATGGTCTACCATCAAGTATAGGCGTCCAGCCTCTGGCCCCTTTGCTTTTGGCTGTTCTTGCGGCTGGAACGTGGCAGCGAGCTCAAAATGCTTTTAAAATACCTAGTCTACAGAAGTTACAGTGGTCTACAACAAGCAACAGAAGTTATTGTAAAACCGAAGTTTATTTAGCACTAATTAAATCATTACGCTAATTACTCATTAAGGGCTTGTTCTACGCAAAAAGTTTGTTTCACAGACCCCCATTGATCTTGACAGCACTACTTACATGTCAAATTTCAGCTCAATCCGACAATATTTAGGAGTAGTTATTAACTTTTTGGCTTAAACTTGGTTCCACTCCCCTTACGCGAATGGGTCTTATGGTAAGTAGCAGCTCTCTTCGCTCGCTGCCAATCAAGTATAGGCGTCCAGCTTCTGGCCCCTTTGCTTTTGGCTCAGTTCTTGCGGCTGGAACGTGGCAGCGAGCTCAAAGTGCTTTTAATTTCTTGCGCTAGGATAGCGCAAGAGACGTCCTTACAGCAACTTTGCTTTCCAGAACGTTCCGTGACACTCTTGATCTTGGGAGAACAAGTTAAAACCAATAATAAACGGAAGTGTAAATTTACAAATGGCATGCTTATCCTTGATATTTTATTATGCAAACCTATAGCGAGGATCACTTGTGTAGTTCATAAGAAAAATAAATTGTTATTGTAAAACCGAAGTTTATTTAGCACTAATTAAATCATTACGCTAATTACTCATTAAGGGCTTGTTCTGCGCAAAAAAAAAATTGCACAGACCCCCATTGATTTTTACAGCACTACTTGCATGTCAAATTTCAGCTCAATCCGACAATATTTAGGAGTAGTTATTCAGTTTTTGGCTTACGAATGGTTCCACTCCCCCTACGCGAATGAGTCTTATGGTAAGTAGCAGCTCGCTTCGCTCGCTGCCAATAATGTAATATGCGGTCTTCCAAGTCCCCACCTGACCTGACCTGACCTGACTACCAGGGCAGGAACCCAGCAAGAAAGGTAGTTGCGCCAGCAACGATCATCTCTCTGAACTTCTTTTCCTAACGACGAAAGCTACAAAGCTTCCCTTTTCGGTCGTTAACGCGTCGGAAGGCGCTGACTGGCTAAGGCGAGTAATGACGTCATCAAGCGCGTCATCAGCCACCAGCCAATGACAAACAGTTTTTAAAACTTCTCGATCAATCACAAGTCAGCGAGACATATTTGCGGGCAAGAATGGCATGCCAGACTGCCTCTCCCCGCCTTCTTTCCCCGTCATCTCAAACTAATTCTCGTTTTATTCGGAATGCTTGCGTTTTAAGGAGTTTTAATGTATCAGATAGTAAGATGTATAAGTAAGGAGCCTGTGTTGCTAGTGTTTTGGTGGTAGAAGGTGTGTGTGTGGGTTGAAATAGTTAATATGTGATATGGGGATGCCCAGCGGCAAGGCCTCTCCGTCACTCTGCCCCGCCATCAGTCACCTCATCATAACATCTTTAAATCACCCTTATTTAAGGTGACACACGGTGCTACATTGATTTAGATAATGACAAGTATATATAACATCTCACCATAATCACTAAGTTGTATAATAACGAGTAATAAGACGTTTAATCCTGCCCAAACCTACAGTGGCGGAGGAGCTGGCGGCTCCAGCCGCCACTCAAAACTTTTGAGTAAAAACCCGCAGTTATCCGCCTCACCTGTGCCTTCCAGAAGAAGACAGTCAGCTCCCACACCTGTGATAGCACCATAGGATATCACCAGGGATCATAGGATTCATCAAGGGGTTCTCGCTCCCCTACTAGATATTACCAAAGACATCTATCTCCCTTAGTGAAGTTGGTGTTGATATCCACCTCACGGGCTTCATCATGCTGCTGCTGCTGCTGCCGAAGGCCGCGCTGCCAGACGTAGATGAGTCCCTTGCTTGTATTTCATCTCTTTACTCATATATATGAATAATATCCATCCAAATGCAATCATATGTCTACATTCACCTATAAAAAAGATATTTCATAGCATACCAAGCAATAATGAGCATGTCTGGAGACTTCCAACCTCTGCTAATACCGGTCTTGAGCAGTCGTTGGCCAGTGTGCACGTTAACGACGAAACCGACGAATCTTCCGCGCTGTGGGTTCCGTCGTTGGACTAACGACCAAAAAAAGGTTTTTAAGTGTTTTGTGGCTTCTGGCCCAGGACCCTACTACTTATAAAATGGGGATAAACAAAGTACCTAATATCTTGGTATCCCCCTTCTAAAGAAAAGGAGAGGCGTTGGCAGCGAGCTGTTTCAACCACACCTTGATCACTTCTGCTGGAAAGTGCTAAGAAAAGATGCAGATGATTGGCAGCGAGCGAAGCGAGCTGCTTCTTACCATAAGACCCGTGGAACCAAGTTTCCGCCAAAAAGTGAATAACTACTCCTAAATATTGTCGAATTGAGCTGAAATTTGACATACAACTAGTGCTATCAAAATCAATGGGGGTCTGTGCCACAAATTTTTTGCGTAGGACAAGTCCTGAAAACTCAATCTTTAAAAATCGTCTTTTCATGAAAATACGCAAGTTGAAGCAGAATGAGGCTTCAGGAAATATCTACTTGTATGTAAGCATTCACTGAGTACCTATTTTGGGTGTATATGTCTCTCTTACGACGAACATTTAACCAAGACAGAGTGTGGCGTTCAGCATCTCCACAGAAACCATCCCGCTGGCAGGATCTGCTATCACCCACTTTCCTGTTGACACGACACAGGGAGGGACAGCTCAGCGCCGCCGCTCCCTTACCTCACGGCCCATATCTCTGATACTACTGACTTCTCAATACCAGAGGCTGTCATCCTATAACTATCATCATCCGCTTATCTCATCACACTCTCTATCCTCTACTGGAATATTCGTGGCATCCGCTCCCACATACCGTTTCCCGCATAAAGGAGGATCTCCTTATTTCACCTGCTTTGTGAACTTCCCCCTATTTGTGTATAGTCCCCCTGCTTTGACTGTGACTTTGTGTTGTTGGGGCGGATCGGAGCGGCGCGTGTAGTTACGTGACAGACGTGCAGTCACTATTGTACTGTGGGTAGTAGTAGTTTGTGTAATAAAGCCGTGCACAGCAGTAAATGTCTCCTTGCAGTCCTTCCCGTCTCTTCCATAGTCCTGAGCCGTTAGTGTGTGACGAAGTTTGAGAGGGGTGGTTGCCCCCCCACCACCTCCTTCGTTACAATAGGATAAACCAGAGGACATAGGGTATTCAGAGAGAAGGGTTGGTTGATTGATTCAGAGGGAAGAACATTGAGGTGGATCGAGGGGGCGGCGGAGCTCTCGCATGTAAACAAACGCTTTCAACTGTCTTCCATCCCGTACTGTTCTCGAGTTGCCAAGCACTTAAAATTACTTCTTGGTTAAATGTTCGTCGCAAGGCAGACAGACACACCCAAAATAGGTGCTCAGTGAATGCTTACATATAGGTAGATATTTCCTGAAGCCTCATTCTGCTTGAACTTGCGTTTATTCATGAAAAGACGATTTAAAAAAATTGAGTTTTCAAGTATTCAATTGTTTTGCCAATATTTTCACCAAGTGCTCACAAATAAAATGATAAACTACATTTTTTTTATGAACTGTTTCAGTTGTTGTATGAAGGGTAATTCTGATATGTTCCGAAAAAACACAGGGAATTTACGGTAAATGATATATCATTCACGCTCAAGGGCAGTGGATATGACAGCGCGAGAAACAGGCTTGAGCGTGAGCTTATTAGAAAACTCCCCATACAGGTGGCGAGGTCAGAACAAAGTGTGTGACCTTTCCTCCACCCCCCCGACACAAGAAGACCAATAGCAGGCGTTTGTGGACATCACTGCCTCCACTTTGTGGGAGGAGCTAGTGTTAGACCCTAAATTGCACCGACTATAGTACAACATTCATGACGGGAATATCCTACGATACGAAGCGTATTCATCGGTCACAGCCTGGTCGACTAAAGAAAATGAACCAAGGGTCACAGTAGATGTGGTGGGTGGGTACGGGAGAAGAAGTACACTATATACTAATCCCTCGTGGAAGGTTACTGAGATCAACTTGCGTAGGTAAAATTTAGCTAAAATAAGGTTTTGCTGTCAGGCAACATTCCTCCCTCTTTCTTTCCAGGCAGCTGCTAAGGAAATCCCATCCTGACATTTTTGGCAACCATGACGTAAATACATGTTTTCCACTGAAAGGATAAAAGTGTGAGGGTAAAGAGCCGATGGCAGATTTGCATTCTGTCTTAGCTATGGCGGTTTTGGACCTCTTGGTCCTCAATGCTCTCTAGGTGCATCTTGAATTATTATCATTATTACTATGTACTATTAGTATTGTCAATTCTATCATTATTTAAAAAAAATAAAAAATCTTAATTTTATTAATTATGTAATATTATAACTATCACTAGTATTATCATAATTATTGTTATTATCATCTGTAATATTAAGCACAATAAGTTTATCATCAGTTGCTGCAAATTTATATTAGTATTTTTTTAAAACATGCGAAGACAAGCTACTGCTTGTGTCACTAGGGAAGCTGGGAGAAGGGAAGGGGCGTGTGAAAAGCTATATAACGCCCCTTCACCGCACTAGATGAGAAGTGACATCCCAACCATCTCATTTTTTCACTAAATCAGTATACCCATCTCTCTCTCTCTCTCTCTCTCTCTCTCTCTCTCTCTCTCTCTCTCTCTCTCTCTCTCTCTCTCTCTCTCTCTCTCTCTCTCTCTCTCTCTCTCTCTCTCTCTCTTCTCCCACCCCCTCACACACACAAACATATTTGAATAACACAAAAAAATTTGCTTCTCCCACAAATGTATTAGAACCTGGAATGGACTAGAAAAAAAATATAATTACGGCAAAAAGTGTACATCAATTCAATAAAATAGATAAATACAGATACGGAGGCAGGACCACATGCGTATCGCTAAGGGTCCTGTATGCCACAACAAGATACACACACACACACACACACACACACACGGGTACGGGTATGGGTACTCCGTAGTGTAGTGGTTAGCACGCTCGGTTCACAACCGAGAAGTCCCGGGTTCGATCCCCGGGCGGAGCGAAAACAGATGGGTTGTTTCCTTAAAACCCGAGCCCCTGTCCACCCAGCAGTGAATGTGTACCGGGTGTTAGCCGGGGTTTGTGACCTGCTCTCCGGGGTTCTGGCTTCGGCCAACACAAAGCACTAAGGATGAATGATAAAAATGTTGATATGGAGACGGGGCCACACGAGCATTGCTCTGCTCTGGCCCTGTAAAATACAACTAGATGAATACAACTAGATGAATACAACTAGATGAATGAATACACACACAGAAAGCCGCGGGAGGGGAGAGAATGAGGGTGTCGATGGCGAAAGCGGAGGCAGGCTGGCAACTTTGGTCATGACCTCCCATACTAAAACTACTACTTATACCATGCCCAGCCATGCCGTTGGTGGTGGTGGTGGTGGTGATCCCCAGAGTCTACACTCATATTATAGACTGTTGTGATCCCCTACACTGGCTGGCTGCTGCTGCGGGACCAGGCGCCACACCTCCGTCGCTCACCACCACATTCGCACGCCCGCTCCCTCGCAGCCCGTCTCGCCATCGCTCGCTCGTCATCACTGCCTCCTCGCCCTCCCATACATTCTCCACCTCAGTGCCATACATACAGTGACCACTACAACTTATGAACATTACTGGTGCAGTATTCCACTTGGAGAGTTTCCTCACTTGCGCCTCTAATTAACTGTCCTAATCGCCATAGTCCCCATCGTCACCTTACACCACTCTCCCCTTTCCCTTCATTACCACACAACACTCATCATACACATCATCGCCACGCCATACTATACAACCTTTCTTCACCACAACCAAAACCTACAACACTGGCCGCTCCGCCTCGCATTCCCAGACAGACTCTAACTGGGAACGCCGGCGGGCAGTGATCTACCGTATTAATAGCAGTCAACTTGAACTGGCCTTAACCCTGAGTGTGAGCTACGCGACCTCTGCTACTCCCACGCTTGAGGCACCGTCGCTGCACGAGAGCCAAGTTCGCGAAAAGTGACTCGACGAAGCCGCACAGCAGCACTGCGGGGCAGGTGTGCGGTAAGAAAGAGTTACCTCTCCCCACCGGCGGTAAGAAAGACATGTAAAAACTCGCACACTGTGTAAGAAGCAAAAAGCCGTCTGCGGCAAGGCGCGAGGCTGTCACGAGGAGGGAGAGAGATGGATTGTCCCGGTGTTGGGGCTGGCGGGACCGTTGCCGGTCTTCTGACACTCCTCCTCCTGATGCTCATGCCCACGACCACCCGAGCGGACGACCCCAGACTGGACGCCATGACCTCCGTGCTCAGTGAGGTCACGGGTAAGTCACATTTTTATCGACAACAACGGTAGAAAGACGCAGCCTTCCGCGTGCCTGTCACCTGTGTATTGTTTCGATGTCTGTCAAACTGCTTCTTCTTCTTCTTCTTCTTCTTCTTCTTGTGACCTCAGTCGCTTAGTATCGCTTCATAGGTCCTCTACCACTTCGTCTCCTTCGTTAACAAAACTTGTTAACTCTTCCCCTGTTTATTTCACCTGGGAAAGACATTTTTATCAGTTTTCAATCCTTTGATTAGGGCTGCTCCAGTATTATATATTAATAAGTATTAGGGCTGCTCGAGTATTAGCAATCCTTTGACAGGGCTGCTCTGGCGGCCCTGTGCCTGCTAGTGTGTGTGTGAAAGGAGAGAGAGAGAGAGAGGAGAGAGAGAGAGAGAGAGAGAGAGAGAGAGAGAGAGAGAGGGGGAGAGAGGGAGAGAGAGAGAGAGAGATGTGCGTTCACGTGACGGAAGCACACTAGTAACAAATGAAGTGACAAAGAGTTAAGCAATTTCTTAAAACAGCATATAAAGCTAATATAGCTATATATAAGCTAATATAGCTAATATATATATTATATATATATATATATATATATATATATATATATATATATATATATAATATATATATATATATATGTGTGTGTGTATGTGTAAGTGTGTGTGTGAGTGTGTGTGTGTGTGTGTGTGTGTGTGTGTGACGAACGAATCACTTGTGTGTCAAGTGAGTGGGCTGCTGGGACGGAGGGACGGGGTGCAGAATAGGAGGGAAAGAAAGGAGGGCGAAAGGAATAATATAAGAAAACAACACCAAGGAAGGGTGGTGGAAACCAAACAAAATGTAAAAATAAAAATAGGTACGTGGGGGATGGAAATAAAGAGAGGAGGGAGGAAAGATACAAAGAGAGGGAGAGAAAGGAGATGTTACATATCGTGTTGATAAAAATACATCCTCTCCTTCTCGACCTTCTCCTTCTGACAGGATAACTACGAGAAAGCGACATCCAGACGAACCTCCTCCTCCTCCTTCATTGCAATTCATCCCATCCCCCTCCCCTCCACCCTTTTTTCTTCCTTCCTCTCTCCACTTGCCCCTGTAGTTCTGCCAATCTCACACACTGTCACGTAAAGTCGTAAACATATACACAACACCCCATTTCAGTCTTGCCCTAACGCCTTCCCGTCTCCTCAAGGCCACCATCCCTTTCCTCACTCATTCCTATACATTTACGTACATCACAACCATTTCCTTGCCTATTACTTTTTTCGTTTACTACCTCGCAACTTTTGCCTCATTATACCAAATGTTCAACACTTTACTTTTTTATGTCTTTCACTCCTCCACCCACACCTTCCCACCACCAACAGCCTGTTTCGCTCTGTTAAACTTGGCATTAACCCGACATAAGGTTCAGCTCTACTTGTTTTGACTCACTGGTTATCCTGAACGTGATTGGTTGAAGCTAGGAAGACAGGAAGATTCATCCAGTGATATGATCCCCAACGGATTACTGAATCCCTGCCCCTCTGTCCATCCATACTGCCACGGGGATTAGGTCACACGCATCATTTTTTCTTATTTTCTTAGAGGATGAAGGCAGAGGTGAGGAAAGGAGGAAGACTTAGGAAGATAGGGTGAGGAAGGTTAAGTACTTTAACCTTCCATTTCCCCCCTTATCGTGTGTGTCTGCGTGTGGAAGGGGAAGAGATGGAAAGAGAGGCAGGGAGGAAGGTGGAGTCACCAGAGCTGATACTTCAATGCTATACGGTGGGAACATGTACTAAATACGTGTGTTTAGCTTACTTTTGCCATCACTCGCACACAAACACACACCTGCTTGGTTAAGTGGATTCTTCAATGACACTCAACTGTCTCTCTCCCCTACAATGAACGGTGCTACTATAGCGTGCGGTATAGTCTACCATCAAGTATAGGCGTCCAGCCTCTGGCCCCTTTGCTTTTGGCTGTTCTTGCGGCTGGAACGTGGCAGCGAGCTCAAAATGCTTTTAAAATACCTAGTCTACAGAAGTTACAGTGGTCTACAACAAGCAACAGAAGTTATTGTAAAACCGAAGTTTATTTAGCACTAATTAAATCATTACGCTAATTACTCATTAAGGGCTTGTTCTACGCAAAACGTTTGTTTCACAGACCCCCATTGATCTTGACAGCACTACTTACATGTCAAATTTCAGCTCAATCCGACAATATTTAGGAGTAGTTATTAACTTTTTGGCTTAAACTTGGTTCCACTCCCCTTACGCGAATGGGTCTTATGGTAAGTAGCAGCTCTCTTCGCTCGCTGCCAATCAAGTATAGGCGTCCAGCTTCTGGCCCCTTTGCTTATGGCTCAGTTCTTGCGGCTGGAACGTGGCAGCGAGCTCAAAGTGCTTTTAATTTCTTGCGCTAGGATAGCGCAATAGACGTCCTTACAGCAACTTTGCTTTCCAAAACGTTCCGTGACACTCTTGATCTTGGGAGAACAAGTTAAAACCAATAATAAACGGAAGTGTAAATTTACAAATGGCATGCTTATCCTTGATATTTTATTATGCAAACCTATAGCGAGGATCACTTGTGTACTTCATAAGAAAAATAAATTGTTATTGTAAAACCGAAGTTTATTTAGCACTAATTAAATCATTACGCTAATTACTCATTAAGGCTTGTTCTGCGCAAAAAAAAAATTTGCACGACCCCCATTGATTTTTACAGCACTACTTGCATGTCAAATTTCAGCTCAATCCGACAATATCTAGGAGTAGTTATTCAGTTTTTGGCTTACGAATGGTTCCACTCCCCCTACGCGCAATGGGTCTTATGGTAAGTAGCAGCTCGCTTCGCTCGCTGCCAATAATGTAATATGTGGTCTTCCAAAAGATAGACAAAAGATCGATCTTGAAAATTGAGATTGATCTCAAAAGATAGATCCAAAAGATAGATCTTGGTGGGCCGAAGGCCCACCAAACACAGGTGGTGGGCCGAAGGCCCACCAATAGCCCTCCGCAGGAACTAGCCAAAAAGTCCGCCCGGAGGGCGGCTTTGCGGCTAGTAGTCAATAAAAGCACTAAAAGCCGACGACACAGCTATACCCACGCCTTTTACTGGGTTGGTAGGCATGAGTTAAGTTGATAAGCCTGCTACAGAAGCGCGGGTATGCCGGATTCACCAGATAACACAACATTGTCCTGACCGCTATGATGCTGTGTAGCAAGCAATAACCATGAATATTTATGTCCAAACCAGTCTCTAAACACAAAGTAATAGATTACTTCGTAAAATATTGTAAATTTCCCATAAAAAGGTGATTGAGTTATGCGGCTAGCAACGCTGTTGACGTCTGAGATGGTGTTCACAGGCCACCTCTACCTTTATCTTCTTCATATACCGAGATATGAGAACAGTTTTCGGAGAAAATAATCTCTTATGCCAAATATATTATGTATTTCTTGCAATTTTCCTTCATCTTATGCTTTATTTCATACATATACAGCGCAAACAAAAGCAAGAAATAAAACTTATTTCCCACGAAAACCTGAGGTAGCCCGTGCCTTCGTCCTCGCCCTTCGACCTTCGTTCCGCCCGCCCCACTCGCTCTCTGGGCACCTACAAGACCTTCCGAGGAGGGCTTGTAGACGCCTTTCTCCGCTCTGCATACAAGCCTAGGTGTCCTGTGGCGACTGCGTCCATTTTGTTCTCCCTCCCAGTTGCTAGCTCTGTACAAAGGCCTTATCCGATCATGTATGGAGTATGCTTCTCAAGTTTGCGGGCGATCCACTCACACAGCCCTCCTAAACAGGGTGGAGTCAAAAGCTTTCACTCTCATTAACTTTTTTCCTCTAGCTGTCTGTCTTCAATCTTTAAATTATTCCCGCAATGTTGCTTCTCTTGCTATCTTTTACCGTTATTTTCATGCTCACTGCTCTTCTGAACTTCCTAGCTTCATGCCTCTCCCTCTCCCACGGTCTCGCTGCCCAAAACTTTATACTCATTCTCATCCCTATTCTGTCCATCTTCCTAATGCAAGAGTTGACCAGTATATTCAGTATTTCATCCCTGTCACTGGTAATCTCTGGAACTTTCTTCCTGTTTCTATTTGTCCATCTACCTATGACGTTAATTTTTTAAAGAGAGGAGTGTCAAGACACCTCCCGTACTAAATTGACCTACCCCTGTTCTGCAATTTCTTACTATCTTCTATATAGGGACTATCTTCTGTGTAGTGACTGACAACAAGCGGGTTTTTTCTTACATACTTCTTTTTGCCCATGGTTAGTCCTTTTTATATGTAATCACACACAAACACACACACTAGTAGTGTAGTGGTAGCACGCTCGGTTCACAACATAGAATTCCCAGGTTCGATCCCCGGGCGGAGCGGAGACAGATAGGCTGTCTCTTTAAAACCCGAGCACCCTGTCTACCCAGCAGTGAATATGTTTTGTGAAGTTTTTTTGTAAGTTTGAGACCCGCCTCCAGGGGTGGTGGTTTCGGACAACACTAAGCACTAAGGATAAATGATAAAAAAATAAATATGAAGAAGGTGCCATACAAGTGTAGCTCAGGCCATGTAAAATACAACTAGATGAATACATAAACCACCTGAACAGCTTGGTGGGTTAGAGCGTCAGGCACCATTCTGTGGTCTGACGTTCGATCCCCAACCCCACTCGTTACCGGAGATTTTTCCACTAAGAAATTCGGGCGGTTACTGTCCCCCTTGAGCAAAGGGATGGTTGTGTGTGGTGTGCAAGATCCTAGCATTACCCATATATCGGTAATAATGAGCTCCAAGCTCGCACCGGGAGGGTGAAACTGGCGATCGCGAGTCCGACTCGCGTGAACAAGACCATGGGTGAATGACACACACCGTAGTGTGTAGGTTGTACTCCGTAAGCCCCTTTTACACATTCACGGTTCGAGCCACGGCAAACGACGGCAAGGAAATCGGCGTGTACCGTGGTATTTTTGGCCACGGTTCATTCGTGGTCCGGTGGTATTACGTTTCTTGTACGGTTGATTACGGCTGAGTTACGGCTATATACTACAGACCTACGGTACATTACGGTGTCGCACGGTTGTGACCTACGACGATGTACGTAGTCGTAGGTCACACGGAAATGTACGGCGGTTGCACGGCAATGTACGTGGTTATACGGCAATGCACGGTGGTTGTACGGCAAAGCTACGGTGGCCGACGAAGGTGGGTGTGGCAACTGTGGCATATAGGTGCACAGGGGCGAGCAGGGATGCCAGATTTGGCCTTAAAAGGCAAATCTGACCTTTTTCAGAGAAGGTTGGCCTCCACTTTTTTTTTCCCTTGAGGCTAACTCAATATGACCTTTTTGGGCAGTTTTTGTAAGGCATTTGTAATTTGTTTCAAAGAAAGAAAATATCTAAATATATACGTATGTATGTATGTATGTATGTATGTATATTGTATATATATATATATATATATATATATATATATATATATAAATATATATATATATATATATATTATATATATATATATATATATATGTTATATATATATATATTATATATATATTATATATATATATATATATATATATATATATAATACGTAAATATATATTTATGTATATATATATGTATATATATATATATTATATATATATATATATATATAATATATATATATATATATATATATATATATATATATATATATATATATATTCTCCTCCTCTTCGTCCTCCTCGAACATGTGAGGTGAATCAACGGGTATCATGCAAATAGCTTCGGGAAACGGACAGAGTTGTAGGATAGTACTGCACTCTTATATTACGACCGTCGCGCAACCCTGAAGGGTAAAGCGCCGTGAAGCGCCGATGCCACATCCCAAGGTTATCGTGTCGCCATCTTGACTCCCCGTACCATCACCGCAGTGCTGCCTTCCCGTCCCGTGGTTCTCCGTACAATTATCGTGTTGCCTCCGTGGTTTATCGTGCTATTGCATCACGGAAAGCCACGGCATTACTACGGTGTGTCACGGTCACCGTACATCCTCTGGCATATACCGTGACGTTGCCTTGACATACCGTCACTACTTGATTGCACCACGGTGCGTCACGGTGTAGTACGTTGAACTACGGCATCACACGTTGCTCCTACGGTGCCCACACGGTGGTGCTAAGGTGATTCACGGTATTTTCAACCGCCACGGCAAACTTTTAAATTTTTTAACATGACCAAAAAATGTCTGGCTCGAGCCGGTGCGCGCCGTTGTTGGGACGATGACTCACGGTAGGGGGCGGAGTACCACGGACATACACGCGGTGCAGCTAAGGATGCGGCCGGAGCATGATCCGTGGAGTACCGTGGCTCGAACCGTGAATGGGTGAAAGGGGCTTAAGAGTAGTTAGAACGCTCTGTTCGCAACCGAGAGGTACCGGGTTCGATCCATGGGCTGAGAGGAAAAAGATGCGTGGTGTCCTTAAAACTCAACCTTTGTCCACCTAGCAGTGAATGGGTACCGTATGTTAGCCGGGGATTGTGTCCCGCCCCCCAGGGTGATGGCTTCGGCCAACTCTAAGCACTAAAGAAGCAAAAACTAAAATCTAGGCATGCATGGAGACGGGACCGTATACGAGTGTAGCTCAGGTCCTGTAAAAATACAACTAGATGAATACACACACACACACACATACACACAAACACACAACACACACACACACACACACACACATACACCCACACACTCATGCACACACACACATACACACACACACACTCATGCACATACACATACAGATTAAGAAGCTCACTCTGTCACGGGCATGCTATGTACACCAGTCATTTGCCTTAATAAGGTCAAGTATATCCAGTTCACACAAAAAAGACAGGGTGCCGCATGACCTTTGGCGTGAAGGGTATGTAATGACCATGCTTGTAATAACCATGTAATGGCCTGGCTTGTGACGGCGAGAACTCCAGGAAAAAATAAATCAATATAATAACAAAACAACGGACCCCGTTCACCCCTCACCTGTTGCCTCGCCCCCCCCCCCCCCCCTCCGCCATAACACATGGAGCACACCATCACGCCTCCACCACTGCAATGGGGGAGGGCCATTGCTGCTATTTCTTCTGACTGTGTTTTCTTGAGGATTTTGTTTACTCAGTCTATATTTGCCTGTCTGTCACGAGTTTGTTTTTCTTTTACTCTTTTCACTTTTTTTTTCTTCCAAGTTTGTCTGTCCTTACTTTACGACTGTTTAATTTGTATCAGCAATTTTTTTAATTTTCCTATATATTGTTTATCTTTACTCTCTGGATTATTGCTTCAAGCTTCAAGGGTAGGTGGTGGCCTCTACCACCGCCTACCCTTTAAGGTTAGAGTGGTTAGCGCCTGCAAGGGGCGTTCTCGGTTTACCGAATTCGATCTCCGAGGGGTGCCAAAATCTTTCTGCAACCATCGAATGGCCGAAAAACACTCGCATGCTGTCCATCAACTCTACCTTTGATTGTGAGTGCATCGGAGGACACAGGGTGGTAGCATGAGCCTCTAATCGCAGGCGCCACTATAAAAATCCTGCTTGTGCCACCACGGGCGAGAGCCAACCATCATGGCCCTTGAATATCCCTCCAGGGCCTATAATACCATCCGAACCCTGCAGATGATACTGCCTACAGACACTGTAGGCGAAAAAAAACACTAAAGCGGTGAACAAATACTGTTATCATAGCCCGCCCTGTCTTGCCCGTATACCCTCAAAACTTATCCATACAGCTCCTGCACGACGCCTTCTGGCATTTGTCCGGCCCCACGATAGCCCTGCCACCAGCATGCCTTCATGGGGTATGGCAGGAGAGGGAGAAAGTTATACGTGTGGCACAATCCCTCACTTGTGTACAATTAACTGGTAGTCCTTGAGGAGGTAAGAGCAGCCTGATGTAGACGGTGGGTCGAACAAGGTGGTATCAAATATGTGGAACCAGCCGTAAGGGATGGTGACTCCCTCCGCTCGCCGCCAGCATGCCAATGGCATCCACTTAGCCCACGGCACGTCGCTGACACACACAGTGAGGCAGAGCACCTGCATGGAGGCGCTGCTCCAACCTTAGGTGTGGGCGAGGGTCACTGTGATCCTCAGGTACCCTAAGCGGCAGTCATCTTGGGTGTAAAGGTACTTGACGTGCAACCATGACCTGTTTCCACCACACATGTCCTATGATTTTCATTGAACCTTCATAAAGCAACACAGGTAAAGTATTAAGAAAAAAGGCCTATGTTGTATTTATCAAAGTAAACAGAGGTGGCCTCAGTACAGCAGTCAGCAACCAGCACACCTGTGTGGTACCACAGGATTTACATGCAGTGGATTTCCACAACAATCCACAAAATCTTTCCAACCTAAACCACGTCTCTCTTCCTAAGCATCCCCCCTCCCTCAATATCCCCGCATCCACATATGGCCCCATACGGCACCTATCAAGTACTGAACCCTCCCCCTGTTACACGAACTTCAAAAATATAAAAATATATAAAAGTGTGTGGTATGAAAAAGACAACACGGAAATAGCCTTCGAAAAAAAAACGTATCGAGACTAAACAAACCACTCACTCACTGCCACCACCAATGGAAGGTATTCTACCTCGCTTAAATTAAATCAAGCCATCTCCCTTACCAACTTAGTGAGTCTTTTCCTCGTATACGCTCTACTGTAGTGTCTGGATAAGTCAGCAAACATGAAGTCAACCAATACCATGACAGAATTGGGGGGACAGCGGTGGAACTCATTCATTTAACAAGACATCACTGGCAGTCAAATTATCAACTACAACAAAAAATATCCGATTTTACAATCCATAATCAAATCGCTGTTATAGGAGAGGGAGAAAGAGAGAGACAGTGAGGTGTGTGTGTATGTGTATGAGTGTTCACTATTGTCTTATCAAACGCACTCAGCCTCAGGAGTTGGGGATGGCCTTGTTTTTTTCACCCGTTTCCCACTCAGCTCCAGCCATCGGCCCCTTTTCCTTGCTTTTCTCCATTCCTCCCCATCTCTTCCCTTGCTCCATTCCTCCCTATCCTCACTTTTTCCTCCCTTCATCCCACATCGCTGTATACCATTCACTTAAACATCTATTTCTCTCTTTCTCTTTCTTTTTCTATTACTTTATCTCCTTCTCCTCTTTCTCTTTCCCTGTTTACATTCTCCATCTGCCTGCCTAAATCCTTCCCTCTTGCACACCTTCCACACACCTCCCCACTACATCAATGACTTCTCTTCCTCTATTACCTCTAGTTTCCTCCAACCTTATCCGGAATCAAGGCAGTACGATGCATGAAATAAATATTCGTGTAAGACGTCATGCAATGGAAAATATTCTGACACAATAGACTAGGCAGAGTTGGGTACGGATTGAATGTTGTTTTTCTAGGCGCAAGGCAGGGATTGCACCATATACATATCTACATTTTACCAAAGCTAACACTATACAATATAACACATTACTAATATATCATGCATTGAAACTTTTTTTTTCCATCAACAAAAACCTGCGGTAGACATTACACTAGTTTCTTTCACTTTTCTCATAATTCCATGTTAGCTTCTAGGTGTTGCAGGGTATCGCTTCATTCTCAACCAGATTCAGTTGGAGGGATGAATGGGCAGGGAGGAACCTTCGACTATACAATTTTTGCCCTTATACCAGTACATTGTTGTTTTACATAAAAAAAGGACTGATCATGGGCGAAAAAAGTAACACAAATCCCCCTAGCTGCCAGTCCCCATAAAGAAGACAGTTAGAAAATAAAAGATGAAGGGTGGATCAATATAGTCCGGGAGGTGTCTTGATACTTCTCTCTTGAAAAAATGTAGGTCTTAGGAAGATGGAAAAATAGAAACAAGAAAGTTCCAGAGTTTACCAGTGAAAGAGATGAAAGAGCGAAGATACTGATTTATCCTTGCATTAGGAAGATGGTCAAAATAGAGATGAGAATAAGAAGAAAGTCTTGTGTAGGAAAGCCGCGGGAAGGGGGGGCAGGCATGCAGTTAGTAAGTTCAGAAGAGCAGTAAGCATGACAATAACGGTAGAATATAGCAAGAGAAGCAACATTGCGGCGGTGCTTTAAAGATTGAAGATAGTCAGTCAGAGGAGGTGTCTTAATGAGACGAAAAACTTTTGACTATACCCTGTTTACCAGAGCTGTATGAGCGTATCCCCCAAAACGTGAGAGGCATACTCCATACATGGGCGGATAAAGCCCTTGTACAAAGCAAGCAAATGGGAGGGAGAAAAAAATGGACGCAAATTCCACAAGACATCTAACTTCTTAGAAGCTGATTTAGCAAGAGATGATGAATTATGTGAAATGTTCAGTTCAGATTATCTATAAAGGATAGTCCAATAATATTCATTGTAGAAGAAGGAGACACTTGAGTGTTATTGAAGAAGAGGGGATAGTTGTCTAGAAGGTTATGTCGAGTAGATAGGTTAAAAAATTGGATTTTTGAGGCATTGAACTTAGCAAGGTTTGCTTTCCCCCATTCAGAAATTATAGAAAGATCAGAAGTTAGGCATTATGTGGAATCTCTCCATTAAGTGGAATCTCTCACTTAATTCCAGTTGAGTTGGACGTCTAATATACGACATTGAAAAATGCAGGGTAGTCATCAGAGTCATCAGCGTAGGAGTGCAGACTCGCAGAGGGCTTTGAGTTAGACTTAGAAGATCATTAATGAATAATAGAAAGAGAGTGGGTGATAGGACAGAACCCTGGGGAACACACCACTATTGATAGATTTAGGAGAAGAACATTGTCCGTCTACAGCAGCTGCAATAGAACGGTTTGAAAGGAAACTTAAGATGAAGGTACATAGTGAAGGATAGAAACCGAATGAGGGTAGTTTGGAAATTAAAGATTTGTGCCAGACTCTATCAAAAGCTTTTGGAATGTCACGGACAACAGCAAAAGATTCACCGAAACCCCTGGAGGAAGATAACCAGGATTCAGTTAGGAAAGCTAGAAGATCGCCAGTAGATCGCCCTTTACGAAAACCGTACTGACGATCAGATAGAAGATTGTGAAGCAGATAGATGCTTAAGAATCTTCTTATTAAGTATTGATTCAAAAACTTTAGAAAGGCAGGAAGTCAAAGCTATAGGACGGTAGTTTGAAGGATTAGAACGGTCACCCTTCTTAGGAACAGGTTGGATGTGAACAAACTTCCAGCAAGAAGGAAAGGTGGAAATAGATAGACAAAGACGGAAAAGTTTGACCAGGCAGGGTACAAGCACAGAAACACAATTTGTGAGAACAATAGGAGGGACTCCGTCAGGACTGTAAGCCTTCCGAGGTTTTAGGCCAGAAAGGACAAAAAAAACATCATTACGAAGGATCTTACAGGAATAATATAGTCAGAGGGTGTTGGAGAAGGAGGAACAATCATCATCCTTCTTTCAAGCCTCTTTCAACCCGGCCCTTCATCAACCAGAGTGGAATTTTCAGCAAAGGTTTGAGCGAAGAGTTCAGCTTTAGAAATAGATGAGACAGCTGTGGAGCCATCTGGGTGAAGCATAGGAGGGAAAGATGAAGAAGAAAAATTGTTAGAGATTATATTAGCTAGATGCCAGAAGTCACGAGAGGAATTCGATTCAGAAAGATTTTCACATTTTCTATGAATGAAGGAGTTTTTGTAAGTTGAAGTAAAGATTTGCCATGATTACGGGCAGAAATATAATGGGCATGAGTTTCAGTATGTTGGTTACGGTATGTTGGCCAGATCGATGGTTACAGTACCGTATGTGAGCCGCCTCTCTATCTTGGACAGCATGAGAACAAGCAGAGTTAAACCAAGGTTGACGGCCATTAGGATTAGAGAAAGTGTGTGGAATGTACGTCTCCATGCCAGAGACTATGACCTCATTTATGCGCTCTGCACAAAGAGATGGGTCTCTGACATGGAAGCAGTAATTATTCCATGGAAAATCAGAGTAGTACTGCCTTAGGTCTTCCCACTTAGCTGAGTTGGAATGCCAGAAGCACCTCCGCTTAGGTGGGTCCCGAGGCGGCACCGGAGAAATAGGACAGGTTACAGAAATAATATTGTGATCGGAGGAACCCAACGGAGATAATAGTTTCACAGAGTAAGCAGAAGGGTTAGTAGTTGGGAAAAGATCACAAATGTTGGGATTGTCTCCAAGGCGGTCAGGAATACGGGTAGGGTGTTGGAGCAGCTGCTCTAGGTCTTGGAGGATAGAAAAAATGTAGGCTTGTTCACCAGGTTGGTCAGTAAAAGAAGATGATAGCCAATGTTGGTGGTGAACATTGAAATCCCCAAGAATGGAAATTTCTGGTAAAGGAAAATGAGATGAGATGTGGTCCACTTATGATGTTAACCCCTTGAGATCCATAACGTAATTTCCATTGTAATTTGGCTACCATTAGACGATTTTTAGTGAGTATAAGCAATATTTTATAGATGTGACCTGTTTAGTATCCTTGTCGACTAACTAATTTGGTATATTTAGTTACTTTTCGTAATTTTATGGCTAACAACAGACAATTTTTGTTTATAGCAAAGGAAAGATCTGGGTGTGAAGGGGTTACATAGTCGAAGAATTTTACATAGTCCGAGTAGTTAGGTGAGAGATATACAGCACAGATAAATTTAGTATGAGAGTGACATTGAAACCGAAGCCAGATGGTCGAAATTTCGGAAGATTCAAGACCGTGGACAAGTGATGTCGTTGCGCACATATACGCAACAGCCAGCTTTGGATTGAAAACGAGAATAGAGACAGTAAGAGGAGACAGGAAAGGGACTGCTGTCAGTGCTCACATATAATTGGGTTTCGGTGAGGAAAAGAAGATGAGGTTTAGAGAAGGAGAGATGATGTTCCACAGATTGAAAGTTAGATGTAAGACCGCGAATGTTGCAGAAGTTTAAAGAAAGAAGGTTAGAGGAAGTATCAAGACACCTCGAGTCGCCATCTTGAAGACGGTCCGACCTGGGGATATTTCTGGTCCCCTCCCCAGTATTATTACTATTAGGTACTATTAGTAGTACTCAGTACAATTAGGAACAGGTTGAATGTGAGCAAGCTTTTAGCAAAAGGAAAAGGTGGAAGTAGATAGACAAAGATGGAAAAGTTTGACCAGACAGTGTGCAAGCACAGAAGCACAGTTTTTGAGAACAATGCAGGAAATGTAGGAAGAACTCCGTCAGGAAATATAGTATAGGCCAGTGGTTCTTAACCTGGGGTACCTGTACCACCAGGGGGTACGAAACCTTACACCTGGGGGTACGAGACATGCATGCTGACCAATAATTCAATATCATATTTATAAGGAGACTGGAATTATATATTTTTAATTATTTTGTCTGTCAACAATGGTCTTAACCACCTGGAGTCCAACGGTGACATCATTAAGTCATACTACAATAATTTGTAAACTATATTAGTTACTGCCATATGTCGTTTTCTTTTTTATCGTTTCGTACATCGAGTTCTATACTCGTGTGGTATGTGTTCATGCATCTGTTGGCTGCAGGTCAATCTGTTGGCTACCATTTGGTATTTTGGTATTTTGACCGGGTTACGAGACAAATTTATGAGATCTCAAAGGGTAAGAACACTAAAAAAGGTAAAGAACCATTGGTCTAGGCAGTTTGTAGTTAGACTGGGGCAAAATTGCTTCAGAAACTTTCTAAACTGTTTCCAGCTCAGGAACCATTATCGAATAACATATCCAAAATCCGGCAAAATTTGACCCCGGCAACATCAATAAAAATGGAATTGAAAATGGCGGACTAGATGTTTCCTACGAAAAAAATCTATATATATATAATTTACGCTTGTATTTATAGAGATACATTTGATTCTTTTTATTTAAGTTGTAATGCATTAAATAATTAAACAATATACAACACAACCAGTTATTACGCAAATATAATGTTATATAGCTTTTTACAGATTTATATTATCACTAATTATAATACAACAATTTTTTTTTTCCCAGTTTCAAGTTATGTTCATTACAGAAAAAATGATACCTGGTCACAAACATACATAAATATGTTCTCTTCATCACTATCATCAGATAGACTATCGGTACTTGAGTTGTTATCGAAACCACTGATTTGGCACTCGCCACAAGCGGCTGAACAGGGCATTCCATTACGCTTGCATCCACATCTTGAAGTAGCACATTTCGTCTTGCAGGAACAGCGGATCATGTTGAGTAGATAATTTGGAGCTGGTGGCTTGTCGCAGGCTGTAGGGTAGTATTAATTATTATTTACATGCCAACCCCACTGTTCTGCATCGATCTTCTCTTCTGTAGAGTTCCAGATTAGTATTTGAATGTATGTGCGAAAGCTGAGGTACTTTGTGGACGCATCCACAAGGTACCGGTAGGTATATATAGGACAATATACCGGTAGGTATATATGTTAATGGTAGGTGAAAAACGTTCGGGTTTAACAAAAGATTTAGCTGTAGCTACCTTTTCAACTAACATTCGATGACGTACTGCGATAGTGGATTCAAGTGTTTTGCAGCCATACAACAGAAGCATTGCCTTTCTTCCAACGGCTTCAATGTCAGAGTGTTGGCAACTATCATAACATAATGTATTTGCAACTGAACAGAGTTCAGCCACCTTCATCAGTGTGTCGAATGTTTTGGCTTTACCGATCGATTTTTTTGTTTATGTGCTATCACACCCCGTGAAAGCATGCACAAACAGGAGATATTTGCAGATGTCGTTGCCTAAGAATGATTGAATGCTGAGAATATCATACACAGGATTCGGAGATGGTCCCCGTCTTATATCGCTGCGATAGTACAACTTGAAACCACTGTCCTTGGCATGGTACAGAAGGAGAATCAGCAAGTCGGTGTCTTCCCCTATTACTGTTGTAGTTGCATTTTCTGATGAGGAAGCTGCTGCACGAACGATGTCCACATCAGCATCCCATCTGCGGTTGTGAACAGTACACCTGTTCTTCTTCAACATCTCACCTACGAGGGATATAAATGCTTGCTTGTTGTTTTCATTAGCCAAGAAGTGTTCCTTCTGGCTAATAAACTTTATGTTTGGACTGAGATTCACATTTCTGCTTGTCTTGGTGCTGCTTCTTATGTGGGTCATGTCCTTGATCATAGAAGAGTTGTTGTAGCCATCAAAAAGAATGAATGCTTGCTATCTTTTCCATAGTGTTTTCAGAGTGAAATCGGCATATGAGTTGGCAATGCTGTCATATGTTTCATCTTGACGCCAGGAAACACGAAGTAGTAGAGATCCACCATCCAATACGTACTGGTCTGTGCACTTTTTTTTTTTTTTTTTTTTTACATTTGTACCTATAGCGCCTGTGGTGACCCAGGCAGTGGTGACCCAGGGCTCTAATGGTAGGCTCTGGAGGTTCACTTGAGGGCTGTGATGGTTGGTCCTCGCCCGTGTTGGCGCAGGCAGGATTGTTATAGTGACACCTGTGATTAGAGGCTCATGCCGCCCCCCTGAGTCCTCCGATGCACTCGCAATCAAAGGTAGAGTTAATGGGCAGGGCATGTGGGTGTTCTTAGGCTACTCGACGGTGCAGAAAGGTTTTGGTATTCGTCGGGGATCGAACTCGGGTCACCGAGAACGCCAGTCGAGACGCTAACCACTCTTCTACCACCTCCCCTATACTCCCCTATATACCCTACTTGATTTCTTGAACTTCACTGAATTTCTTGAACTTCTTCCATGCATAATGTGTCAGTGTATTTGATTATTGTATTAGCTAGCTGAGACTTATCGGGTTTCCTCAAGATACTTCGTGATTCGAACAATGCAGGAGGATATGCACACAGTTCGTAACACATGACATCTTCAAGATTCATGTCTCCGCCAGTGGCAACAGTCATTATTTTATGAAACAGTAGTGCAGGATCTACTTCTATATTTGAATCATCAGTGATCACAAAGGCAGAAATATATCCTAGTGCTTTCACTTTGTCAGATCTTTTGGCAGCATATGTAAAGGCAAGTTTCCCAATAATTTTAGCGACGATGTTCGTACCGATTTAATGCCATTGATGTTCGTATCTCCAGGATCAGCAGTTATCCCTGTTCAATGTTGCATATACCTGAGGTAGAATGGAATGGTGATAAGGATTCCAGACGTTCAAGTACTTTCTTCATGTCATTACATGCCTGATTTGTCTACTTCCCCTCATTTAATTGTGCTGTTCACTACTTTCCAACAAAACTCTGGTGTATTCCTGCATTGCTAAGTTATAAATGGAACACAGAGGCATAGAAAAGAGCCACGTTGTCCTTTGGAAGTCTGTAAATCCACTTCCGCGTGTCAATTAGCCTCTGCTTTTCAGGGAACGCATTAGTACTTGTTCTATCACCAGGTCTGTGCCGAGTCCGGCCCATAATATGTCGCTTCTTCTTACCACAAACTTACCTCCCTGGAACATTTTGTTTACGGCTGGATTTTCAGGAGGCAAACTTAACATTTTCTGCAGATACAGGTATATTGAGTTTAGGTAATTGTGATGTTCGGCTGCTGCAATTAAGGGGATAGTCTCCAGCATAGCTTGCAAATACAAATTCCACGAGCCGGTACTGTCTGCTGTTATCAAGGAACGTGCAATGTCGATCATTTGCTGATATTACAACCAGCGTTGACTTGTTTGCGAAGTAGATTGTCAGAAGTAGGTCAGTTTTCTTCGCATTCAAAATGGTAGCAATCAGAGACAATGCATTCGAAGATTCCACATCCTCAACTGATTGTTTGGCGGTCGTAACATCGTCGAGCAGGTCACAAGCTTCATAATGGAGGTCATGAGGAATTCCATCTTCATTACGAGGGAAAACGTCTGCGACTAGTAATACGGTACTAAGAGCTGCATCTACTATCCTATGACCACGTATCGCTCTTGAAACAGCTTTTCCAGACATCATATGTTGCACTGCTTTTGGTCCGTATATTTCTTGTAGTACCTGCAGGTCTCTCTGTTCATTGATTATTTGGGTGTTGACTCACGCGGTCACAGGCTCAAATTAAGTAAACACACCGTAACTTTGCCCTTTACTTAACATTAAATAGCCGTCACCAACATATGTCAATAAAGTACACAGGTCGCTGGATCACAAACAGATAATACGTTGCCACAAGGAAGACAGCGTAACGTGGAGGACGTGTGAAGCAGCACCGAACCAGGAGGACGAGTCGTAGGGTTACTAAACCTCGTAACCCATGCAGGTAGACGAGGCGGCTGGCCAAGGCGTAGGTGAGGTCCGTAGCTCCCTGTAACCCATACAGGTAGACGAGGCGGCTGGCCAGGGCGTAGGTGAGGTCCGTAGCTCCCTGTAACCCATACAGGTAAACGAGGCGGCTGGCCAGGGCGTAGGTGAGGTCCGTAGCTCCCTGTAACCCATACAGGTAGACGAGGCGGATGGCCAGGGCGTAGGTGAGGTCCGTAGCTCCCTGTAACCCATACAGGTAGACGAGGAGGAGGATGACCAGGACGTAGTCAGGTCCGTAGCTCCGTGAGTGCTGTGTGGAGTGTGAGTGCGGTCGCAGGAATCTCTCGCTGTCCCGGTCCATCCCCTTTATATACCCGACGGTCCACGTGACTCCTGTGACGTAGCAGTGAAGAAGGTGGTGCCTCCTTGTGGTGGTGATTCACTGAACTGCCTTGCTTCGAAGCTTCGGGGCACCACAGTACTCCCCCCCTCAGGCAAATCCACACCTTGGAATGGCGATCTGAGGAAGAAACGGTCATGAGAAGACGTGGTGATGAAAGATGCATATCTCTCTGGTGGGCGAGACAGTCTACCACTCCTGGTAACTGTTCCTGGTCGCAGACGTTCAAGGGATGGAATTTCATCATCGCTAGTCAGCTGTGAGTCATTGTGATCATCAGGAGGTGTAATAGGTATATAAATATGACCAGGAGTCTGTTTATAGGGCGCAACAGGCGGAGAAGTGCGATGAGCCAGGCCAGGAGGCTGTAGCGGAAGTGTACGAGTATCTGGTGGCTGAGCGTGAGGGATAGGATGAGGTACATCATGTTGTATATTAGCCGGCTTTAGACGATCCACAGAGACATTATCCTGGCGGCTTCCTCGACTTACAGTAAAGTACTTATCATGTCTAGATAGCACCTTGAAGGGACCGTCATACGGGCGATCAAGTGGACGGCGTCGAGCGGCATGTCGTATCCATACATACTCGGCACGCTCTAGATCATGCGAGACGTAGGAAGCATGTCTTATAGGCTGGTGAGGTGCGATAGGAAACAACCTGGAAGTGATCTGACGGAGAGAGTCTAGAAACATGTGCTTGTCCATACCGTGCTCCTTGTCAATCCCTGCGGAGAACTCTCCCGGTAGGCGTAGGGTCTGGCCGAGCGTAAGCTCTGCGGGACTGGCTTTGAGATCTTCCTTAGTTGTAGTGCAAAGGGCGAGCAGTACCAACGGCAAAGAGTCCACCCAGCGGTACGGATGAGGTTGAGCCTTAAGGGCGTCCTTGAGATGGCGATGAAAACGTTCAACCATTCCGTTAGCCTGTCGATGATAAGCAGTTGTGTGATTGTGAGTAGTGCCTAGAAAAGCTAGTAACTCTTGCCACAGATGTGATTCAAACTGGGCCCCGCGGTCTGTGATGATTGTAGTAGGTGCACCAAAGTGAGAGACCCATCCCAAGAGGAATGCTAAGGCCGTCGATTCTGCAGAGATGTCCGGCATAGGCACTGCTGTAGTCCATCTAGTGAAACGATCGATACACGTTAAGATATACCTGTACCCTCTGGATGGAGACCAAGGTCCTACAATATCCACATGAACAGTCTGGAACCTGCATCTTGGTAAAGAAAAGGGATGCAGCGGAGCCTTCACGTGGCGATGAACCTTTGATGCCTGACACGAGAGACACTGTTGAACCCAGGAACGAGCATCTGCTCGAATACGTGGCCATACCACTGTCCGAGTTAAGAGTCGCTGGGTAGCCTTGACTCCCGGGTGGCTCATGTTGTGGAAGTGATTGAACACCATTCGTCGTTGAGATCTTGGGATGAATGGTCTGGCCTCTCCACACGACACGTCACACCATAACTGAAGTGTTGTCCCAGGCACTTGATAGGGACGTAACTGAAGTGACAATGGATTTCTCTTGAACACGGCCATCTCTTCGTCTGTCTCTTGAACGATAGCGATATGTTGGTAATCAAGAGGCACTGGGTATTGTGAAATATAGATGGAGCGCGAGAGGGCGTCAGCCACAGGGTTCTCAACTCCGCCAACATGGCGGATGTCAGTCGTAAACTCTGAAATATAGGAGAGCCGTCGCTGAACCCGTGGAGTATGTGCATCGGACGGACGTGCCATAGCGAAAGTCAAAGGCTTGTGATCACAGAGAATGTAAAACTGCCTACCCTCTAGTAGGTGTTTGAAGTGCCGCACGGCCATGTATATCGCCAACAGGAACTACCACGTGTAGGCCTCGCGGCCTCTTGTAGCTTCCTTATATTTTTATGTTCTTATGTAATAGTTCCCTATCATATGTACTGTACTTGACTTGGGTAGTATCGAGGTGCTGGGAGTAGAAACCAATAGGCGATACTTCACCTGTACTGATCTGCTGAAGCACTGCGCCGACCGCAGTAGAAGAGGCGTCGGTAGTAAGAAAGACCTGTGCTTCAGGGTCTGGATAAGCAAGACGAGGAAGCCGTGCTATATCTTCCTTTATGGTAGTGAAAGCAGCTGCAGCCTCTTGTGACCACTTCAGCGGGGCTGTCGATCTGTGGCGAATACCCTTCAGAAGGTCATGTAACGGGAGTAACGTATCTGCTGCTTTGGGGAGGAAACGGTGGTAGTAATTTACAATACCCAGAAACTCCGAGCTTTTTTGCAAAAGTTGTTTGTGGGAAATGACGAATAGCATCTACTTTATGTGGCAATGGAGTAATACCTTCTTTACTCACCCGATGTCCTAAAAAATCAACTGCTTCCACACCAAAAACACACTTCGCTGGATGGATTTTGATGTTATTGTCTTGAAGGCGTACCAAAAGCTGCTGAAGATGGGTGAGATGTTCTTCCTTACTGCTGGATGCCCCTAGAATATCATCAATATACACAGTGGCAAAATCAAGGTCGCGCAATACATGGTCCATATAGCGTTGAAAGGTTTTTGCCGTATTCCGTAAACCAAAATTCATATACCTGAATTCGTACAGTCCAAAAGGCGTAGTTATAGCTGTTTTGGGTATGTCTGCATGCAGAGTGAACTGGGATCTAATGGAAAGCTCTCACTAGGTCTATCTTAGAAAAGATACTTTGTCCATTTAACTTCAGATGGAAATCCTGAATGTGTGGTATAGGGTACCTATCCGGCACGGTAACCTTGTTCAGTGCCCTATAATCCCCACACGCACGCCACTCCTTACCAGAAGGCTTGAGGACCATATGGAAAGGTGACGCCCAACAGCTCTTCGATGGTTGTATCGTTCCATCCTTTAGCAGAGAATCGAACTCTGCCTTCGCCGCTAGGAGTCGGTCGTGATGCAAGCGCCGTGGTCAAGCGTACACTGGTGGGCCTGTCGTTTCGATATGATGGAACACGTCATGGACAGTAGCTGATCGTCGTTGGAGAGGCTATGTAAGAGTAGGAAATTCTTGAAGGTCTACAATATCGGTATTATTATGAATGAGTGTGATACGTGGGTCTCACACCTGGCAACGGTACTACCAATGGTGGCGTGTTAGGACTGATGTCGTAAGCAGCGGTTGCCAGGGTCAACAAGCAGCTCATAATAAGTAAGAAAGTCGTATCCCAGTATGGGCTGAGTAACTTCTGCAACTACAAAAACCCATGGGAACTTACTGGGCAAACCGAAATCCATCGTGATCCTCTCTGTGCCATAAGTCGCAATTGATGTTCCGTTGGCCGCCAGAAGGTTGAACGCAGGTGGCGTATACTTGCGGTCATCCTGGGTAGGAGGTAGAATGCTGACGGATGCTCCTGTGTCCTCACCTACGGACCTCACCTACGCCCTGGCCAGCCGCCTCGTCTACCTGTATGAGTTACAGGGAGCTACGGACCTCACCTACGCCCTGGCCAGCCGCCTCGTCTACCTGTATGGGTTACAGGGAGCTACAGACCTCACCTACGCCCTGGCCAGCCGCCTCATCTACCTGTATGGGTTACAGGGAGCTACGGACCTCACCTACGCCCTGGCCAGCTGCCTCGTCTACCTGCATGGGTTAAGAGGTTTAGTTACCCTACGACTCGTCCTCCTGGTTCGGTGCTGCTTCACACGTCCTCCACGTTATGTTGTCTTCCTTGTGGCAACGTATTATCTGTTTGTGATCCAGCGACCTGTGTACTTTATTGACATATGTTGGTGACGGCTATTTAATGTTAAGTAAAGGGAAAAGTTACGGTGTGTTTACTTAATTTGAGCCTGTGACAGCGTGAGTCAACAATTGTTGACCCCGGAGTGACCTGTGAAGCCCCACGTTGAATAGTGAACTGTGAAGTGAGTGACATGGCGACTGAGCGGTTGCAACTACCGTCCTTCCACCACAATGTACAGGATTAGCTGATGCACGTCCAGGGCTACCTGGCTAACACCTCGGCCAATGACCAATAAAAATTCAACGCTGTTGTCTGTGCCTTGCCTACCGAAGTAGTCACACTCGTACAAAGCACAATTACCTCGCCCCCGGACTCCAACAGATTCACGGGTCTAAAGAGTGCTCTGTTAGACGTGTACCGAAGACCAGACCACCATCATCTACAGGAGCTGCAAACTATCACTTTGGGGGACATGAGGCCGTCTATTCTGTGGCAGCAGATGCAGCTAATCAATATACGGTGCAACATGGCATTGCCAACAGCAGTGCTTCGATCCATGTTTCTTCAGAAGTTGCCTTGGGAGGTAAGAGTTGCTCTGTCCTCTTTTGATGATAGCACATCTATTATTACATTCGTCTCTGCAGTAGGGTGGTCCTTAAAATTGAAACTCGAAAAGTTTAAGCTCCAACCCCCGGAATTCATTGGAATAGTCGAGAAAACTCTCCTGGTGATTTTTTTTCTCAATCGGCAACATTTACCCCTCCCTCTCAAAATTTACCCCTCCTCCTAAATTTCACCCTGAGGATCAAAAACAACAACCCTTGAATTTTTTTTTTGTGCCATTCATTCACAAAATGTTAGCTTATAACACACAACATACAGTGTTTTATAAATTGTTACCTCATTACACAGTTAAATGACCACAATCCACAGTTTGGAATAGTCGAGTCAGTGAAAAATGAGTGAATATCAGTGAAAAAAGAAACACCCAAAAATTTGACCATTTTCGAACTTCACAAATCTTAAGCAAAATGTCTTTCTACCTCAAATACACAGTTTGTAGCGGCTGTAGCCCAACGTAAATCAAGTGTAACTGCAGTATATTTTAACACAACATGGAAGTATAATTTTTGTTCCATGAACACAATCTGAGTCTCTTTAGAAGACTCTAACAGACTACTCACAAGGCTCCTAGGCCCGTCCGACTTAGTGCTCCTGCTCCTGGTGGGCCGCCACACCAGCAGCCACGGTCTTCTTTCTGGAGTCCGGGAACTCCGCGCGATGACGAGAGACAACTTGGAGGATAAATTGCAGTTGCTCCTCATCCTGAGTTAGCCTTCGGTTGTACTCCTGGATGAGGGCAACTCCTCGCTCCGCGTGGTCGTTGATGACCGCTATCCCCAGCACGAAGGCCGCCGCTGTCCGGAAGTCTTCCCGCTCCAGCCAGGTCGCGGGATCGGCGTCGAGGAAGCCGTCTTCCAGGCGTTCTTCTGGAAGAACCGTCGCGTGTTGGTTGATGCCATGTCTTGCAGTTGGAGTCCAGAGACGGCTTGGCTGGGCAGCTTTAGGCGCTTCGCTGGAGATTCATCTCCCACCGTGGTGTGAAGTGAGGTGAGGATTTGCCCCTTCTCCTCCACCGTGACCAGGGGGTCAAAGAGCGCCAGAGCGACAAGCTCCTCAGAGAGGTACCACAGGTGCCCTTGCAGCTTGGTCAGAGCTTCCTTGCCCACGTCCCGGTTGACGTCCATGTAGGTCGTCAAATCCTTCAGGAGTTGCAGGTCGTGTCGAGGGGCAGCTGCGGCCTCCGGAGCCAGTGTCCAGGCTTTCGCGTACAGGCGACTGATGAAGACGGTGATTTGCCGCAGGCCCTTCTCCTCCATCGCTGTGAGCTTGAATTGGCTCCGGAACATCCACACCTTCAGTGCGTAGATGGCTTTCGACATCCACCTTACGTGGTGCATGGGTCCGGGGGATTAGGAACCTTACTCCTCGTGGGGGGACCTGGCCGAGGAAAATCACAGTCAATTCCAGCAGCTCCCGGTATTCGTCCCGAAGGCCCTTGTGGTTAATCAGGGTGCTCTGGAACCAGTTCTTGTCCACAGGGTTCAGCAGAGGACGCACATGGGGGTGGGAATTACCGGACTCGAACTGGCTCCGGTCGATGAACTTCCAGTGATTTTGGAAGCGCTTGAACAGGGTAACTTCCGGACCTGACGTGGGGCCCATGACCGTCGTGAAAGCCGCAGCGAGGAGCAGCTCAAGGACATGATGGCGGCACGCGAAGTACAGGAAATCTTTCTTGAGCTGCTGTTCGATCAGGACACAAGCCCCGTTGTTCCGGCCTGTGTTGGAGGATGTCGTGTCAAACGACATCCCACCGATGCGCTCAGTAAGGTCCCAGTCTTCGAGTGCCCCGACAACTGCTTTGGCCATCTCAGAGCCCGTTCCGTTCGGCAGCTTCGGGACGTTGAGGAGCTGCACCGTTCCATTGCCTGAGACCAGAATGGGAAGTCGCTCGACGTTCTCCTTGGTCGTAAGGTCTTGCATCAATTTCCCATCCCAATGAACAATGAGCGTGCAGCTCCCCCGTAGCTCCTCCTTGAGTGCCACACGGGCATTCGTTCGGTGTTTCCGCCGATGCCGCCGGATTGAGCTGCGGTTGATGTTCAGCTCGGAGACGTCATGGCCGAGCGAGTGGGCTGCCGCCGACAGGACATAGACTGCTCCCCGGTCGATCATCTTGGTTCTGTCCAGACACGCTGCCACACTTGGTGTGATCACGTTTGTCATAACCCTCCTTGGGCGCTTAGGAGGTCTCGCTTCTTCGTCATCTCCGCTCTCCTCCTCAGCGGTCTCATCTGCAGAGGTGGACGACAATTCCAGTTCCACTGGGGTCATGGACGTGCTGGCTTCATCCTCCGCGCGCTGCCTCTGTCGCTCCTGCAGCTCACGGCGTTGAGCGGCGCGGGCCTCCATGGCAGCTAACCGTGTGTTGACCGATCCCAGCTGTCCACGGCGACCGAGTCCGCGCTGAGCTAGCAGAAATGCCTTATCCTCCTCATTCGTGAGAACAATCCAGGGCATTGGTGGCGGCGACATCGAAAAGATTCTTCGTCCACTTCTTGAAAGCTTCCTCACGCACCGCTTGAGAGCCAGCTCGCCCCTTGTTCCGCTTGACGTTTCCAAACTCCTTATGGAGTTTTTCAATCTTTGCCAGGATGGTGTCCTTTCGCTGGAATGGGATCCTGGCCTTCAACCAGAGCTCAATGACAATTTTCATGACATCGTTGGCCGCCTCCCGCACAGACTTCTTCTCGACCTCGATTCGGCATATCAACAGTCCCAGCACTTCTTCTTCCGAGGGAAGTTGAGACCCGGCAATGTTTTGCAACGGAGCAATCAAATAGCGACGGTTCACTGCTGCCATGCTTGATAGAATGATAGATTGATGAGTGATGACTCAACCCGAAAAAAAAACCATTGTTAGAGGGGCGGTGAGAAGAACGAGTAATACACATTACACATTACACATAATACACAAACACACAGATCGACGTATCACATCAAAAGAGACGATTGGACATTACAGGAGCGTTTCAAAGTTCAGCACAGGCCGATACGTCGTCGTTCTAATGTCAGCCGCCCCGAGAAACTGAGGCTAAACTTCAAGGTCGATGAGGGAGGGGTAAATGTTGCTGGAATTTAAAGAAAATAGACGAGAAGAGTTTTCTCAACTATTCCAACGAATTCCAGGGGTTGGAGCTTAAAATAAATTAATTCAAAAATTTACCCCTCACGAAGGACCACCCTACTGAAGAGAGGAAGGTTGTTTCTCCTGATTGGGTCGGTGATGGGCTTCGTCTGGTTCACAAGCCGCTCATTGACATACGTGTGGTGCTGCTCCTGCCCCACCTTCTCGATCTGGCACACAGTGTTGATGACTGCTGGGTTTGCCAGGTCCCTGCTGTCTAGTACCAGGAGATCATTGCTGTCATCACAAAAGGGGTTCCCCATCTCTCTCATGACACCGGAGAGTGACTTAACATCTCGAGCAAACGCCAGCTGTGTATGCTTTGTCTGCTCCTGTCCTGTCGAGTCCTGAGCACTTGTCGAGCTGGGGTTGTGGTCTATGTTGTCGACTGCTCCCGTGGTGAACAAGCCACCCTTCAGTTTGGGTGGGCAAACTGCTCCCTCCAACAGGAAATAGCGACAGATGTTGCTCCCCAACTCAGACGAAATCCTCAGCACCCTGTCGTAGGCGATGGACAGACCAAGGCGGTACAGCTCATCAACGAGGTCTCGTCTGCGTGTCTTCGTGTAGATCATCACACCTAGGTACACAGGCACAGGTGTCTCCCTGGTTTGACAGTGCTTGGTAGATTGTACGGAACCGGTGCTCTTGCGACGGTGTGCACAGCTGTTGAACATCAGGAGCTGGGAGATTGTAAGTGTAGGAGCTGGTATAGATGAGTGGCTTGACTGTTCTTGGATACTGGGGCCATTCAAGATCATTGAAACCAGTGCAATGAGTGAATTTGGCACCGACTCTTCCTGGCAGTGGGTGTCAAATGAATCACTGAAGGCAGTCGTCATCTTCAGCATGTCTCTTCGGATTATGTTGGCAGCTCTAGCCAGATGAATGCCATCACTGTCGGCATCCTGCTCACATGCCTTGCGTAGGGCTGATCCAACATCCTGGTTGAAAGCAAGTAGAATTTCTCGGCCTCGCTTGTGCTCCTCTAAGTCAGGAAAATACCTCAAAATTCGATTTTTGAGTTCGGTTGAGTGAACACGCCCAGTCAGGACTGTTCCAAGCTGCTCCAGCCTGGTGTTGTACAGGGTTGCCAGGTCTACACTGATCTACTACCAGGTGAACACTGGTTCCACAGCAGAGTCCATACGGGCTTCCTCAATGTAGGACACCAGTTCAGCAAGGGCTATGCCGTGATTTACGACGTCATTGTTCATCTTATCCTCATTCATCTTCGTGCCTCTGGCTTTGTTGTACAGGGAGGCTAGACACTTCACATGGTACTTGGCCTCATGTGTTATAAGATCTCCTCCACTTAGTTTAGTCAACAGTGGTTTGACCTCTAGTTTCAGGGCACCTTTCCTGACACGGGTATCAAGATCAAAGGTGGAAGCCTCGTGCAGAGTCTCCTTACCCACCTGTCCGTCACAAAAGAAACACTTGTAAACTGAAGATTGTGGTTGGTCTACACTCTAACGGGTGTACTTCCTTGGGACATCTGCACTGTGCTCACAGGAGGTTTTCCTCTTCTCGGCTCGAAACAGTTGGGTTTTGTTGTATTCGAGTCTACAAGAATCATGCCACCTGGCTCTGTGGTCCTCGAATATTGCTTGAATGCCCTCACCATCATCCAGTTTGGAGAGATCTATAGTCTTTGGCAGATATCCGATCCTGCTGAAGCTGAAGGCGAGGAGATTGTCTGCAAGAGTCTGGTACCCAGAACCACTGGTGCTACGCTTTGATTCAGCTGGACCGCATAGCTTCTCACAGGTGTCTTTCTGACATAGCATACACTGGTCCCAATGTGTCAGACATGGAAGATGTGTACCAGATGAACCTGGCTGTTGGGGGTCCAACACCATAAAACTTTTTGGCCATTGTCAGTCAGTCAGAATACATTTAGGGTACAGCCACCACATGCAACCACCACCGTGACCTGAAAGAAGAAATAACGTAGTTAAGATATGCACAATGTCTCAGCTCTAGTACATATGTAGCAAGACAGATCTGTCAGATATGATAAGCATGACAAGGAAGAAAAACGTTATTTGCGTCCCTGTTAGGCCACCATACATAATTGTGATCAAGTCCATGTGGGGCCTATGCATAACATGTCAATAACAACTGATACATAGATCCACTTGAATGTGTTTTGCACCAACCATACTTGATACAGTTCAACTTATGGGCGAAAATAGTAAATTGTGGCCGCCATTTTGTAAAATGGCCGCCAAAGCTACCATGGGACGAATATGCGATGTCCCTATATCCAAAAATATTCCTAAGGGTATGTCCTAACTGTGTGCCAAATGCCATGCTTTTATCATCAAACCCACAATTCGGTCGAAATATATCACATATCTGCTCCACTATAGACAGAGCTCTGACTTCCTTGAAGATATTCCTCCATTTTGGAAATTAGTTCTCCAATCAACAGTTGTTCATCATCATTCTCTTCTGGGTAAGCACTGGTCTGAAGGAATGCTTGGTGTTGGTCTTCATTAGTTGGTCTCCCTTTCTTCGAATCACGATTTCCACTTCGAAAATGTACGCTGCAGGTGTAATGGCCATGTATGGAGTATGTCTCACATGCTTGGGGAGGATCCACTCATACAGCTCTCCTAAACAGGGTTGAGTCAAAAGCTTTTCGTCTCATGAGCTCCCCTCCTCTGACTGACTGTCTTCAATCTTTAAATCACCGCCGCAATGTTGCTTCTCTTGCTATCTTCTACCGTTATTGTCATGCTCACTGCTCTTCTGAACTTGCTAACTGCATGCATCCACCCCCTCCCGCGGCCTCGCTGCACAACACTTTCTACTCATTCTCATCCCAATTCTGTCCATCTTCCTAATGCAAGAGTTAATCAGTATCTTTACTCTTTCATCCCTTTCACTGGTAAACTCTGGAACTCTCATCCTGTTTATATTTTTCCAACTTCCTACGACTTGAATCTTTTCAAGAGAAGAGTAACAAGACACCTCCCGAACTAAATTGACCCACCCCTTTTGTTTATTCTCTTACTGTCTTCCCTATAGGGACTGGCAACTAAGCGGGCTTTGTGTTACCTCTTTTAGTTGTGGTCTTGGCCAGTCCTTCGTGATGTAAAAAAAAAAAAAAAAAAAGGGGGTGATCAACCGGAGATCTTCTAGCTTTCCTAAATGAATCTTGGTAATCCTCCTTTAGGGGTTTCGATGAAACTTTTGCTGTTGCCCTTGACATATTAAAAGCTTTTGATAGTCTGGCACAAATCTTTAATTTCGTAACTACCTTCATTCGGTTTTTATCCTCCTCTTTGCACCTTCATCTTAAATTTCCTTTCAAATCGTTCTATTGCAGCTACTGTAGACGGTCATTGTTCTTCTCTTAAATGTATCAATAATGGTAGTGAAGTACTGGCAGTATATAATAAGTTTTAGTGTTTGTGGTGTCTTACGATTTCATTAATCTCTCTCTCTCTCTCTCTCTCTCTCTCTCTCTCTCTCTCTCTCTCTCTCTCTCTCTCTCTCTCTCTCTCTCTCTCTCTCTCTCTCTCTCTCTCTCTCTCTCTCTCTCTTTCTCTTCTTTTTTTTTCCCCAATTCTAAACCAACACCATAACCAGTTCATTTTACCTCTCTCCTTTTCTCCTCCCCTTTCCCTTCCCTCCCTCAATCCCTCCCATACTCAAATACCTATTTTTTCTGTCATGTTTTCGTTGTCTTATTATCAGTTTTTTTCCTATTCCTATATAGACTATTCCAATAATTACCACTATCATATATTTATCGTTAACATAATCATCATATCATCACTATTATTTCCATCATTTGAAATGAAAAAAAATAATGGAGATAGATTTGTGTGTGTGTGTGTGTGTGTGTGTGTGTGTGTGTGTGTGTGTGTGTGTGTGTGTGTGTGTGTGTGTGTGTGTGTGTGTGTGTGTGGCGCGCGTGTGTGTGGCGTGTGTATGTGTGTAATAAATACCGCAATGAAGCAGCAAACATACAACACATACAAACACACACACACACACACACACACACACACCACACACACACACACACACATAACACACATACACACTCCCCTTTCCCTCCCCCCTTAACCCTCACTTTTAAAAATAACCATGCCATCAAAACCTCAACACGGATTTAGAGGGAGAGAAGAGAGGGTGGGGGAGGGAGGAAGGAGAGGGTTAGTGGGGGTGGCTTGTGTAAGGGGGAAGGGGTAGTGGTTAAGGGAAGAAGGGCAGTAGAGCCGTTCCCCCACCCTGAAAAACGATTACAGAAAAATGATGAGAGGAGGAGGAGTGTGAATGAATTAGGCAAAAAAAAGTGGAGATGAAAAAAAATTGCAGTGAAGAATGAGTGAGTGAAAGATGGAAGGAGAAGGATTAGGAGGATATAGAGGTGATGGGAGAGGAGAAGGAGCATGCAGTCTGGATGTCATTTCTTTGATTTTACATTACTCTCTCTCTCTCTCTCTCTCTCTCTCTCTCTCTCTCTCTCTCTCTCTCTCTCTCTCTCTCTCTCTCTCTCTCTCTCTCTCTCTCTCTCTCTCTCTCTCTATCTTATCAGCCTTGGTCCACATCTAACCCACATTCTCTCTTTTCTTTTCCTTCTCCCTCATGTTCATCTTTGTCTAAAATCCCCTTTGTTTCCTTTCTTTTCAGATTCTTCTTTCTTCTTCTACCTTACATTTATTGGTTTACATTGCACTTCAAACCGTAACAGCATATATAAGTTCAGCCATAGATAACAGTAGACTGTTATCTATGGTTCAACATATCATAAACCACGATAAAATATAAATGACTTTGTTCTACTAGTTTTCATTAAATTTTTCTCATATAAGAGTATTGATGCAAACATCACACAACCTTATCTCGCAGCACGGATATGTATGATGCGTGGAGGGTTAACACAGGTGGGGAAGACTGGCGTGTGGCGAGGAAAGGAGGAAGGAGGAAATAGGAAGGTCAATACACCATATCTATTTATCGTTTGACACGAACTCCTAAACATTTTTACAGCTATTTTAGATCGTACAATTTTTTTTTCTCTCTCTCTCTCTCTCTCTCTCTCTCTCTCTCTCTCTCTCTCTCTCTCTCTCTCTCTCTCTCTCTCTCTCTCTCTCTCTCTCTCTCTCTCTCTCTCTCTCTCTCTCTCTCTCTCTCTCTCTCTCTCTCGCCCTATGTTTATTTTGTACCCTTAATTATAAATGTATTATGTATAATGTGTACATTATTCACAATAAACGTTTTGATCTGATCTGATCTGATCTGATCTGATCTGATCTTCTCTCTCTCTCTCTCTCTCTCTCTCTCTCTCTCTCTCTCTCTCTCTCTCTCTCTCTCTCTCTCTCTCTCTCTCTCCTCTCTCTCTCTCTCTCTCTCTCTCTCTCGCTCTCTCGCTCTCTCGCTCTCTCTCTCTCTGTTGTAGTTTTAAAACGTACAATGTGGAATCAGGATAAGAGATGTTAAATTTGATAGCAAATTAACTCAATGCAACTACATGAATATGAATATAATGAACAATGATATTAACATGAAAGGAAGTAAGAAAAAAGTCAATACATATATATTTTACCATACAGTGCAAAGCTATGATTCATGTATCAGATGCTTATTTAAAAAATATATATATATTAATAATAAAGACAGCAAACAACCATTTAAAAGAATATATGAATATGGAGTGAAGGACACACACACGATGGAGTGAGAGCAAAAAGAGGAATGGAATGAAGGATGAATTACGCCTTCACTCCAATCCTCACCGTGCCTGAAGCATAGTTTAAGAGTGGAGGGTGGAGTGGTTAAGAATGAACTAAAGGTACTAAGAGAGGGAGGATACTCAGTGCTACTCATGCAAAAGAAATATACAATTTTCTTCGTTTACTTACTTATTTCTTACTGATCGGCTAATTTATCTGTACATGTTTGTAGAGGGATTGACTGTCTACTAAATTTAATCTCGTATGAAGACTACCCGCCTTTAATGCCGCTAAGATTAAAAATAAATAAAACAAAAGGGTGAAACAAGAGGGAAATTGATAAGTTAATTTAGTTGCAAGGAGTCATAATGTTACTTCTTGTAGGTGTCCAAAATATCTTAATTTTCATATTTATTAGCATACACACACACACACACACACACACACACACACACACACACACACACACACACACACACGTACATGCACACGCGCACGCACAAACACACACACTCGCACACACACACACACACATACACAAACATACATCACACAGGCGTGGTGTGTGTGTGTGTGTGTGTGTTAATGAATATGTGAATTAACATATTTTGGACAGCTACAAGAGGTAACATGGTAACACAGGTAACAACCATTCCTTGCGACCTAAATGACCTTATTAATTTCCCTTTCGTTTCACACATATTTTTTCATTTTAGCGGCATTGAGCAGAGTAGTCTTCATACGAGGTTAAATTTATTAGACAGCCAATCCCTCTACACACATGTAAGGATATTTTGACTGATCAGTAAAAAAAAAGTGAGTAAACGAAGAAAATTGTACACCTATGTTATATGGGTAGCACTGAGTATTCTCCATCTTTTAGTAACATTAGTACTAAGACACACTGACTCACACACACACACACACACACACACACACACACACACACCTCAAAATTGATAATTGTGGCTATGAATCCGCCCTAGATAAGAATACTCAGTGTTATTAAGGTTTCTTCATGAAAAAAAAACTATAGAAGAATGAGAGAATACAAAGAGTGGTAAAAACAAAGATTCCTTTCCTGGGTGATTTGACTTAAGGAGAAGATGGAGAAATTAACCTTGACATTAGTGGAGAGGAGAGAAAGAAGAAATTTGATAGGATATGATAGCAGTGTATATATATATATATATATATATATATATATATATATATATATATATATATACAGAGAGAGAGAGAGAGAGAGAGAGAGGAGAGAGAGAGAGAGAGAGAGAGAGAGAGAGAGAGAGAGAGAGAGAGAGAGAGAGAGAGAGAGAGAGAGAAGAGAGAGAGAGAGAGAGAGAGAGAGAGAGCAATGCCGGGAATTGAAAAAATCGTCAAGATATGTGAAGACATGAAGCCATGCGAGTACACCGAAAGAAACCGAAGAAGTCTTGATGGTTGAAGGATATCAAGAAGTGCAGTTTTCCTTATCAGTCCATTGATATGTGGTATAACCTGGAAAATAAAATATTAAAGGCTGAGAATATTACAGAGTTTAAAGTTAAGAATGAGATGATGGAGTCGTGACCCAAAAAAGTAGAATTCCCTTCTCGTATATCGCAACTAGGTCAATACATTAATCCCTCAGTCTCTATTCATTCGAACTGATCTATCAGAGTATCCTATTTATCCCTTATCAGTGCTCAATAATAATTCAGTATAACCTTTCAGACAAGTGCTATGCTCAGGGATGATAGAAAGTGTACCATCCTTGGTTACGCCAATACTGGGAGGCAGTGTCCGAGTAGTTAGCGTCTTGGAGTGGTGAGCTCGAAGTCGCGAGTTCGAATCCTGCCGGGATCAATTCTTTTGGCCGTCTTTGAAAGTGGTGGCCGGATGATTAAAACCTGGTAGTGGTGACCACATGGTCCCGAGTTGAAGTCCCGCCAGAAGCAGCTGTTTCTTCCATCGTAGAGTGGCCAAAGATACTCACATGCTACCCATCAACCTCACCTTCGACTGCCACTACAAGTGAGTGCAGGAGGCAGCAGAAGGCTCAATTCAAATAATTACAAGTATCACTATAAAAATCCAGCCTGCGCAACCACGGGCGAGGGCCAACCATCACAGCCCTCCAGAATATGCAGGACCAACAACCTGAGCCTCAAGGAAAAAAGATAAAAACCTAAGGATGAAAGATAGTACTCGACAGGTGCTATAGGCTCCAACGTAAAATAAGAAAAAACTATCAAAGCGTTAAGTCGCGCGTTACCTGTTCAATATATGAACAGGTAACCTGTTACCTGTATCGTTCAATATGACTCGTTACGCGAGTCATATTGAATTTTTTTATTCAGATTCAGGTTAGTACTAGATTTCATAGTTTTGAAAAGCAGTATCAATGTTTTCACGAGTGAAGCTTAGTTTCAATATCGCCAGGATTGTGTTTGTCTTCCGTTCACCATTTAATGTCATTAGCATGCATGGATAACGTGAACGCGAGCTTCTCGCAGAATAATTTGAAGGTTATGGGTATCAGGAAGCGTCCATGGTCATTATAGCATACAAGGTGCAATAAGCGTGATAGAAGGCCACGAAGGAAGGTCACAAGGACCAATAGCTTGGAGAGTTGTCATTAAGGGTAGCAGGTGAATAAAAGGTGGTATGCCTCCAATTTTTTGTATATGGTTGGGAATGACACAGAGAGCGAGATGAGCCCTGGGACGGATGTTCGTGGACTGAGTGTGTCAGTAGTATGATTGAGTGCACACGCGCAGCGTGTGTGGAGTTGCCAACAACTCCCATAATTATATCTTACAAAGGCTCGGTCACGCACTTCGAGATGTCCTCATCTCGACCAAAGGATAACAACTGGAGTTGGGAACATCCCAAAGTGCCTAGTAAAAAGGGTTAAAAAAAACTGAATATACAATGTTGGACAAATGTTGAAATTGAGCAATGTTGAATTTTGAAAGAAAATAATTGAGAAAAAAAATGGTATAATATAAAGTACATAAATGAATATAACTAAAAGATGGTCAAAGGGCTGATGTGGAGTCCAAAGAAGCTGTAGTGTAGTCTGAAGAGGCCGCAGTGGAGATTGAGTTGAAGGCTGAAGTGTTACGTAGGTTGAGTCGAGGTCCGACTTGAAGGCCGGGTTGGAGGCCGAGGTGAAGACCATGTGGAAGGCCATGAGGATGACCATTGGAGGCCGTGAAGAAGACCATGGGAGGTCATGCGAGATGCCAATGTGGCCCAAAGCCGTCCTTAGACGAAGGAGATGCTGAGTAGACGTCCTTGGACGAAGGAGGCAGGAGTTTGTGTGCGTTTCCGTTGGGCGAAGGTGGCGCTGACGAAGCCCGGAGTGTACGAATGCGGTACTTCAGGCCCGAGTTTGCGTTTGACGAAGGCGGCGCTGACTAAGCCCGGAATGTACGAATGTGGCACTTCAGGCCAGAGTTTGCGTTTGACGAAGGCGGCGCTGACGAAGGTCAGAGTGTACGAAGGCGGCGCTTGATACCGCAGATAACGAAGGTGGCACTGACGAAGGTCTGAGTTTGCGAAGGCGGCACTTGATGCCGGAGATAACGAAGGTGGCACTGACGAAGGTCGGAGTTTGCGAAGCTCCTCTAAGACCTTGGCTAAATAACACAAGTTTGCTTATTTGGATGAGGACATGATGAAAAAGCTGATTGTATCAATGATTTGACCAAGATTAGAATATGCAGCAGTGATTTTGTCACCAGATAAGAAAAAAAGACATTAGAAGGAATGAAAGAATACAAAGGGCGGCAACAAACATGGTCCCAAGTTTAAACGATTTATCGTACGAGGAAAGGCTATCAAAATCAAATCTTCCAATCCTGCAGATAAATGAAAGGAAAGAGGAGATTTGATTAATGTATTCAAGGTTTCCATGGGACTGGAAATATTTGATAAGAGATTGTAACAAGCAGGCAGGCAGGCAGAGCCGGGGAGGAAGACAACTCCTTCTTATGCTGGCTTTATTCTCACTAACCTTTGTACAAGAATCCCGCTCCTCAGATCAGCTTTGAGATTCAAACATATTCGAATAATACATAGTATCGAGACGAGTCCCGACACACAAGATGAACATACGCTCAAAGGCAACTCACTCGTTAAGCACCTCGAAGAATCGAATCACCTACCAACACCACAAGTACCATCACACACATACATCAACAGTTTATACAAATATACTTAATATCACATTACAGAGATGATATGATTTCGTGGGACGAAAAAGATTACAGAGGTCATGAAAGGAGGTTGAAGAGGACCATATGCTAGACTAGAGAGATATCAAGAAGCATAGCTTCCCATACAGATCCATTGAACTGTGGAATAACCTGGATAAGGACACGCCAAGAATATTCACGACTTCAAAGCAAAGCTGGATAATAGTAGTTTTGGAGACGGGACAGTTCGAGCTTAGCTCTTTTCCTGTAAATGACAACCAGACGGATACAACTAGATGAATACACACACACACACACACACACACACTGAGATTATCTTAGGCATGCCCATTCAATATTGTTAACTATCTATACGTTATGTATTATGTTGTTTGTATATTGGGTTATTGTTTATTAGTCTTTATGGTTAATTATATTATCTTGTTCAGTAGAATGTACCGAGATGAGCTACTTGGAATTTTTTAAGACTTACACTCGTCACTGTCTCATCTCCTCACGAAGGTTCACTCACTTTGCTTTCGAGTCTTCTCGGAGCTTCATTCCTTTCGTTATTCGAGTCTCATCGAATCAAGTTCAATTCGAATCTCATCGAGTTGTTGTCGTGCCCACCTTTTCATTGTAGTTAGTCTCATCTCATCTACTCGGCTTGCAAAGTGTTCTCTCGTCCCAGGAGTCGAAGGACTACTTTAGGATTAACCTTGGAATATTTATACGCACGTTGGACTACCTCTGCTGCATCTATTGACTATTGTTTGTCTGTGGCCCAAGAACAGTCCTTTAATTTTGTTTTTTTAATATCAAGTATTAGTTATATTAGTTATATTATTAAGTTAATATCAAAATACAGTAAATATTAAGTTTTCTATACAATTACTATCACTAAATGTATATCTACAGTCTTTCCATTTTATCAAATCACTTGTGGAAATTATCAACCAACCACCCTCGCAATTAGTAGCATGGTAGTTTTGTTCCCCATCCCCCACTGTGAGGGAGGTATTGTTGGCTCACCATAGGGGGGAGTAGGAATATATATATATATATATATATATATATATATATATATATATATATATATATATATATATATAATGGTAATGGCTAGAAATTAAAGCGAATAAAGTGACTTAATACATTGGAGAGACTATAGTTATTACTTACCAATGGTAAAATTGTGAGGACTTTTCACCTTAGACTTCTGATAACGTAAATTTTCACTTTCGAAACCTCAAAACACACATAGAATAACGTAAATTTTCACTTTCGAAACCTCACAACACACATAGTAATATATACAGAAAGGGATATATAAATTTACGTCACCTCTAAATTAAATAAGTTATTTTGTCAAGGTCTATAGAGTATTACAAAGTGATACTCTGATCAGACCTTTTTTTGCGTTCCTGCTTTACCTAAAGATCGGTCTCTATGAACTATGAACTTTAAGCTCTTTCCGGCAGAGTAACAGCTGGCAGGCGCGTGTCCAGCGCATGATAAAGACATGAATCACACACACACACACACACACACATCAAAAAGACAATAAACATATGTAATAACATTGATAAGTAAAATAAATAAGACATACAGAGATAAGGTATGAATTGTAATAATAGAACATGTCATAAACACACACACACACACAAACACACACACACACACACACACACACACACACACACACACACATTCATACACACAACCGCGCGATGATCAGGTTGATAGCGTGCTGGTCTCCCATTATGTGGGTAGGCGGTTCGAATCCTCGCGCTCCCGGGGATTATTCACGACAAATTCGGGCGGTACTGTCCCTCTTGAGCAAGGGGATGGGGGTGTGTGGTGTGCGAGGTCCCAGCATTGCCCAAAGATCGGTAATAATGAGCTCTAAGCTCGCACTGAGAGGGTGAAACTGGTGATCGCGAGCCAGCTCGCGTGGACAAGACGATGGGTGAATAACACACGCACACTTTATATATAGCAAGACAAGGTGTCAATAGGAGCAGTCAACAACTCATGATAATCTCGTAATCTGTACAGTCGTCCTGCCATTACCAAGTACCAGGCGGAAATATAGTTACTGTATTAAGTGAAACATAATTACTTACATATGCCATTTATTATATATATTATTGAAAGACAGATTAAGAAAAGAAAATATATCAGTATTAAGTACGACAACTTCCGCGTAAAGGTGACCTACGTAACCTACCACCAACAGACAATGCACAAGTTTTCCTATACCTGTTAAACAAGAGAGGGTGGACAGTGCCAAGGATATGTGCCTTCGAATGTGAGAGTGGCTATCAGCTTCATAAGGAGGTAACCGGAGGAAAATTTATCGGACATGTCCGATAATTATCGTACATGAGTTTCCATTGCATGATTTGAATAAAATGTTAATGCGTTAACAAGATATTGTCATTTATTCTGCTTGGTTTCACTTTGCTGTAGACTTATTTACAATTTTTATATATACATCTTATTTCGATCAGTCCATCCTAAGTCAACATCAGTGGATTTTTTTTTCTGTGTTTTTTCCCAACAAGAATTATGTTATATTGTGTCTATTATTGGTCAAAAAAATATTTCAATATTGTGTAAACCTAAATACATATAAAATAGAGTACTTGACAGTAATTGCTGGATGCTTGGTTTTTCATAACTAAATATAAAAATAATGTAGAATAGGCACAGAACTGTTTCCGTCCCGGGTGACACAAATTTGGTCCCGCGTAAGAGTTTGTACCAGAATGACGGAGTTGTTGACTGCTCCTATTAAATGATAAAGTGATGAAAACGAGAAAAGAATTACTGAGAACGAGTCGATAAGGATGAAGCGACGGACATACGACAAACAACACCTAATACTCATAACAAAACTCATGAGCAAACAATGATAAAAACAAGAGGAGGAGGAGATCATCACAACATTTGCAAGCAAGGATAGCGTGGGTGACAGGGGGAAGGGTGAGAGCGTTGGGGTGCGTGGGAAGACTCCTGCTGCGGGTCGACAGGCGCAGAGAACACACAAACAGGCGGCCAGGGGTGTGCGATGCTTGCGGGCCTTAATTTAAACCTCCATTGTTTATGTCATCTGAGACAGGCTGGGCTGCGACGATGCTCATATTTCATCACCTCTTTATTTCCTTCTTCTTCCCCCCTCCGAGGCTCCTTCTCTTCCTTCTCGTTTTTTCTTCTTCATTTTTTCACCTTCTTCTCCTTCATTGCTTCGTAAAAAAAATGGTGATGGAGTGTAGGGGATTAAATGAGTGAGTGAAGGAGTGAGTGATAGGGTTAGAGGCAAGGGAAGGAGTGAGTCAAGAAAGATAAGATAAGATTTTCATCCTATCTAGACACTTTGCAAGTACCAACTACAAGGTTATTGACTATACAAAGCGCCGCCACGTCAGCATGAACTAGGCGGACTCGAACCGCTGACCGAATGCACAGGGACGCTGCACATTAGTCAAGAAAGAAGAGAAGAGAGGAGGGAGAGGGGGGATGAGAGAGACAGCATGTATGTATATATGTATGTAGTTGATAATTTCATAGTTTGTCATAATTTGCATTCTTTACATAATTAGGAACGAGATGATCTTAACGTGTGTCTGTCCCATGTCGGTTGCTCCATGGCGGTTCTTGGCCCACCGACGCATTTTCATTGTTAGTAGTAATAGTTGTAGTAGTAAGAGTAGTAATAGTCGTAGTAGTAAGAGCAGTAATATGAATAGTTGCTGTTGTATGTAACTGTTGTAGTAATAATAGTGGCAGGAGCAGTGATTGTTGTAGTTATAGTAGTGGCAGGGGTAGTGGTTGTTGTGGTATTAATAGTAGCAGGGGCAGTGGTTGTTGTAGTAATAGTAGTGGCAGAGGCAGTGGTAGTTGTAGTAACAGTAGTGGCAGGGGTAGTGGTTGTTGTGGTATTAGTAGTAGCAGGGACAGTGGTTGTTGTAGTAATAGTAGTGGCAGAGGCAGTGGTTGTTGTAGTAACAGTAGTGGCAGGGGTAGTGGTTGTTGTGGTATTAGTAGTAGCAGGGACAGTGGTTGTTGTAGTGGCAGAGGCAGTGGGAGTTGTAGTCAAAGTAATGGCAGGGGAAGTGGTTATTGTAGAAATAGTAATGGCAGGGGCAGTGGTTGTTACAGTAATAGTAGTGGTAAGGGCAGTGATTGTGGTGGTAATAATAGTGACAGAGTCAATGGTGGTTGTTGTAATAGTATTGGCAGGGGCAATGGTGATTGTAGTAATAGTGTCACGGGCAGTGGTTGTTATGGTAATGGAAGTGGCTGGAGCAGTGGTTATTGTAGTTATAGTAGTGGCATGGGCAGAGGTGATTTTATTAATAGTTGTGGCAGGGGTAGTGGTGGTTGTGGTAATAGTAGTGACAGATGCAGTGGTGGTTGTGGTAATAGCAGTGGCAGCGGCACAGGGCAGTTATTGTTGTGGTAAGAATAGTGGCAGTGGTTGTTGTACAGTAGTAATAGAAGTTAAGGTAATGGCAGTAATTGTCGTGGTAACAGTATAGCAGTCAGTGACTACATTTGTACTAATGGTAGTGAGGTAGTTGTAGTGAACGTTCCACAAAGTTCCCAAGTTAACGACTCTCTCCCATATGGCGCTCCATTAATTAAAGAAAAGAAAAAAAAAAGTTAAAAAAAGTGAAGTCAACATGACAGACGTGAGTGAGTGACCTTAGCCGTCAAGACACCATCCCTTCCTCTTTCTTACGGGTCACCTCTCATCTCTTCTCCCCTTCTTCCCCCTTTTATCCCTATCTTACCAGTCACCGCCCTGTTCTACCTTCTATCAACTCTTTCCCATTTCCTTCCTTTCCTTCCTCTCCTCCATTATGTTCCTTCCACCTCTTACTCCTTCCTCTATCACTCCATTCGCTGCCTTCCTTCTTTCCTCTAACTCATCATAGAAATATTAAAGAGAGAAAGAGAGAAAAAATGAGCAAGAGAAAGCGAATAATAAATAGGTGATAAAAAATATTCAAAAAATGAAAGTGAAAGAAAACTTCCTCCACTTCTCCTTTCTCTCCTCTATCTTCTCTTCTCTCCTTTCCCCTTCTTTCCTCTCGTATTCTTTATTTTCATTCCCCACTCCCTTAATTATATCTTTCATTGGGGACAGGGGTGGGTTCCCTGTGGTGTGTGGTGTCCTTCCAAGACGCTTTGTTGACGACTTGTGGTACTCCAGGGCTATTGCTTTGAATTGCCGGCTGGCACTTCATTGCAAAGCCAATGGTTGGGCCTTTGTCGACAGCTGGGACCTCTTTTTCGGGCATAACCACCTCTACCCCAGGGACGGGGTGCACTTTTCGAGGAAAGGAGATCAGATCTTGTCTTAATCCCTTGAAAGGGAGGTAGGTGCACTGCAGGCTTTTTTAAGATAGAGAACCGGGGAGTAGACACTGGGGTCGGGGTAAGGGAAACTTGCGACACTAGGAGGAGTTTCAGATGGCAGGGAGCTAAAGTGATTCGCAAGAAGAGAGAGAGGAGGGGTTTAGTTAAAGATAAAGGGAAAATGGACAAAAATAAGAGGAGTTGCTTGAAGGTCTACTATACAAACTGTAGGAGTATTTTAAACAAGATAGATTTCCTGAAAGGAATAAATAGTGTAGAGGATTTTGATATAATAGCATTAACAGAAACATGGTTGGATATGTCAGGACAGGTATTTGATCCGGAAGTCGAGATAGCTGGGTATAAGTTATTTCACAAGGACAGAGTTGGCAGGCGAGGTGGAGAAGTTGCGCTTTATGCAAGAGATGCATTGCAGTGTTGAGTTAATAATGTTATAAAAACAGATGACAGCATAAGAGTCTATATGGGTAGAGGTTACGGAGGGAACTGAGAAAATGGTTTGGGGTGTAATGTATAGGCCTCCAAACTTATGTAAAGAGGATTCAGCTCCTATATGGGAAGAAATAAACAAGGCCTGCAGATATAATCGACTATGCGTGGTGGGAAATTTTAATCTTAGGAATATAGACTGGGATTTAATCATAGGCGACAGCGACGCAGATGAATTGTTAAATATAATCCAGGATAACTTCCTAAGTCAAGCAATCAAGGAGCCTACTAGAGGAGATAATATTATAGATCTATTGCTGACAAATAGAGACGATTTAGTTACAGATGTGAAGGTCGGTGGAAATTTAGATAATAGCGACCATTATGAGATCAGATTTAGCTTAAAGTGGGAAGTTGGTAAATTAAGTTGCAATAAACATAGAATACCTAATTTCAGAAAGGCCAATTATGCAGGATTAAGAAGACACCTGGAGGTTATTAATAAGAGGTGTGGGATGGAGGGGAAGAAATTTTCCAAGGGTAAGGACAGGGCGATGACAGCTGGAAAGGCCAATTATGAAGGATTAGGAAGGCACCTGGAGGTAATTAGAGCGGTTAGACATGCAAGTGTGGTCGGGGCTGAGGAGGTAATTAGAGCGGTTAGACATGGAAGTGAGGTTGGGGCTGAGGAGGTAATTAGAGCGGTTAGACATGGAAGTGAGGTCGGGGCTAAGGAGGTAATAAGAGCGGTTAGACATGGAAGTGAGGTCGGGGCTGAGGAGGATTATACCTTATTTTTGTAGGGAATATAATTGATGGACAGAAAAGAAATATTCCTTATAGGGAAATAAGGTCCAGAAAGAGTGATCCAAAATGGATGACCACTAATTTAAAACACAACATTGGAGTAAAAAGAAACATTTCTTTAAGGTTCAAGGCAGGATTGGTAAGCAAAGAACAGTATAACGAGATGGCAAGGACAGTGAAGAAATTAACTCGAGTTGCTAAGAACAATTGTGAGATTAAAGTAGCAGGACAGGCGAAAAATAACCCAAAGGGGTTCTATCAGGTATATAAAACCAAGACAAGGGAATTAGTTGGGCCGTTAAGGTCAGGATAGGGTGAGGTCTTAAATACGGATGAGGATATGTGTAAAAGTCTAAATGATTATTTCTTAAGTGTTTTTACGAAGGAGGATACACAGACGATACCTGATAGTGAACAGATGTTCAAAGGAAGCGATGAGGAGAAACTCAAAGATATGGTGATAACTAGGGAAATGGTGGAAGAGGGTATAGATAAAATGAAGAATTTTAAATCGCCAGGACCAGATGAAGTGTATCCCAGGGCATTAAAGGAATGCAAGGAGGTTGTTAGTGAGTCGTTAGTGCACATTTTTAGAAAATCGGTTGAGATAGGCGATGTGCCATTATTGTGGAGGAAAGGAAATGTTGTTCCCATATTTAAGAAGGGAGACAGAGGACTAAAGTCAAATTATCGACCCGTAAGTCTAACGTCAGTGGTGGGTAAATTATTGGAATCGATTATTGCAAAAAACATTAGAGAGCACTTAGATAAACATAGTTTGATCAATGATTCACAACATGGATTCACCAAGGATAGGTCATGTTTCACCAATTTATTGAGTTTTTATAGGAAAGTTTATGAGACGGCAGATAATGATAAGGATTATGATATAATATATCTGGACTTTAGTAAGGCATTTGACAAAGTACCACACGAGCGACTCTTAAATAAGGTTAAGGCTCATGGAATAGATGGGAAGGTTCTTCATTGGATCAGAGCTTGGCTAAGTAATAGGCAACAAAGGGTTACAATTAATGGTTCTAAATCTGAATGGGGACTGGTGACAAGTGGAGTTCCACAAGGGTCTGTTTTGGGTCCATTACTATTTTTGATTTACATCAACGACTTTGATAGTGGGATTAGCAGTGATATCAGCAGGTTTGCTGATGATACTAAGGTAGGTAGGATTATTGGATCACAGTCTTATGTAAACATATTGCAGGGAGACTTAGATAAACTTAACGAGTGGGCAGTCAGATGGCAGATGGAATTTAATATTGATAAGTGCAGCGTTATGAATGTTGGTAGAAAAACCCTGGTAATAGATACACCATAAGCAATGTATCGCTGAAAAGATCAGAAGGTGAAAAAGTTCTTGGAGTGAGGGTGAGCCCAGACCTCCGACCTAGGAAACAATGTATTGAGGCCAGAAATAGAGCTAATAGAGTATTAGGATTCATTACCAGAAGTGTTAAAAGTAGAAGTGCGGAAGTTATTCTAAAGCTTTATCTGGCTCTAGTCAGGCCTCACCTAGACTATGCGGTTCAGTTTTGGTCTCCATATTACAGGATGGATATAGCCTTGTCAGAAACAGTGCAGAGAAGGATGACCTAAATGATACAAGGGATGCGTAACTTTAGTTATGAGAAGAGATTGAAGTTATTAAAATTACACTCACTCGAGAGACGCAGAGTAATGGGCGATCTGATAGAAGTTTTTAAGTGGATAAAGGGATTTAATAAAGGAGAGGTAGGAAAAGTTCTTACGGCTTTTAACCAGGGTAGAACAAGAAGTAACGGATTCAAGCTGGAAAAGCGTAGATTTAAAAAGGAAATAGGCAAAAACTGGTTCACAAATAGGGTGGTGAATGAATGGAATGGTCTCAGTAGACAGGTAGTTAGTGCGGAGTCATTAGGGAGCCTTAAAGAGGGGCTGGATAGGTTCATGGATGGGGAAGAAAGGTGGATGTAGGTAGTGTTAGGTGACAGGAACTACCACGTGTAGGCCTCGCGGCCTCTTGTAGCTTCCTTATTTTCTGATGTTCTTATTGCTTCCTCCCTTTTCTCCTCAATTATCCACTATCTGCTATTCATATTTCATATTCTTACCCTTATTTCCATTATTTATAGCTTCTCCGTCTTATTTTTTTCTTTGCCGTTTTAAATCAATCTTTTCTCCATTCATGCCTTTCTTCTTTTTATCCTCTCCTCCATCTGTCTTGTCACCGCTCTCTCAATCTCACTCATCCATATCTTCTTATTTTTATTTACTTTTCCGGTCACCACTTATTCTAGTCTTCTCTTCACCCCTTCTCTAAGTTCCCTTTCCTCCTCCTATAAACCATAATAAGGCACCTTAAGGACCTCCCATAATGCATCTGATAAGGAGGAGGAGAAGGAGAGAATAGAAGAGGGACGTGGAATGACCGTGCGAGTGTAGAGTAAACACACACACACGCGCACACGCACACGCACACGCACACGCACACGCACACGCACACACGCACACACACCGCCACGATGGTCAAGTTGATAGTGTCCTGGCCTGCCATTCTGTGGTAGCCGGTTCGAATCCTCACTGCTCCCGGGGATTTTTCACTGACAAATTCGGGCGGTTACTGTCCCCCTTGAGCAATGGGATGGGGGTGTGTGGTGTGTAAGGTCCCAGCATTACCCAAAGATCGGGAAGAATGAGCTCCAAGCTCGCACCGGGAGGGTGAAACTGGCGATCGCGAGTCCGACTCGCGTGGACAAGACCATGGGTGAATAACACACACACTTCGTACCCGGTCTCATGCAAACACTTACGGCACATCGCGCCCACAAACAAACAAACAAACACTCGCTCCTCCCTCTTGAGATTCTTGGGCAAACAGGCATTTACATTTATTTATTTACCTCGTGGCCACGAGGGAGGAAAAAAAAAGAAGGAGTGAGAGAAAGAGAAAGGGAGAAGAAATAACACATCCTCATACCCTTCTCCTACTCTCTCATGCCAGGGGTCAACGCTCTGCATGTCTCGAGTGCTTGGCGTCAGGGGCGTGGTCAGGTCAGGTTGAGGTTACAAGGATGGGAAATGGAAGGGAAAGGCAAATAAGGGAACGAGTATGTAAGGAACGGTGGATTGGGGAAGGGCTGGGTACGGAAGGAATTGATAATGTTGGGTAAGTGAATGGATGGAAGAGAAGGAAGGAAGAAAGACTAAATGGGAAAAAAATGTTGAAGTGTCATATTTGGGTTAGATACTGGAGGTAAAGGTATGTTACTGCCAGATAAAGCTAGTTGAGGGTATATATGTATCGGGTTATGCAAGCAGGGAAGGTTGGGGTAGAAAGGAAGGGAAAAATGCGGGAGAGTGGTGATGAGAGCAAGGGGAAGGGAGGGGTGAGAGGGAGGGAAAGATGGGAGGCAGGGGAGAGGGATATGATAACACACATGGATCCTATCTATATAGTTCGCACATTCACACCAAAATCAAGGTTATTGACGATACAAACTGCCACTATGCCAGAATATTTTCAAGCATCAGTAAGTGGGGCTTGAACGTGGGGACGCTACGCACATAACTTATAAGTCACTACCACTGAGCCACCCTGATCGGCATGAGAATAGGAGGGATGGAAGGAGGGGAAGGATTATTTTTACGAAACAAGGCGAGCAGAATTGAACGGCAGATTTTAAGTGCGGCCTAACCAAAGACGCGTATAATCGTGTCACTACTTTCAGAGTTTTATATTCAAAGTTGCGTTTAATGAAGCCCAACATCATATTCGCCTTTTTACTGGCAGCCAGACGCTGCGTAATAGTTTTAAGATCATTACTAATGATGACACCTAACTCCTTTTTCCTGCTGTACTTCAGTTAACGACTTTTTTTGTATCTGATATTTATATTTGAGGTTGTCGTTACCTATATGCATTAATTTACATTTATCGGAATTGAAGTTCAATAGCCATTTGTCGCTTCAATCCCATAGTTAGTCTAGATCACGTTGTATGTGTTCGCAGTTTTCTCTAGTATATGCTTTACCGTCTAATTTAGTGTCATCAGCAGATTTCGATATTTTCGATAATGATCCTGCAGTCTAGATCGTTGATATAATTATATCAGGAAAAGAGTTGGACCCAAGACAGAGCCCTGAGGCACCCCACTAGTAACATCTAACCAATCTGATGCCTCACCATTGATTACTACAAGTTCCTTACAATGTGAAAGCCAATTGCCAATCCATGAACACAGTTGCTCTCCTAACCCATGTGACCGTGATTTGGTCCATAGCCGCTTATGGGGAACTGTATCAAATGCTTTCTGAAAATCAAGGTATATTTTATCAGAGGGTATTTTTGCGTCCCAATTTGAATCTATGGCATTGAAAAAATTGAGTAAGTTAGTTAAGCAAGATCTCTTATTTCGAAAACCATGCTTTGAGATTAATATTAAGTTATTTTTATCAAGATAGGACACAATTCTATCCCGCAATATTTTCTCGAATACTTTAACAATCACAGAAGTTAGACGATTGGGCGATAATTATTTGCAAGGCTCTTTCTCCCTTTCTCCCTTAGAGAGAACATAATAAACTTTATCAGATTCTTAACATCTGAAATTATGAAACAGGCAGACAAACTCCCAGATGAATATGAAGTAGTTGTTGCTGGAGGATTTGAATCACTAGAAATTACCGAATCTTCATTATCTGGATTACTCCAGCATCTAAACTGCTCACATGAAGAGGCAGACATTCGTATAGTACTATAGTACGATGCAGCTGATGCCGCCAATCACGGGGTGAAGGGTGTCATTATTTGCTTGTTTAAAGTCGTAACACTGATTTGTTGGTCTTGCTAACCTACCACAGAACAGCAGATGAGGTATGGATGGAGGCTGGAACTAAGAACAGCCAAGGAATATACCAGTACATGAAGTCAGAGAGTCACTCCCACAGAATGTTCTTCGCAATTTATTCTCTGTTCATGCTCTCACCGGATGTGATTCAACAAGCCAATTTTGTGGACATGGCAAGAAGTCAGCATGGCCAGTGTACATAGCAGATCATGACCTTTTAAATTCCTTTACTGCTGACACTGCATCAGATTTTGCTGATGCAGAATGCTTTGTGGTGAAAATCTACTCTGCTTCATCCGTTTTGACCTGTGTGAATGATCTCAGGGCAGAACGATTTCACAGGATAAATAATCCAGAGAAACTTCCACCAACACATGATGCCCTTATGCATCACTTCAAGAGATGCAAACACCAAATGATGATCTGGAGCAATTCTATTGTACCTAAGCCAGTATTGTCATCTCCTGAAGAGTCAGGTTGGGAGCTTGCAGATGATGGATCATTGTCACCAATCTTAATCAAAAATATTATTTGATGGATGTTGTTTTTTTGTTAAATAAACAAAAATATTTTTTGATGAATGTTTTTTTTGTGTGAAATAAACATTATTATTATTTGATGAATGTTGTTAAGTTCAGAAATTAATCATGGGATGCATATATTAACCATATTTATACATATGTTGAAGTAACCACAAAAAAAAAAAAATTGGGCGAAAATCCGCATAAATGATTATTTTTTAATTTTTACGCCTAATTATAATTAAGTTTCTTAGTGTATCTTCTAAATAATTTGTTCAGATGATAACCTGGTATATTGTAAGTTTTTTTTTTAAGTTTCATGGTCATATCTCTGAAAACAGACTTTCTAGAGAAGAAAACTAAGTAAAAGGCTAGCAATAATACATGGACTGATGAAGAAAGACTTCAGCAGTATTGAACATAAACGATCTATTAGTATAGGATGAAAGAAAAGGAAGGGGACATGAAAGAAAATGAAAGGCTATATGCTTGAAAGACGTCCCAGAATAGAATATCCCATATAGAGGAATCGATACCTGGAAGAGTTCATAAATAAAGGCAGTGACAGCTGAGAGCGCGCACGGCTTCAGATCTAAACCTTTACTACATGTAGCCAATAAGACATCACCAATCCTACTTTTATTTTATCAAGTGTTCCCTAAGTGCCACTCACGTCACTCATACATGTTTTAAACACGTATATACCATGATGTTGATATTGCAAAGTGTACTATCGCATGTTTTCTTCAGTCATCCTATTCTTTCATAACATGCCTTCGATACTTTTTCATATTTTTCCTCGTGTGTTCTTCCGTTGTCTTGTTTACATACGAACGGCAACATGAAAATTAGAAGGAACAAAGTACTTCACTAATCCGACTTTACTTCACCTGCACTATTTTTGTATCTCCTTACCATACTCACTCACATTCCTCCATATTCTTATAATCGACACGAAATCAGTACTTCTTTCCTCATCTTTTCCTGCATGGCAATCAAGCGTGTCCACCCTGCTCAGCCCTTCACACCCTCCTGCACACTGCTATTTCCACCTCCACCATCACTCCTTGGCCTATCTAAATGTTCCTCACTCCAAGCACATCGTCATTCCACATCACCTTCCTCTCTCTGACGTCTTTCAACCACTTTCAATTATGTTTCACCTTTTCTTAGTCTCTTATCACACTGATTTTTTTTCCTATCTACTAAACGGGTCCATGGTCTTGTGATGAGGACAGTGTAGATATCCTGAGACAATAAGTAATCACCCCAGGTTAGATATATAAAGTTATTATCGATTATTAATTATAGATGAATACTGCAGCTCCCTCTTTGCGCCTCATCTTTTTTTTTGGGGGGGAGGGGACTTGCATATTGGCCAGAATCACCTAAAGATGGGATAGAGCTGGAATGCTATTTACTGTGATGGGTGATTCTAGTCGCTTTTAACTAACATTGCTGGGGTAGCTTTGTAATAATGTCTATCTTGCAGCTCTGCACTGCAGATGAGTCGTTTTTTTACAGCTACTGCACAACACAAAGAGTTTCCACATTTTCCAAACCACTTTCTACAAATTTTCGTTGCTTATGGGAAGAGCAATAGATTTTGCCTTACCTTGCCTTAAAACCTCTTTTTTTGTCGCTCTGGACGCCACGTGAAGAACACAAAAACATGGTTTACGCGTATACTGATTATGATGGACTCAGTCGTCAGGTGGTCAATGCGGATTATATAGGAGTCTTTAAAAGGAGTCTGGATAAGTTCATGGATAGGGATGAGAGGTGGATGTAAGTAAAGTTAAGTAACAGGAACTAACTCGTGTAGGTCTCACGGCCTCTTGTAGCTTCCTTATTTTCTTATGTTCTTATGTTATGATAGTGGTGGTAATAGTATATAGTAGAAGTAGTTGCGTAGTAGTAGTAGTTATTGTTGTGTAGTAGTAGAGTAGTAGTAGTAGTAGTAGTAGTAGTAGTAGTAGTAGTAGTAGTTAATAAAAAGATTCTTAAGCATCTATCTGCTCACAATCTTCTATCTGATCGTTAGTACGGTTTCCGTAAAGGGCGATCTACTGGCGATCTTCTAGCTTTCCTAACTGAATCTTGGTCATCCTCCTTTAGGGGTTTCGGTGAAACTTTTGCTGTTGCCCTTGACATATCAAAAACTTTTGATAGAGTCTGGCACAAATCCTTAATTTCCAAACTACCCTCATTCGGTTTCTCGCCTTCTCTCTGTACCTTCATCTTAAGTTTCCTTTCAAACCGTTCTATTGCTGCTACTGTAGACGGACATTGTTCTTCTCCTAAATCTATCAATAGTGGTGTTCCCCAGGGTTCTGTCCTATCACCCACTCTCTTTCTATTATTCATTAATGATCTTCTAAGTCTAACTCAAAGCCCTATGAGTGATAGCCCTAGCCCTATCATCATCCTACGCTGATGATTCTACCCTGCATTTTTCAACGTCGTTTATTAGACGTCCAACTCAACAGGAAGTAAGTGATTCACGGAGAGATGCCACCGAGCGCCTAACTTCTGATCTTTCTATAATTTCTGATTGGGGCAAGGCAAACCTTGTTTTGTTAAATGCCTCAAAAACCCAATTTCTTCACCTATCTACTCGACAAAACCTATCAGATAACTATCCCCTCTTCTTCAATGACACTCAACTGTCGTCTCCTTCTACAATGAACAATCTAGGACTATCCTTTACTAAAAATCTGAACTGGAAATCTCACATCTCATCTCTTGCTAAAACAGCTTCTAAGAAGTTAGGTGTCCTGTGGCGTCTGCGTCCTTTTTTTCTCCCTCCCAATTGCTTGCTCTCTACAGGGCCTTATCCGCCCATGTATGGAGTATGTCTCACATGTTTGGGGAGGATCCACTCATACAGCTCTCCTAAACAGGGTCGAGTCAAAGGCTTTTCGTCTCATCAACTCTTCTCCTCTGACTGACTGTCTTCAATCTTTAAATCACCGCCGCAATGTTGCTTCTCTTGCTCTCTTCTACCGTTATTTTCATGCTCACTGCTCTTCTGAACTTGCTAACTGCATGCCATCCCCCCTCCCGTGGCCTCGCTGCACAAGACTTCCTACTCATTCTCATCCCTATTCTGTCCATCTTCCTAATGCAAGAGTTAATCAGTATCTTTACTCTTTCACCCCTTTCACTGGTAAACTCTGGAACTCTCTTTCTGTTCCTATTTTTCAACTTTCCTATGACTTCAATCTTTTCAAAAGAAGAGTAACAAGGCACCTTCCGAACTAAATTGGCTCATCCCTCTTTTTTATTTTATTCGCTTACTGTCTTCTTTATAGGGACTGGCAACTAAGCGGGCTTTGTGTTACCCATTTTTGTTATGCCCTTGGCCAGTCCTTTGTGATGTAAAAAAAAGAAGAAAAAAAAGTAGTAGTACAGGTTCACAATCTTTAATCCGAAATTCTGAAAACCGAAAAGCTCCTAAACAGAACCTTTTTTCCAGACTATCTGTCGTCTGCATACCAAAGCTCGCGTTTGGCGCCAAACTTGACCCGAAACGCCCAACGGTCATTTTTCCATATGCTATCAGGGGCAGGACAACAACAGGTAGTGGGGCAAGGGACGGCGAGGCAGGTGCAAACAACAGGTAGTGGGGCAATTGGCGGCGGGGCAGGTGTAAACAACAGCTAGTGGGGCAAAGGACGGCGGGGCATCCTTTATCAGGTAAACACAGGCATAATTTTCAGCATGAGACCTTATGATAGAATGGAATGTTCGCCTCTCTAAAAAAAATACTTTAAATTAATTAATTAGAGATGTATTCTCTAATTAAGTTGTTTTGTGCTTTTACTGCATGTTAGTATATTTTCTTGTGTTTAGCTTAGTTTGAGCCAGTTTATATTTAAGGTTTTACTTAATGTTTTATCTTTTTTTTATCATTTATTCGGGGGATTCAAGAATCCCCGAGCTAGGACACCTAAGGCCATGTAGCCCCGCTAGGGTGACAAGAGAGCGCTACCACCTTCACCGAGTAACTCCCGGGATTGAGGCGCAAACTCGTGACCTTGTGGCCACGAGCCGAGCACTCTACTACTGAGCCACCCGTTCCCCTTGTAATGTTTTATCTAAAAAGCGTTAAAATCTACGTTAAAAATCTTCCATTCTGAAATCCGAAAAATTTCGAAATCCGAAAGGTGTCTGGTCCCAAGGTTTTCGGAAAAGAGATTGTGAACCTGTAGTAATAAGATAGCTGTATAGGAAAAAAAAGTATGTAAAAGAAAAGCAATAATAACCATGACAGAAAGAAGAGCAGTGGCGGATTTAGGTATGGGCGACAAGGGCAATCGCCCAGGGCGGCATCGTCACGGGGACGGCATGAAGCGCCCGCAAGAAAAATAATAATAATGATGAAAATTATAGTAAATAGAAATCATAATCTTACTATAATCCACCGAATATCCGTCCATCTATCTTCGGAGTCCTAAGGCTCCACCATTTATGTCCTAATTTCAACCAAACTTTCAGAAAAGGTTAAGGTCATCACTGGGATGGTTATCTATAATAATATAAGCGAAAGTGTGTCTGTCTGTCTGTCTGTGTGTGTGTGTGTGTGTGTGTGTGTGTGTGTGTGTGTATGTGTGTATGTGTGGTATAGGTTCCGCCCCCCGTGGCGCAATCACCTCATATGGCACATTTTTGGAACCGGGTTGACCAGGGGAAGGTCATAAGCCCACTTATGAGATGATTCGATCACTTTTTTTTTTTTTTTTTTTTAGCAGCCTATTAGCGATAATTGTGAAAAAAAAAGTGGGTTGCGAGAATTGAGGAAACCCTGATGTAGGGTGATGGGTAATGTGTGAGTGAATGGGTGGGGTGATGGGTAATGGGTGTGGGGTGATGGGTGAGTGAATGGGTGGGGGGTGATGGGTTGGGGGTGATGGGTGATGGGTGAGGGAATAGGTGGGGGGTGATGGGTAATGGTAAATATAAGCGAAAGTGTGTCTGTCTGTCTGTGTGTGTGTGTTGTGTGTGTGTGTGTGTGTGTGTGTGTTGTGTGTGTGTGTGTTCGGTATAGGTTCCGCCCCCCGTGGCGCAATCACCTCATATGGCACATTTTTGGAACCGGGTTGACCAGGGGAAGGTTTTTAAGCCCAATTATGAGATGATCCGATCACTTTTTTTTTTTTAGCAGCCTATTAGCGATAATTGTGAAAAAAAAGTGGGTTGCGAGAATTGAGGAAACCTTGATGTAGGGTGATGGGTAATGGGTGAGTGAATGGGTGGGGTGATGGGTAATGGGTGTGGGGTGATGGGTGAGTGAATGGTGTGGGGGTGATGAGTTGGGGGTGATGGGTGAGGGAATAGGTGGGGGGTGATGGGTAATGGGTGAGTGAATGGGTGTGTGGTGATGGGTAATGGGTGAGTGAATGGTTGGGGGGTGATGGGTAATGGGTGAGTGAATGGGTGGGGGGTGATGGGTAATGGGTGAGTGAATGGGTGGGGGTAATACATACATTTCTACATCCATGATTTCAGGAAAGTTAGAAGGGGCTATCTGGAGAGTCAGTGTTTGGTGGGCCGAAGGCCCACCAAACACAGGTGGTGGGCCGAAGGCCCACCACCAATAGCCCTCCGCAGGAGCTAGCCAAAAAGTCCGCCCGGAGGGCGGCTTTGCGGCTAGTACTCTATATTTAGTAAAGTTTATCCAATTTTTTACACAGTATATAGTTTTTCTTTGCAGCCTGGGGCATGTCTAGAGCACAGGAGACACCTTTTCTCGGTGCAGTCTGGTGCATTCTTACTTGGCACAGGAGACACTTTTATCTTTCTGCTTTTCACCTAACACCTCTCTAAGAAATCGCAGTGCCTCTACGTGATGACGAACAATACTTCCTAATCCTAAGAGACGTAGGTGGGGTAAGATGCCCCGTCGGGGCTAAACGCCCCCCCCTCTGTTTTGTCCTTTTTTCTTAATTCTGCCGCCAATCAGCTGATTTAGATAAGATAAGATACTTTGATCCTATCTAGACACTTTGCAAGTACCAACTACAAGGTTATTGACTATACAAAGCGCCACCACGCCAGGACGAACTTGGTGGACTCGAACCACTGACCGAATGCAGGGACTCTACACGCGTAACAACAACTCTACCAACCGCGCCACCCTGGCGGGTAATCAGCTGATTTGGTAGTCAGCGTAATCCCTCTGCACTCACAGGAATTTATGTCATCAATAAGGAGCACATTTGCTGGCTGCAGGACGACTTTTCTTGTTTTAGCATCATTTCATACAAGTTTTCACTGGATTTGTGGTTACCTAGTTAAATAATAATAACTGTAGAGTTTGCTTTATGGTTATGGAGGGTTGCTGTAGGATGTCTATAGCACTAGATTTTTGTCAGCCTACGTACATGTTGGGAAACGAGTGATATTTCAAACATGATGATGGCTCTTGGAGTAAAAGGCCCCCTCCTTCTCTGGCGTAAGAAGCCCAGGGGTGGGCGTTTTACCCCATATACGTGGCGGCTGATTTGCTAGTTTTTTTTACATTTTCAGATGTTGGTTGGGTTATATGTGCCCCTGAAAAACTTACTTTTTGTCTGAAAACCTATTGTTGAAGTAAAAAAATAAAACAAAGTTGTTCAGAAGTTTGATTTCCACTTAAATCGTGAGTTTTCTCATATTTTGGGGGGAAATAAAGCAAGATTATGAAGGACCAAGTTGCTTCGATAGTGATTGTAACATAAATTTGTTAATGCCATATTCGTAGACTCTTCGGTATACTTTTGGTGTCGTGGGTTTGTAAATACTGACGTCTCGTGGTATATGCAATTTTTATACTTTGCATTGATAGGTAGAAATGTGTTGCGTGCGGTGATTTGCTCGCGGTAGTGGCGCGATGCGGTGCAGCGGCCGTGGCGGACGGTGTGCGTCAGGGAACCGTCGCGGTTTGATTGGAGATTATTGTGGGCCTGTAGCTTTGGCTTCTGAAATTAGCATGTCTGGGAGTTATACAGGTAAAGAAATGAGCAGGGGAACTGTGCAACATCTCCACAAAATGGATTATTTCTCTAATGACATGGAAAATATTTTTTATACACAATCAAATGCCACCTTTGACTTCTGGAAACAATATATGGGAATGGTTCAACTTCTGTTGTCGTTCATTAGAGCTGAGCGAGAAGGAAACTGGCAACTTCATGTCAACAGCTTCCGAGAGATGATCCCATTTATGGCAGTGTATGACCACCTGAACTATGCTCGATGGGGCATACTCTATCTTGCAGATATGATGATTCTTGATCAAACAGTCCAATCAGTGTACAGCGAATTCATGGCTGGTAATTTTGTTGTCAAAGAGTCTGAAGGTGTCTTCAACCAAGTTTCCACAGACATGGCGCTGGAACATATCAATAAGCTTTGCAAGGTAGTAGGTGGTATCATTGGAATTACTCGTTCCAAAGCTGCTCTTGAAAGGTGGATGTACTTGCTGTGATTTTTCTCGTTTTTCAGAAGATAATTATACAGAAGCTAGTTTGGTTAACCTCTGACAGGCGATCTTGTCAAAAGGATACTGGTGAGGTACGAATGGCCAGAGATGAGGCTGATGTGAAATTGTTGCAGAAGCAACATGAACAATTCAACCCTTTTCGTCGCAACACTGAAGACCTGGTGTGCTTATCAACTAATGATGTAGCACTTCTTGAAATCATGAATGATCTTCTCACTGTGAAGAGTAGAGGGGAAAAACTGGTGGTGCTTTTCGAGATAAATTACCCCAAAACAATTCCAAAAAATTTGCAGCAATTCATTCAATTAAGAGTACAACATCGTCTGGCCAGGTAACTACTATCAAAGCTGACAGGGATCTTTTCAAGCGTCTCTTCAGTGCATCTGCCAGTGGCTAAAATGTTGATTTTTCACAGCTGCTCAGTCATGAATTGGCATCTGTTCCACTCTCACTTGCAACTTCTGACAAGAATGTGCGGGTGGCAGACAGATCTGCAATGTCACACATACTAGCTGATGGGTTTGATGTCAGAGTTACCACAATCAACAGGTAGAACATGTGTTAATATAGATGCCATGGCACTGATTTAATCTATCGGCAAGTCCCTGAATGCCACAACTTTTGAAGATCTTGCAGATATCTATTGCAGAGCTGTGTTGAAATATTTTTATGAAACTTGCAGAAGAGTTGATGTGGATTTTGACAGCAACAGGGTGACATCAATTAAGGCAAGAACAAGAGAAAAGGGGTCATCAAAGCAAAGAAAATTAGGCAGATAGTTGACGGACGTTTAATCCGATTGCCAGCATCCTGGTCTAATTTCTTCAGCCTTGGAGAGAACAAGAGAAATCTTATCAGATTCTTAACATCTGAAATTATAAGACAGGCAGACAAACTCCCAGATGAATATGAAGTAGTTGTTGCTGGAGTATTTGAATCACCAGAAATTACCGAATCTTCATTATCTGGATTACTCCAGCATCTAAATTGCTCACATGAAGAGGCAGACATTCGTATAGTACTATAGTACGATGCAGCTGATGCCGCCAATCACGGGGTGAAGGGTGTCATTGTTTGCTTGTTTAAAGTCGTAACACTGATTTGCTGGTCTTGCTAACCTACCACAGAACAGAAGATGAGGTATGGATGGAGGCTGGAACTAAGAACAGCCAAGGAATGTACCAGTACATGAAGTCAGAGAGTCACTCCCACAGAATGTGCTTCGCAATTTACTCTCTGTTCATGTTCTAACCCGATGTGATTCAACAAGCCAATTTTGTGGACATGGCAAGAAGTCAGCTTGGCCAGTGTACGTAGCAGACCTTTTAAATTCCTTTACTGCTGACACTGCATCAGATTTTGCTGATGCAGAATACTTTGTGTTGAAAATGTACTCTGCTTCATCCGTTTTGACCTGTGTGAATGATCTCAGGGCAGAAATATTTCACTGGATAAATAATCCAGAGAAACTTCCACCAACACATGATGCCCTTATGCATCACTTCAAGAGATGCAAACACCAAGTGATGATCTGTAGCAATTAGAGAGAACTGCAACTCCGAAATGCCAGTGGTCGCTGGCAGTTTTAACTCACAATTTGGTGAAAAGTTGGTCAACTTGAAAGAAAAATATGGGCTTATTCCACTGCACTTAAAACACACAAGTATAATATTAAGAACGATTTTCTTCTATATGTATATTGTATAGAAGCCTGATTCTGTAAAATATTGTATATAATCAAATAACCAAGTAGGTTATAGTTGAGGAGGCGAGGTAAATGCTACTCTATGATATTATATAGTCAATAACGAATGTTTAGAAGTTATCTTTACCTAGGCAGTCATATTTTCCTGTTCTTATTGTGTATCAATCAGATAGAAAGCCTGGAAGTGCAATGAGTCGACGCGTGAAGTGGCAATGTTTTGATTCAATCTCCCCGCCACAATCTCCCCGCCCACCACTCCCCGCCGCGGCACGTCGCCTCCACAATTATAACCTACATTGTCGCAGCAACAAGCCGATTTCGGCATTCTTTATTCTTCGTTTTTCCAAGGCATTGCTGATTGTATTTTGACAAGCGTTTGCCAGACGCAGCAGTACTGTCTTAGAAAACAATGTGAACATCGCCCAAATTTTACATGCCACAATATTCATGTAAAAAATATATTAAGCATTGCTACTCGAGGCGAGTAATTTGCATTAAATTGCTATTATAGAACGTTCCATCGTAATGCATGTCATCCATATAATTAGTAGAACAACAGAAGAACTATATTTTTTGGTATTCAGATGCGGTGCATCAATGTTTATCGCGAAATTAATTTATGAAAAATATTAGTCGCGGAGCCAAAACACAGTAGACCAACCTTTGAGTTAAAACTGCCAGTGACCACTGGCATTTCTCGAGTTTCAGATCATTGGAATTCTATTGTACCTGAGCCAGTATTGTCATCTCCTGAAGAGTCAGGCTGGGAGCTTCAGATGATGGATCATTGTCACCAATCTTAATGACTATATATAGAAGCTGTACCTGCAGTTTGTGTTGAGATCTTGATTTGTGGCTGTAAATCAAGGCAATGCAATGCCACCAGATGCACCTACAACAAGCATAAAAGGATGTGTTCCCTTGGCTGTTTTTGTATGGCTGAGTTTCAGAAGCTATACCAGTCACAAGCAGGAGATGACTCAGATTGTGAGTAAATCTTCATCACAATGAAGGTTTCTCTCATACAACCTTACAAATATCCTGTTTAATTTGAGTGTACGTAGAAGTCGTAGATGAAACAAATTGTGAAGTATACAATAAATAATATTATTTGATGAATGTTGTTTTTTGTGAAATAAACAAAAATATTATTTGATGAGTTTTTGAATTTTTGAATTTGATGAAGTTTTTTTGTGAAATAAACAATATTATTTGATGAATGTTGTTCTTTTGTGAAATAAATAATAATATTATTTGATGAATGTTGTTAAGTTCAGAAATTCATCATGGGATGCATATATTAACCATATTTATACATAGTATGTTGAAGTAACAGCAAAGATTCTTTTTTGGCGAAAATCGTCAAAAATGTTGATGTTTAATTTTGACGCCTAATTATAATTACGATTCTTAGTGTATCTTCTCAATAATTTGTGTAGATGATAACCTGGTATAGTGTAAGTTTTTTTGAAAAGTTTCATGGTCATACCTATGGAATGGAAACAGACTTTCTACAGCAAATTGTTTTTTGGATAAAATTGTTTTTTGGATGCCGTATATTTGTGCTGTTTTGGGATGCACTGCTCACTTCAGACAACGTGAGACTATTTAGAGAGAGAGAGAGAGAGAGAGAGAGAGAGAGAGAGAGAGAGAGAGAGAGAGAGAGAGAGAGAGAGAGAGAGAGAGAGAGAGAGAGAGAGAGAGAGAGAGAAGAGAGAGAAGAGAAAGAGAAAGAGAAAGAGAGAGAGTTTAATGAGCTCACATTTTATTGGAGGGAGGCGGGGAGAGAGGGAGAGGCAAAGGTGTGGCTCTTCATTTTCCTGTACTCAATACATGAAATACATCTTTTTTAGAAACAGATAGAGATCGAGATAAGCTAGAGAGAGAGAAAAAAAGGAAATATGATGATATTTACCTTAACTATGGCTTTGTAGTAAGTACAAGTGAAGTTGTTGAACAGCCACAGTGCGTCCTTTGCTGCAGAGTACTGTCCAATGAGAGTATGAAGCCCTCCAAGTTAAGTAGGCACTTCCAGGCAAAGCATTGTCAGTACAAGGATAAGTCAAGATCATTTTTTGAGCGCAAAGCTAAGGAACTGCGCAGTGCACAAGTCGGGTTAAAGGCCACTACCACAATGGATAAAAAACTGCTTAAGATTTCATATATTGTGGCTAAGAAAATTTGCCAACAGAAAATGCCTCACACAATTGGGGAAAAATTGATCATGCCTTGTGCAATTGAAATTGTCAGGGAAATGCAAGGGGATGAAAAAGCTAAGGAAATTAACAAAATTCCAATATCAGATGACACTGTGAAACCCCGCATCTATCAATGTCTGAAGACATACTGGAACAATGCACTGCACGTCTCCGTAACAATGACTTTGCCATCCAGCTGGATGAAATCAACAGTGGTCCAAAATGTCACATCTACTGGCGTTGTGCGCTATAGTAGGAGAATGAATTTCGAGAGGAATTTTTTTTGCAAAGAGATGAGAACAACAACTACGGGAAATTGGACGTTTTTTCAAACTCTGGATGATTTTATGAAGGATAATGACTTTATGAAATCAGTTTGGACTAATTGCATCGGAATATGTACTGTTTGGCGCCACAGCCATGACTGGCAGGCATAAAGGAGTCGTGACCAGAATATTAGAAGTGTTTCCCTTTGCCATTGCAACTCACATTTTTGCACAGAAAAATGCTCGCTTCAAAAGACTTGGAGCCTGGGCTTCACGCAGTTATGAACACTGCTGTAAAAATGAAACTTCTTTTTAAAAGCAAAGGCCACAAATTCCAGACTGGTTTGCTGCACTTTTGTGAGGAAGTAGGTGCAGCTATAATCTGTACTATGCATACAGAGGTGAGATGGTTGTCCCGGGGGGGATGCTCACACGCTTATTCAGCAAAGGGGAGGAGCTGGTACATTCCTCTCAGAGAAGAAGCCTCAGCTTGCAGATTTCTTTAATGATGATAAATGGCTTCTTCAGCTGGGGCTACCTGGCAAACATATTCAGCGAAGTAAATAAGCTGAACAAAGCAATGCAAGGTGCAAACACAAAAAATTTCTCAGTACCAAAAAAGTTGAGGCTTTCAAAATAAACTTCAAGTTGTGGCCTGTTCGTACTTCGTCAGGAATCACTGATATGTTTGAAAATATGCATGCATTCATTCAAGACAGAGGCATTAGTTTCAATGTAGTCAAAGCACAGGTAACATTCCCACCTGTCAAAGTTGTTGGAAAAATTCAACAGCTATTTCCCTGAGCTAACTGAGGAGCAGGCTGCTTCTTACCAGTGCATAGAAAACTCCTTCATTGAGAATATTGAGATGAAGCTCCCAGAAGCCTCACAGTCAAAATTATTAGAGGAGCTCATTGACCTATCATCTGATGGTACCATGAAGACTCGAAATTTAGTGCAGTGCCCCTAGAAACTTCTGGGCTCAATGTTTTCATGAGTTCCCGATTTTTCATGGAGCAGCTATGAAAGTGTTGTTACCTTTCACTACCACCTACCTATGTTTAGTCAAGCTTTTCAGCCATGGGCAGCACTGAAAATTAAATATAGGTCAAGATTAAGGATCGAAGATGACATGCGTGTCAGTTTATCAAGAATACCCCCCACGCATTGATAACATCATTGCTAGCAGTCAGCAGCAAGTATCACATTAAGTGAAACATAGACATCATTTGCAGATAAAGAAAAAGTTAATTGATCATAAACAAAATTTAATGTGGGAAGCTTTTTATATGACCATGTTATTTGTAGCTTAATTTCTCAGAGTCGCTAAATAAGAGTTTACTATTTTGAAAGCCTAATTATTCTGTTTTCTTATAAGTGAAGTTTACTTTATTTTCCATTTCGTAAATATACACGGATTTGTTTTTCTTTTATTTTTGAATCATGTTTGTACAATGAAAACAATCTGATAATAATAAACATCACTTCCTGTGAAAAGAAAACCTTTTATTAACCATTCTTACATACAAATGTAAAATGACTATATCCTATCTAATCCCGTACCAAGGGGTCCCCTGAATATATAAGTGGATGTAAGGGGTCCACAAAGCTTGAAAGGTTGAGAAACACTGATCTAAATGGTGATCGAAGAGGGCAGCGCTCCTGCTTATACTCCGATTGATGATATTACTTATTTAGTTAACACTAATTTATGTATGGTGATAATTCATTCATCAGAAAACGAAATATATCAATGGAAAGCTAATATGAATCCGCTTCTATTGATATATTCCCTTTTCTAAGTTGTCTCACAAAACTTTAAATGGCGGCGAGTTTAAGTGAATTTTAAGATCATGCATATTTCTTCAGTCTCATAATTGCATTTATGTAGTGTGTTTTACTGCGTTTTATGTGATAATGATATAGAACAAGCATTTCCGAAGAGATCAGTATATCATTTATATTAATAAACTTATTTGGTAGGGGAAAAATTTCTCTGGAAATTTAACTTTTCCCCGGGTTCCTCTGCCATCCCCACTGCCAGAGTTGCTTTGTTAATGCTTGTCACGTGATCATGACGTCACGTGCATACTATCTATACACTGACCAGACTGGTTTTCATAAAGCTTTTGATCTAAAACACACGATGATTTTGGATGTAAGTGTTTTTCACTCTACTTTTTTCTATCTATATTTTTCCTCTTAGTTTGCAGCCTGTCTTTAGGCATGCATAAGGCTAGGAGGTTGATGGATAAGTCCATTGCATAAAAATGTATTGTGCTCTTTCGGCCTATGTATTGTAAATAAAACAGACCCCATGACTTCTCTAATTACTAAGTGCCTGCACTGGACAGGTTACTCTTTTTTTCATGTAACACACCACGACTACCTTAATGGAAATACTGATAAGAATACATAGGCAGTGAAGGGCAGCAGCGGAGGAGTAGACGGAAGAGAAAGAATACTTCAGAATAAGCCACAAAATAGCTGTTTATGAGGAGGGTATTTGCTAAGCTACCATTACAGGTAAAGAACGTGTGGGAGAAAAGAACAACCGTGCCGGCAGGAAAGAAGTCAGAAACAGACAACTTGGTAATTCTTAACTGTGACATTACATGAAAACATGTAGTTAGACTACCATTTAATTATATAATATATAATATATATATATATATTATATATGATATATATATAATATATATATAATATATAATATATATATATCTATATAATATATCGTATATATTATATATACATCTATATATCTATATCTATCTATCTATACTATCTATATATACTATATAAGATATATACTTATATATATCTATCTATAATATATATATATATTTATATATATATAGTATAATATATATATATAATATTATATATATATATATATATAATAAATATATATATATTATAATATTAATATATATATATATATTTTATCTATATAATATATTATATTATATATATATATTATATATATATATATATAATTTATATATATATATATATATATACATATATTTAATTTATAGATATATATATATAATATATATATTTATATATATATATCATATTTATATATATATATTTATATATATATTATATATATTATATATTATATATATATATATATTATATATTATATATATATATATATTATATATATATATTTATTATATATATTTATATATATTTATTATATATATATTTATATATGATATTTATAATATATATAATATATAATATATATATATATATATATTATATAAATATAAAATAATATAAAATAAATATAATATATATATAAATTTTATATATATATTTATTATATATATATATATATATATATATATATTATATATATAAATACTATATATATATATATATATATATATAGATATATAAATATATATATATAAATATATAAATATATATATAATATATATAAATAATATATATATATATAATTATAATATATATAAATATATATATATAAATATATATATAAATATATTAGTATATATATGATATATCTATATATACTATTATTCTATCTATATCTATATCTATATATATCTATTATATCTATCTATATATCTATATATATATAATCATATATATCTATATATATATAATCTATATATATATATATATATATATATTATATATATACTCTTCGGGACTTCAATGTTCAACACCAGCTTTGGCTATCATTTCCTCACTGACCAACCTGGTGAACAAGCCTACACTTTCTATCCTACAGACCTAGAGCAGCTAGTGCAGCACCCTACCCGTATCCCTGACGCCTTGGAGACACGCCCAACATTCTTGATCTTTTCCTAACTACAACCCTTCTGCTTAATCTGTGAAACTATCTCTCCGTTGGGTTCCTCCGATCACAATCGTATTTCTGTAACCTGTCCTATCGCTCCGGTCGGCCTCGGGACCCACCTAAGCGGAGGGCTTCGGCACTTCAACTCAGCTAAATGGGAAGACCTAAGGCAGTACTACTCTGATTTTCCATGGAATGATTACTGCTTCCATGTCGAAGACCCATCTCTTTGTGCAGAGCGCATAACTGAGGTCATAGTCTCTGGCATGGAGGCGTACTTTCCCCACACACTTTCTCTAATCCTAAAGCCCGTCAACCTTGGTTTAACTCTGCTTGTTTTCATGCTGTCCGAGATAGAGAGGGGGCTCACAAACGGTACCGTAAGCATCCATCTCCTGAAACTCATGCCCTTTTTTGTTTCTGCCCGAAATTTCATGCTAAATCTTTACTTCAACTTACAAAAACTCTTTCTTTCATAGAAATGTCAAAATCTTTCTGAATAAAAATTCCTCTCGTGACTTCTGGCATCTAGCAAATAACATCTTTAAAAATTTTTCTTCTTCATTTTTCCCCTCCTATGCTTCACCCAGATGGCTCCACAGCTGTTTCATCTATTTCTAAAGCTGAACTCTTCGCTCAAACCTTTGCTAAAAATCCACTCTGGTTGATGAAGGGCTTGTTCCTCCTTCCCCTCCACCCTCTGACTATATTATGCCTGTCATTAAGATCCTTCGTAATGATTTTTTCTTTGCCCTTTCTGGCCTAGATCCTCGGAAGGCTTACGGTCCTGACGTTGTCCCTCCTATTGTTCTCAAAAACTGTGCTTCTGTGCTTGCACCCTGCCTGGTCAAATTTTTTCGTCTTTGTCTATCTACTTCCACCTTTCCTTCTTGCTGGAAGTTTGCTCACATCCAATTTGTTCCTAAGAAGGGTGACCGTTCTAATCCTTCAAACTACCGTCCTATAGCTTTGACTCCCTGCCTTTCTAAAGTTTTTGAATCTATACT
>JACEEZ010026337.1:0-10000 GCA_016584305.1 Chionoecetes opilio
ATTCCCCGTAAAAAGTTCCAAGATGATTGACCAACCACATCTAAGGATCTTACTCCAAGCTGCTCTACCCTTAAAAGTTGCAAGATAATGACGGACCAAATATGGACCAGATTCCAATATGATGCACCTATCAATGACCAGATCCAACTCCCACATATTTGTTTTATACTGGAGGATAATAATTTTTATCCTGAAACTGCGGGAGCAAATCAATTTTTAGTGCCACCAGTGCGGGAATGTGAGAAAAACAGTGATCATTACAGAATTGGATGCAAATCACATCAACATCAAGGTTGTAGAAATTTGCATCCGGCATTATATCTAATTTTAACCCAAACGTATTGGGTTGAGGTATGGTTGTGGTTGGGAGTTGAAATAGCTGGGGCGAAGGGCAGCAAGTCGCTTGCGAGAGACGGTTGAGGTGAATTCAAGGGTGCCACACATTGGGATTTTGTCCCAAGATTTAGACGGGATTATTCATGTATTTATGCAGTCGTTTATCTGAAGGTAAGCATAGGTTCCGTTGTACCGTACCTTGATATAAACCACTGAATAAATACTTGAATAATCCCTTCAAAAGTCCCAAGATAGACACAAAATATCCCAACGCCAAGACCTACATCCCAAGATCTTTTGGCAAATAACCAAGGATTGGTAAATATCTGCGTACATCGTAATGAGGCAGATGGTGGTGTGTGTTATCGAGAGCTGACATCAAGGCGTATATGTGACACAATAAGTAGACTTTTACGAATGTCGGCCTGGTTTTTGTATGCTAATGAAAACTGCGGTTTCGGTTCGCAGTTAGCTCGCAGAGCCTTCAGGAAGCTGCCACTGCCCAGGGTTAATGGAGGACTATGACAAGGAATTCCTGAATAGGAATTGAAGAAGCGTAGTCTATAAAGAGTGTTGACCAGAAAGTTATGAAGGGAGTGAATGAAATCAAATTAAGGAACATCCTCCAAGAAATAAAGGATTTATAAATATATATAAAAGGCGAGTAACAAAAGATGGAACGTGATATAGAAAGATATATTTATAATAGAAAATAATCAGATTAAGATACACATCAATCAGGAGGAAACTGCATACATGGAAATGAATAGGTAACAAAGAAGGAGGAAAAGAACCATGAGTGACAGAGAAACCAAAACACAAATCAACAAAATATATATTAGAAAACACAACTAAAACCACAACACCCCACCCACACACAAACACACAAACACATACACAAAAACACACACAGACACAACACACACACACACAACACACCACACACACACACCACACACAGAACACACAAAGTACACACACACACACACCCACACACTTACACACACAAAACACACACTTACCACACATAACACACACACACACACACACACACACACCCACCCCACACACACACACACACACACACACACACACACACACACACCCACACACCACAACACCACACCACCACACACACACACACACACAACACACACACACACACACACACACACACACACACACACACAACACACACTAAACACACACCCTCATGAAACAAAGGAACACCGATGCCAAAAACACACAAAAACGAGAACAAAAGTCTCATTACAGCAAAACAAACACCATAAAAAAAAGACCACAACAACAACAAAACAACAGGGATATATGAGAAAGGTGAGACAGCGATACAGGTGAATATATGAGGGGAGAAAAAAATGGAAACAAAACTAAAACACATCCAGAAATAAAGATAGATAGCTATGGTTAATTAATAAATAATTAATTAATCATGGGGAACACTCGTTGGAAGGAGCGCCGAATCGCCAATCCTGAAGAGCATCCTACCATCCTACTCCGACCTGTATAGTCTACTACTCTTAAAAGTTCAAATATGGGGGACCAATAATGGCCCAGATCTAACTCCAAGCTGTACAACTCTTAAAAGTTCCAAGATGAATGACCAACCATGGTCCAGATCTAACTCCAAGCTCTATTACCGTAAAAGTTCCAAGATGATTGACCAACCACATCTAAGGATCTTACTCCAAGCTGCTCTACCCTTAAAAGTTGCAAGATAATGACGGACCAAATATGGACCAGATTCCAATATGATGCACCTATCAATGACCAGATCCAACTCCCACATATTTGTTTTATACTGGAGGATAATAATTCTTATCCCTGAAACTGCGGGAGCAAATCAATTTTTAGTGCCACCAGTGCGGGAATGTGAGAAAAACAGATGATCATTACAGAATTGGATGCAAATCACATCAACATCAAGGTTGTAGAAATTTGCATCCGGCATTATATCTAATTTTAACCCAAACGTATTGGGTTGAGGTATGGTTGTGGTTGGGAGTTGAAATAGCTGGGGCGAAGGGTAGCAAGTCGCTTGCGAGAGACGGTTGAGGTGAATTCAAGGGTGCCACACATTGGGATTTTGTCCCAAGATTTAGACGGGATTATCATGTATTTATGCAGTCGTTTATCTGAAGGTAAGCATAGGTTCCGTTGTACCGTACCTTGATATAAACCACTGAATAAATACTTGAATAATCCTTCAAAAGTCCCAAGATAGACACAAAATATCCCAACGCCAAGACCTACATCCCAAGATCTTTGGCAAATAACCAAGGATGGTAAATATCTGAGTACATCGAATGAGGCAGTGGTTGGTGTGGTGTTATCGAGAGCTGACATCAAGGCGTTATGTGACACATAAAGTAGACTTTACGGAATGTCGGGGCTGGTTTTTTGTATGCAATGAAAACTGCGGTTTCGGTTTCGCAGTTAGCTCAGCAGGCCTTAGGAAGGCTTGCCACAGCCCACGGGTTAACTGGATGGACCTATGACCAAGGAATTCCTGAATAAGAATTGAAGAAGGTATCTATAAAGAGTGTTGGACAAGAAAATTAATGAAGGAGTGGTAAATGAAATCAAAATTAAGGAACATCTACAAGAAATAAAGATTTACAGAATATTATAAAAGACAAACGCATACAAATGATGGACAAACGTGATATAGAAAGCAGATATTATAATAAACAATAATCAGTCATTAAGATACAATCATTCAGGAGGAAACTCATTACATGGGAAGAGGATAAGGTATACACGGAAGGAGGAAAGAAACGTGAGTGACAGAGAAAACACAAAAAACACAAACTCAACAAAAATAATTATAAAACACAACTAAAACACATCACACCCACCCACACAACAAAACACCACCACACAGACACAACACAAACACCTACACAAAACACACACATGACACAACCACACACACCACACCACACACACACACCACACACACGTACACGCACACACACAAACACACACTTACCCACACAAACACACACACACACATACACACACCACACAAACACACACACACACACACACCATCACACACACACACACAACACCACACCTCACACACACACACTCACACACACAACCCACACACACACACACCACAACACACCACACACACACACACACACAACATTACACACACACACACACACCACACACACACACCCAACACACCAACACACACAACACACAACATACACACAAACACACTAACAACACCCTCATGAAACAAAGGCACACCTGATGATCAAAAACACACAAAAAACGATAAACAAAAAGTTCATAAGCAAAAAGTAAACACCATTAAAAAAAAGACCACAACAACAACCAAACACAACAGGGATATATGGAAAGGTGAGACAGCGCGATTACAGGTGAATATATGAGGGGAGAAAAAAATGGAAACAAAACTTAAAAACACATCCAGAAATTAAAGATAGATAGCTATTGGTTAATTTAATAAATAATTAAATAATCATGGGGAAACATCGTGGAAGGAGCGCCGAATCGCCAATCATGAAGAGCATACTACCATTCCTACTCGCGACCTGTATAGTCTTACTACTATTAAAGTTCAAATATGGGGGACCAATAATGGCTCAGATCTATAACTGGACAAGCTGTACAATCTTAAAGTTCCAAATGAATGACAACCATGGTCAGTACAGATCTAACTCCAAGATCTATTAACCCGTTAAAAGTTTCCAAGATGATGACCAACCACATCTAAGGCTCTTACTCCAAGCTGTTCTACCATTAAAAGTTGCAAGATAATGAACGGACCAAATATGACAGATTCCAAAGATGACCTATTCAATGACAGATCCAACTCCCAATATTGTTTATACGTGGAGGATAATAATTCTATCCCTGAAATGCGGGAGCAAATCAATTTTTTTAGTGCCACCGTGCGGGGGAAGTGAGAAAAACAGTGGATCATTACAGAAAGGATGCAAATCACCATCAACATCAAGGTGGAGAAATTTGCATCCGGCCTTATATCTAATTGTAACCAAAGCTATTGGGTTTGGAGGTATATGGTTGTGTTGGGAGTTGAAATAGCTGGGGCGAAAGGGAGCAAGTCGCTGCGAGAGGACGTTGAGGTGAATCAATGGGTGCCCACATTGGGATTTGTCCAAGATGTAGACGGGATTATTCATGTATTTATGCAGTCGTTTATCTGAAGAAAGCAGTAGGTTCCGTGTACCGTACATTGATATTAAACACTGAATAAATACTTGAATAATCCTCAAAAGTCCAAGATCGACACAAAATATCCCAACGCCAAGACCATACATCCCAAGATATTTTGGCCAAATAACCAAGGACTGGTAAATATCTGCGTACCTCAGTAATGAGGCAGATGGTGGTTGTGTGTTATCGGAGCTGACATCCAAGGCGTATATGTGACAAAATAAGTAGAATTTTACGAATGTCGGATGGTTTTTGTATGAATTTGAAAACTGCGGTTTCGGTTTCGCAGTAGCTCAGCAGAGCCTGCAGGAAGGCTCTGCCACAGGCCACACGGGTTAACGGATGGCCTATGACAAGGAATTCCTGAATAAGAATGAAGAAGGAGTCTATAAAGCGTGTTGACCAAAGAAATTAATGAAGGGCGTGTGAATGAAATCAAATTTAAGGAACACATCTACAAGAAATAAGATTTATAAATATATATAAAGACGACGTATACAAAAGATGGAACGTGATCTACGAAAGATATATTATAATAGGAAAATAATCAGTATTAAGATACACATCATTTCGACGGGAAACTGCATACATGGAAATGAATAAGGTAAGCAGAAGGAGCGAAAAGAACCGTGAGTGACAGAGAAACACAAAAAAACAAACAACAAACAATATAATTATAAACACAACTAAAACACACACCCCCACACACCACACAAACACACACACACAGACAACACACACAAAACACAACACAACACACAACATCGCAACAACACACACCACACACACACACAAACCACACACACACACACACGTACACGCACACACACACAACACAACTTACCACACCAAACACAAACACACACAAACCACTCACACACACACACACTCAACACAACACACAAACACACACACACACACACAAACACACACACACACACACACACACCACATTACACCACACACACACCACACACACACACACAACAAACACACACACACACACACCCACACACACACACACACACAGACACTAACACCACACTCTCATTAAACAAAGGAACACCGATGATCAAAAAAAACAAAAAACGAGAACAAAAGTCTCTTTACAGCCTAAAACAAATACATAAAAAAAAAGACCAACAACAACAAACAAAACAACAGGGTATAGAGAAAGGTGAGATCAGCGATACAGGTGACTATTTTATGAGGGGAGAAAAAAATGGACAACCAAAAACTTTAAAAACCATCCAGAATAAAGATCAGATAGCTAATGATTAATTAATTAATTAATTAATTAAATCAGGGGAACACTCGTTGATGGGAGCGCCGCATCGCAATCATGAAGAGAATACTCCCATCCTACTCCGACTGTATAGTCGACTATCTTAAAAGTTCAAATATGGGGGACCAATAATGGCCCAGATCCTACCCAAGCTGTGACAACTCTAAAAGTTCAAGATAATGGACCAACCATTGGTCAGATCTAACCCAAGCTCTATTACCCGTAAAAGTTCCAAGATGATTGACAAAACCACACCTAGATCTTTACTCCAAGCCTGCTCTACCCTTAAAAGTTGCAAGATAATGACGGACAAATAGGGACCAGATTCCAATATGATGCACCTATCCAATGACCAAGATCCAAACTCCCAAATATTTGTTTATGCTGGGGATAATAAATTTCTCCCTGAAAATGCGGGAGCAAATCAATTTTTTAGTGACCAGTGGGGAATGTGAGAAAAAAAGTGATCATTACAGAATGGATGCAAATACATCAACATCAAGGTTTGTAAAATTTGCATCCGGCATTATATCGAATTTTAACCCAAACGTATTTGGGTGAGGTTGGGTGTTGGTTGGGCAGTTGAAAATAGCTGGGGCGAAGGGTAGCAAGTCGCTTGCGAGGAGACGGTTGAGGTGAATTAAAGGGTGCACACACATTTTGGGATTTTGTCCCAAGATTTAGACGGGATTATTCATGTATTTATGCAGTCGGTTATCTGAAGGTAAAGCATAGGTTCGTTGTACCGTACCTGATATAAACCACTGGACTAAATAGTGAATATATCCCTTAAAAGTCCCAAGATAGACACAAAATATCCCAACGCCAACAAGACCTACATCCCAAGATCTTTGGCAAATAAACCAATGGATTGGTCAAATATATGTGTACCTCGTAATGAGGCAGATGGTGGAAGTGTGTTATCGAGAAGCTGACATCAAGGCGTATATGTGACACCAATAAGTAGACTTTACGAACTGTCGGCCTGGTTGTGCTCATGCAGTTGAAAACGCGGTTTCGGCTTTGCAGTAAGCTCAGCAGAGCCTTCAGGAAGGCTTGCACAGCCCACGGGTTTAACGGATGGACTTATGCAAGGAATTCTGAATAAGAATTGAAGAAGTTAGTCTATAAGAGTGTTACAAGAATTAATGAAGGCGTGGCATGAAATCAAATTCTCAAGGAAACATCTAAAGATTATAAAGATTTATAAATATATAATAAAAGACGACGTATACAAAAGATGGAAACGTGATAGAGAAAAGATAATTATAAATGAGAAAATAATCAGTATTAAGATACACATCATCAGGAGGAAACTGCATACATGGAAATGAATAAGTAAGCAAGAAGGAGGGTAAAAAGAACCGTGAAGACAGAGAAACACAAAAAAACAAATCACAAAAAATAATTATAACAACACAACTAAAACCACACCACCACCCACAACCACAAACAAAACACACACAGGACACCAACACAAACACATACACAAACACACGCATCGCACACACACACACACACACACACACACACAACACACACACACACACCACACACGTTCACGCACACACACAACACACACACTTTACACACACAAAACACACACACACACAAACACACTCCACACACACAACACATACACCACACAAACACACACCACCCACACACACACACACACACACACACACACACACACACACAACAACACCATACATCACACCACACACACACACACACACACACCACACACAAACACAAACACACCACACACACACACACACACAGAACTTCCACCACCCTCAGAACAAGGAACACCCGATGCTCAAAACACACAAAAACGAGAACAAAAGTCTCATTACAGCAAAACAAACACCCATAAAAAAAAGACCAAAACAACACAAAAAAAACAGGGGGATTATCGAGAAAGGTGATGACAGCGATACAGGTGATATATGAGGGGAGAAAAAAAATGGAAACAAACTAAAAAACTACATCCATAAATAAAGATAGAAGCATATGGTCAATTAATAACTATTAAGCTAATCCATGGGGAACACTCGTCGGAAATGAGCGCCGAATCGCCAATCATGAAGAGCATACTACCATCCTAATCCGACCTGTTATAGTCTACTAACTCTTAGAAGTTCAAATATGGGGGTACAATATGGCCCACAGATCTAACTCCAGCTGACAAACTCTTAAAAAGTCCAAAATGAAGACCAAACATTGGTTCACAGATCTAACTACACGAAGCTCTATTACCGTAAAAAGTTCCAAGATGAGTGACCCAACACATCTAAGATCTTACTCCAAGCTGTTCTACTCTTAAAAGTTGCAAGATAATGACGGATCCAAATATGACCAGATTCCAATATGATTGACCTATCAATGACCAGATCCAACTCCAAATCATTTGTTTTATAACTGGAGGATAATAATTGGTATCATGTGAAAATGCGGGAGCAAATCCATTTTAGTGCCACCAGTGCGGGAATGTGAGAAAAACAGTGATCATTACAGAATTGGATGCAAATCACATCAACATCAAGGTTGTAGAAATTTGGCATCCTGGCATTTATCTCAATTTTAACCCAAACCGTTATGGGTTGAGGTATGGTTTGTGGTTGGGAGTTGAAAGAGCTGGGGCGAAGGGGTAGCAAGTCGCTTGCGATAGGAGAGACGATGAGGGAATCAAGGGTGCCCACACATTGGGATTTTGTCCCACAGATTTAGCGGGATTATTCAGGTATTTATGGCAGTCGTTTATCCTGAAGGTAAGATAGGTTCCCGTTGTACGTACATTGAATAAACCACTGAATAAATACTTGAAAATCCCTCAAAAAGTCCCAAGATTTAGACACAAAATATCCCAACGCAAGACCTACATCCAGATCTTTTGGCAAATAACCCACGGATTGAGGTAAATATCTGCGACATCGAATGAGGCAGATGGTGGTGTGTGTTATCGAGAGCTGACAGCAAGGCGTATATGTGACACAATAAGTAGCCTTTTACGAATGTCGGATGGTTTTGTATGCAATTGAAAACGCGGTTCGGTTATTCGCAGTAGCTCAGCAGAGCCTTCCGGAAGGCTTGACACCAAGCCCTGGGTTAACTGGTGGACTATGGACAAGGAATTCCTGAATAAGAATTAAGAAGGTAGTCTATAAAAAGGAGTGTGACAAGAAATAATGAAGGGCTGAATGGGAATGAAATAAATTAAGGAACATCTACAAGAAATAATAAAGATTTATAAATATATATAGAAGACAACGCATCAAAAGATGAAAGTGATATAGAAAGATATATTATAATAAAAATAATCAGTATTAAGATACACATGATACGGAGGAAACTGCATACATGGGAAATGAATAAGGTAAACAGGAAGTCAGGAAAAGAACGTGATTGAAGAGAAACACAAAAACACACTCAACAAAATATAATTATAAAAAACACTAACTAAAAAAACACACACACCACCCACACACCAACACACACACAAAAACCCCCCAAAGGAGGGGGGGGGTGGGGGGGGGGGGGGGGGGGGGGGGGGGGGGGGGGTGGGGGGGGGGGAACACACACGCAAACACATCCACAAACACAAACATCGCACACAAACACACACACACACACACACACAACACACACACACACACACACGTACACGCAAACACACACACAACACACTTACCACACACAAACCCACACAACACATACACACACCACACACACACACAATAAACACACACACACACACACACACACACACACAAATCAACACACCCACACTCACACACAAACACACCACACACACACACACACACACACACAACAAACACACAACACCACACATACACACACACACACAACAACACACACACACACACACACACACACACACACACACACACACACACACAACACAACACTAACACACACCTCATTAAACAAAGGAAACCCTGAGATCAAAAACACACAAAAACGAGAACAAAAGTCTCTTTACACAAAACAAATACCATAGAAAAAAAGACCACAAATCACAACAAAACACACAGGATAATATGAGAAAGCGTGATGACAGCGATACAGGTGAATATATGAGGGGAGAAAAAAAATGGAAACAAAACTAAAAACACA
>JACEEZ010026337.1:15000-19291 GCA_016584305.1 Chionoecetes opilio
AATAACCAAGGAGTGGTAATATCTGGGTACATCGTAATGAAGGCAGATGTGTGTGTGTGTTATCGAGAGCTTGACATCCAGGGAGTATATGTGACACAATAAGTAGACTTTTTACGAATGTCGGCATGGTGTTTGTATGCAATTGAAAACTGCGGTTTCGGTTTCGCAGTAGCTCAGCAGAGCCTTCAGGAAGGCTTGCCACAGCCCACGGGTTAACTGGATGGACTATGACAAGGAATTCCTGAATAAGAATTGAAGAAGGTAGTCTATAAAGAGTGTTGACCAAGAAATTAATGAAGGGCGTGGAATGAAATCAAATTTAAGGAACATCTACAAGAAATAAAGATTTATAAATATATATAAAAGACGACGTATACAAAAGATGGAAACGTGATATAGAAAGATATATTATAATAGAAAATAATCAGTATTAAGATACACATCATTCAGGAGGAAACTGCATACATGGAAATGAATAAGGTAAACAAGAAGGAGGAAAAGAACCGTGAGTGACAGAGAAACACAAAAACACAAATCAACAAAATATAATTATAAAACACAACTAAAACACACACACCCACCCACACACAAACACACACACACAGACACACAACAAAACATACACAAAAACACACATCGCCACAACAACCACACACACACACACACCACACACACACACACCACACGTACACGCAAACACAACACACACACACTTACACACACAAACACACCACACACCACATACACACACCCCACCACACACACACACACACACACACACACACCCACACACACACACAACTCACACCACACACACACACACACACACACACACACACACACACACACACACACCACACACCACCACACACACCACACACACACACACACACACACACACACACACACACCACACACACACCACACACACACACACACACCAACACACACACAACAACACACTAACACACCACCTCATGGAAACAAAGGAACACCCGATGATCAAAAACACACAAAAACGAGAACAAAAGTATCATTACAGCCAAAACAAAAACCATAAAAAAAAAGGACCACAACAACAACAAAAACACAACAGGGATTAGGAGAAGGTGAGGACAGCGATACAGGTGATATATATGAGGGGAGGGAAAAAAAATGGAAACAAACTAAAACACATCCAGAAATAAAGGATAATTGCTATTGGTAATTAATATATAATTAATTAATCATGGGGAACAATCGTTGGAAGGAGCGCCGAATCGGGCCAATCCTGAAGAGCCCCTACCATCTACTCGGACCTGTATAGTCTGACTACTCCTAAAAGTTTCAAATATGGGGGGACCAATAATGGCCCAGATCTAACTCCAAGCTGTACAACTCTAAAAGTTCCAAGGAGAATGACCAACCATGGTCAGATCTAACTCCAAACTCTATTACCGTAAAAGTTTCAAGATGATGACCAAACCACATCTAAGGATCTCACTCCAAGCTGTTCGACCCTTAAAGTTGCAAGCAAAGATAATGACGGACCAAATATGGAACCAGATTTCCAATATGATGCACTATTTCCCCCCAAGAATGACCAGATCCAACTCCCACATATTTGTTTTTATACTGGAGGATAATAATTCTTATCCCTGAAACTGCGGGAGAAATGCTATTTTTAGTGCCACCCGTGCGGGAAGTGAGAAAAACAGTGATCATTACAGAATTGGATGCAAATCACATCAAACAATCAAGGTGTAGAAATTTGCATCCGGCATTATATCTAATTTTAACCCAAAACGTATTGGGTTGATGTTGGTTGTGGTGGGGAGTTGATTGAAATAGCTGGGGCGAAGGGCAGCAAGTCGACTGCGAGAGACGGTTGAGGTGCAATTCAAGGGTGCCCACCACATTGGGATTTTATCCCAAGATTTAGACGGTATTATTCATGTATTTATGCAGTCGTTTATCTGACAGGTAAGCATAGGTTCCGTTGTACCGACCTTGATATAAACCACTGAAAAATACTTGAATACTTCCCTTTTCAAAAGTCCCAAGAATAGACACAAATATCCCAACGCCAAACCTACATCCCAAGATCTTGGCAAATAACCAAGGATTGGTAATATCTGCGAAATCGTAATGAGGCAGATCGGTGGTTGTGTTATCGAGAGCTGACATTCAAGGGGGCGTATAGTGACACAATAAGTAGAACTTTTAAAAATGTCGGCATGGTTTTTGTATGCAATTGAAAACTGCTGTTCGGTTTCGCCAGTAGCTCAGCAGAAGCCTTCAGCGAAGGCTTGCCACAGCCACGGGTTTTATCTGGATGGAACTAGACCAAGGAGTTCCTGAATAAAGAATGAAGAAGGTAGTCTATAAGGAGTGTTGACCAAGAAATTAATGAAGGGCGTGAATGAAATCAATTACGGAACATCTACAAGAAATAAAATTTATAAATTATATATAAAAGACGACGTATACAAAAGATGGAAAACGTGATATAGAAAGATATATTATAATAGAAAAAAAAGAATCAGTATTAAGATACACTCATTCAGGAGGGAAACTGCATACATGGAAATGGAATAAGGTAAACAGAAGGAGGAGGGAAAAGGAACATGAGTGACAGAGAAAACACAAAACACAAATCAACAAAAAATATAATTATAAAACACAACTAAAAAACACACCCACCCACCCACACCAACAACACAACACACACACAGACACACACACTAAACACATACACAAAACCACACACATCGCCACACAACACACACACACACACACACACACACACACACACACACACGTACCGGCACACACACAACACACACATTACACACACAAACACACACACACACAAAACACCACTTCACCCACAACACCACCACACACACACAAACACACACACACCCCACACAACAACACACACACACACCCACACACCACACACACACACCACATCCCACACACCACACACCACACACACACAACACACACACACACACATACACACACCACACACACACACACACACACACACTAACACACACCCTCATGAAACAAAGGAACACCCGATGATCAAAAACACACAAAAACGAGAACAAAAGTCTCATTACAGCAAAACAAACACCATAAAAAAAAGACCACAACAACAACAAAACAACAGGGATATATGAGAAAGGTGAGACAGCGATACAGGTGAATATATGAGGGGAGAAAAAAATGGAAACAAAACTAAAACACATCCAGAAATAAAGATAGATAGCTATTGGTTAATTAATAAATAATTAATTAATCATGGGGAACACTCGTTGGAAGGAGCGCCGAATCGCCAATCCTGAAGAGCATCCTACCATCCTACTCCGACCTGTATAGTCTACTACTCTTAAAAGTTCAAATATGGGGGACCAATAATGGCCCAGATCTAACTCCAAGCTGTACAACTCTTAAAAGTTCCAAGATGAATGACCAACCATGGTCCAGATCTAACTCCAAGCTCTATTACCCGTAAAAGTTCCAAGATGATTGACCAACCACATCTAAGGATCTTACTCCAAGCTGCTCTACCCTTAAAAGTTGCAAGATAATGACGGACCAAATATGGACCAGATTCCAATATGATGCACCTATCAATGACCAGATCCAACTCCCACATATTTGTTTTATACTGGAGGATAATAATTCTTATCCCTGAAACTGCGGGAGCAAATAAATTTTTAGTGCCACCAGTGCGGGAATGTGAGAAAAACGATGATCATTACAGAATTGGATGCAAATCACATCAACATCAAGGTTGTAGAAATTTGCATCCGGCATTATATCTATATTAACCCAAACGTATTGGGTTGAGGTATGGTTGTGGTTGGGAGTTGAAATAGCTGGGGCGAAGGGTAGCAAGTCGCTTGCGAGAGACGGTTGAGGTGAATACAAGGGTGCCACACATTGGGATTTTGTCCCAAGATTTAGACGGGATTATTCATGTATTTATGCAGTCGTTTATCTGAAGGTAAGCATAGGTTCCGTTGTACCGTACCTTGATATAAACCACTGAATAAATACTTGAATAATCCCTTCAAAAGTCCCAAGATAGACACAAAATATCCCAACGCCAAGACCTACATCCCAAGATCTTTTGGCAAATAACCAAGGATTGGTAAATATCTGCGTACATCGTAATGAGGCAGATGGTGGTGTGTGTTATCGAGAGCTGACATCAAGGCGTATATGTGACACAATAAGTAGACTTTTACGAATGTCGGCCTGGTTTTTGTATGCAATTAAAACTGCGGTTTCGGTT
>JACEEZ010026338.1:8585-21085 GCA_016584305.1 Chionoecetes opilio
TAATCTGTCGAATAACATTTGTCAAATATTCATGCGCGTCCACTATTCCTATTATTATAGTATGAAGGCTATATTACAACTTTTCCTACACAGAGAGAACTTTCTTGATGTATACATATATATAAATGCAACTGACGAATACCAGCAAAGTATATAAGAAACATTCATGTGTACAGCAGTGTGTTTTATGCCTGAGGTACGAAAACTTTCTTCAGACTACCACACGTGGTTTATCCCAAGCACCCCCTCCCTCCCTTGGTCGCCTCCCGTGCGATCGTACGTCTGGCAGCGTATCTTCCTGATACAGTTTTTCGAAGATTTCTATATACATATGCTATGCCACTTGGAGCCGTAACTTTCTTAGAGTCATTCTTCACTTAAAACAACAATACTGATGTCCCTCATTCATATTTATCACGTTCATATTAATCATGTATACGACATATACAAGTACTATACAGATATTCATTCATGTATACGAAGATTGTGATTAACATGGAGATTGAAGTGTATGTGATATGTATGTGAGTAATTCATGATACTATGAAAGTAACTTCATTACTGAGATGGGCTCTTATGTGGAGTAAACGAAAAAAACTATTTACGAAAAAATGAATAGTCACCCATGTTGCCCGCACGAGAAAACGGACAAAATGTAAACATATCAGTACATGAGACCTCTGGCCTCTGCGTCTAAAGGCCTATTATTTCCTAGTGTGTTGATAAAGTATTGCCTTGCAGTGGTAATATTTATATTGTAGGAAGGAGGAGGTGAAGGCAGGTGTGTAGTGAGAGGAAGGAGTGAGGAGAAGTTCAAACAATAAAAGAAAGAAGTTCAAACAATATTAGGGTTGCCATATCGGAACAACCAAAATTCCGGACACCTCCACCAACACCCATCACCCAACACTCACTTTGGCCCTTTGACGTTATGTAACCTTGAAGAACATACGGGAATATATATATATTATATATATATATATATATATATATATATATATATATATATATATATATAATACATAGAGAGGGGAGATATATATATATATATAATATGATATATTATATATATATATATATTATATAGAGAGAGAGAGAGAGAGAGAGAGAAGGGGAGAGAGAGAGAGAGAGAGAGAGAGAGAGAGAGAGAGAGAGAGAGATGAGATAGATAGATAGATGATAGATATATGTGTGTATACTATATGTATATGTATACTCACAAACCTCGATTTCTCGGACTAATAGGGGGAGCACTGGTCCGGGAACCGCAAAAGTCCGGGAATCGTAAGTAAAAAAAAAAAAAAAAAAAAAAAGTCCGATGCCATTACCCACCCCCGGACGTTTATCCTACTCTAGTATTTACTGTCCGGCAACCGACAATATCAACTACCTCGCCGCGGACTTTTACGTCCGCTGAGCATTCAGCCACCTGGCGGGAGGCAGCAGAAAGTGTTCAATAGTCTCAAGAGACGTTCCTGCACCAGGGGCAGTGGGGGTCAGGGGACTAACGGAGGCTGTGCAGGTGAACCGTGAGTGTCGTGTGCCCAAATGTAAACAATACGACCGCTGAGCATGCTGCCACCTGGCGGGAGGCAGCAGAAAGTGTTCAAGTCTCAGAAATGTTCTTGCACCAGGGGCAGTGGGAGTCAGGTGACTGACGGAGGCTGTGCAGGTGAACCGTGAATGTTGTGTGCCCAAATGTAAACAATACGACCGCTGTGCATGCTGCCACCTGGCGGGAGGCGCGGACACTGACTAGGGGTGACAGGAGACGCTCGGACCGCCGGGCAACTTGGTCAATTTAAGAACGGGACCAGGCATTTCAACGAAAAAGAAAAAAAGAAAAAAAGAAAAAAAAATTGTCCGAGACCTCGGATTTTGTCCGGCAAATCCGATATCCGGGAAATCGAGGTCCGGGAAATCGAGGTTTGTGTATATATGCATATATATATATATATATATATATATATATATATATATATATGTATATAATATATATATATATATGTATATATATATATATATATATATATATTATATATATATAGTATATATATATATATATATATAATATATATATATATATATATATATATGCATATATATATATATATGTATATATATATATATATATATATATATATCATAATATATATATATATTATATATATGTATATATATATATATATATATATATATACTTAATATTATAATGTAATATATATATATATATATATATTATTATATAAAATATATATATTATATATATATATATATAGACAGGGCGTATTTAGGATTTTGAACCATTGGGGCTTAGCCAGCCAAGAGATCTTAAAATTTTTACAGGATAATTTTCATTTATTATGATATAATGAATATAAGATGTGAGACACTGTGGTCTACCAAAAGGCTCCGGTAATTTATGCTTAGGATAACTTTTCGAAAAATGAAATTAGAATAAAATTGAAGACAATCTGAGTTTGGTTCAACTTCGTTATTATTTTATTTTCATCAGTAGGAGTAAAACCTACAGCACGAATTCACTGCCGGGTGCAATCATTTTTGCAGTGCAGTGCAAATTTACTTTCATGCACTACACTACACTGCGTGCATTCCCTACTGCAGGGAAAATGAGACTTTGGCGTGATGAAGCAGTCATATTGAGTTGTATATTCTTTTAATGCTTTGTTCAGTCTGAAATCTGACCAAACCTCGTCTTATACTACTTTATTTATATTTTTACATCACAAAGGACTGGCCAAGGACACACAAAAAAATTCACTTTGAAAAAAATGCACTTCTGTTAACTGTGTGTCTTGTCCATCTGATATTCTCTTCTTCACCTCTCCAAAAGGTCGTCTGGTGTCTCCTCTGTCTAGTACTCCTCATCTCCTCTGTTCTCTCCACCTCTCTCATGTCCTGCTCATAAAAAAGATGTCATCAGCATACGCTAAGTAACATTTAACCAAATATCTTGTTTTTTTACAATAATTTAATTTATGTTGGCCCAGTCAGAGCTTATCTTATTTTTGTGAGAAAAAATATATAATAATAAATTTTAAAAAATATAAAAAGGTATTTGAGATCCGGGGCTATTCATAAAACATTCGGGGCTGCAGCCTACAGCCCCCAATGCCCAGGCCTAACTACGCCCCTGCTATAACCCCTAAAAGTTACTAACCTAACCTCACTATAACCTTAAAAGTTTACTAACCTAACCACACTATAACCCCCTAAAAGTTATTTATATTGCCGTAGGCGGCCGCATTGGGTATACACCCGCGTCTCTGGACTCAGAAGAAATCCAATTAATTTTCCCTAGATCTAGGAATTTTTATAACTTCCATAACTCAAAAAGTATGTGGTTGCGACGCATATTTTTTACCCCAGCCATATATCCTGCATTCCCCCAGGTCCCCCAAGCTAGTTTGGGGTCAAAGGGGGAGTATGGGCAAACACTAGAATTATACCAAATATAGCAAGGAGCTATAGATAGGCCAGTGACGAACAGCTATAAATACGGCAGTAGGTAGAGAGAGATACGGCAGTGGCTATAGATACGGCAGTAACACTATAATATGAGCCCAACTTAATTATTCGGAGTTTTGTAATCGTTAAAGATGTTCACGGTTATGGAATTCTCGCCGAAACCCCAAACCGAGAACTCTCGCCGATAGTGGAACACTCGCCGACGTGTAAAGTTTCGAAGACAGTTCCACTTTTGATAGCCTACCTGATCAGCTTTCGGTGGTATTTATGGTCTAAATACTGAAACAGGGGTAAAAAGCTGATTAAATGGATATATTGGGTTTATGTAATATCAAGATCCTAGGAACTGAAACTGTCGCCGAGAATAAGATCATTCGCTGACGAGAAAAATTGAACAGTCGCCGACGGCGGCGACTGTTCTAGGTACCATGTTAACAATTCTACTTCTCCTTACGAACCTATCTCACTTCATTCAACTAAAGCTATCATCGGCCATAAAAAAGTAACCTTTTTAAACATGTGACCAGATTAATAACGAACCCATATTTCAGCTTCCTATATAATGTTCACCCGGGTAAATACCCGTAAAACAGTATGTGCTTCTCCTCCAACACCTAACACACTTCCTTCTATGTGTTTCATGTCCTAATCTTACACGGTACTTAAAGTTCGAGGGATGTAATGTTCGTAGGGGCTGAGTTGTGTACGAAGCGGAGGAAGCCATTTTGGATTTCAAATTTGTATTTTTTTCAAGATTATCCAGGGATTGAACTTTTGTAGGACACATTGTCGTACCGAGCCACCACAATTATCGTATTTTTTAAATAGATTATCGTACAGCTTTAGGGAAAATAATGTAGTATGTAAATGACTATATACTTCATTGAATTCAGCATTCCATATATAAAAATATTTCCTCTTTTCATCAAAATATATAATAGCTAGACTAGATTCAATCCAAAGTCAAACTCAAAACTCTCTCTCTCTTTCGCAGAAATTGACATCGACCGATTTTTTTTGTTTTTTTGTGCGATGACAATTTTTGTATGACTTTATTATTAATTTTATTTATGAGTCAATTATCGTATTTTCGTGTACGATTCTCAACCATGCATCATACATCGTACTAATAATGAAATTATCGTACATCTACAATAATTATCGTACAGTTAACATCACTGAGGTTATCTGACCTCCTGGAGAAACTTTTAATCTGTATCACAGCAACACAGGAAACATGCTCCAAAGCATGCTCGAGGACAGATCATTATCAAAATGGACCGAACATTTTGCCCTGAGATTAGCCGCCTTAATATTTTCTTGTGCACTTCAAATATACACCGCAGCGGGCCTGCTGGTACGGAGGTCTTACGTCAAGTAGCCGCTGGTTATCACCACTGATGTAATACTACATCAATATCATCATATAACTGTTGTTTTAGAATGTTTACACATAAAAGGAATACATTTTTCAAATTCTGTACATTGATTTACAGATAATAAATTTTCCTCTCTGAAAATACACCAGAGGCACTACGGAGGGCCTCGGGAGGCAAAGTTGCCGCTGGTGGCCGCCGTTTTGCCGCTCTAATGCCTACGTAGGCCCGCCGGTGGTGGTTAGCTGGGTATTGTATTTCCCCAACGACGCACCACGGCTCGGTGACATTACTTTTGGTGGTCTCCTCTTCCCGCGCTAAACCAGAAGCACGTAAACACAAGAGATAAATATAGTACTTGAAGAATTTTGGGTGTTTCTGATAGATTTTTTTTGTGATATTGTATACACATGCATCCTTTATGGGTGCAGCAAGAAAGCTGTGCCTTTCCAGAGAAGTTTGCACACATATCAGACCAATAGGCGAGAAAGGTGTAAACAAATGTGTGCGTCCGTCGGACGTTGTGCGTTGGGGTGAAGGTAGGGAAACTGGGGTGGGTGTGTGGTGGTGAGGGAAGGGGTGGGTGTTAGTGGTGGGGGAAGTGGGTGGATGTTGGGGGAGGGGGAGGTGGGTGGGTGTTGGTGGTGGGGGAAAGGGGGGGGTGTTGGTGGTTGGGGAAGGGGATGGTGTTGGTGGTTATGGAAGTGGGTGGGTGTTGGTGGTGGGGGAAGTGGGGGGATGTTGGTGATTTGGGGGAGGGGGTGGGTGTTGGTGGTGGGGAAGGGGTGGGTGTTCGGGGGTGGGGGAAAGGAGTTAGTGGTTGGGGATGGGGATGGGTGTTGGTGGTTGGGAAGGGGGTGGGTGTTGGTGGTTGGGGAAGGGGTGGGTGTTGGTGGTTGGGGAAGTGGGTGGGTATTGGTGGTTGAGGAAGGGGGTGGGTGGGTTTGGGGGTTGAGGAAGGGGGTGGGTGTTGGTGGTTGGGGAAGTGGGTGGGTGTTGGTGGTTGGGGAAGGGATGGGTGTTGGTGGATGGAGAAGGGGGTGGTGTTGGTGGTTGGGGAGGGGGATGGGTGTTGGAACTGGATATGTGGGTGGGAACGGGGGTGGGTGCTGGGGGATGTGGGTTGGGGAAGGGGAAGGGTGTTGGAAGTGGGGATGTGGGTGGGAACAGGGATGGGTGTTGTGGGATGTGGGTGGGTGTTGGGGGATGAAGTAGAGTGAATATAGCAGATTCTTGAAGGACTCCAGCATCTCTCTCTCTCTCTCTCTCTCTCTCTCTCTCTTCTCCTTCTCTTTCTCTCTCTCTCTTCTCCTCTCTCCTCCCCCTCTCTCTCTTCTCTCTCGGTAAACACCTAAAGTGACGTCATCAATAATATTCGCGGGGCCCTTTTTTTGGGAGGGATGAAACATTTTTTTCCTTCGGCTTTAACAAAAGTCGTGTTTTTACGGAAATAAGGCGTGGAAATAAATTATATTTTGCGGATTAGGTGTTTTGAATGAACATCTATAATAATATAAGCGAAAGTGTGTGTGTGTGTGTGTGTGTGTGTGTGTGGGTGTGGGTGTTGTGGGGGTGTGTGTGTGTGTGTTGGGGTGTGTCTGTCTGTCCGCTCTGGGTGCCGCCCCCTGTGGCGGAATCCCCTCATATGGCACAGTTTTGGAATCGGGTCGACCAGGGAAGGTTTTAACTCCACTTATAAGAGATCCGATCACTTTTTTTTTCTTTTTTTTAGCAGCCTATTGGCGAGAATTGTGAAAAAGTGGGTTGCGAGAATTGGGGAAAAACCTTGATGTAGGGTGATGGGTAATGGGTGAGTGAATGGGTGGGGTGATGGGTATGGGTGTGGGGTGATGGGTGAGTGAATGGGTGGGGGTGATGGGTTGGGGGTGATGGGTGATGGGTGAGGGAATAGGTGGGGGGGTGATGGGTAATGTGAGTGAATGCGTGTGTGGTGATGGTTAAGGGGTTTGAGTGAATGGGTGGGGGGTGAGGGGTAATGGCTGAGTGAATGGGTGGGGGTGATGGGTAATGGGTGAGTGAATGGATTGGGGTGATGTGAATGGGTTGGCGTTAATATACATTTCTACATCCATGATTTCATGAAAGTTAGAAGGAGAGTCTGTGTTTGGTGGGCCGAAGGCCCACCAAACGCAGGTGGTGGGCCTAAGGCCCACCATAGCCCTCCGCAGGAGCTAGCCAAAAAGTCCGCCCGAGGCGCTTTGCGGCTAGTTCAACATATTTCTGCCAAAAGAAAATGGGTCTGGACGATTACTTTAAGTGTTCTTATTTTGAAAATCAGGTTTTCACTAATAAAACCAATGATAGCTTATGTCCATACATGAATTTAGTTAGAAAAAATAGTATTTGAAAGTATGATCTACTCTGTATGGTCCCACAGCTTTAAGGAACTGCTACGTCAAAATGTTTGGGGTGAATATTTTTTCTCCATTGATGCTGAAAGATTATAGATTGCGTGCACAAGGGTAGTATGATTTCTTATTCTCCATATTATTTCTCATCTCAATTTCATTTCTACTTTCAAATACTTCTAACCAATGTTCACCATGTAAAACATCAATGTTCACCATGGTGTAAACCATAAGAACACTCAAATTGCCTTATTGTGGTTAAAAAAAAACATCAAATATTGGTCGCTAGCACCCAGTTGTCCCACAAGTTACCTATCTAATCAAGATGTATGGACATTTGGAACGGGATCTTATTATTCATTGCAGTGGCCAATTGTGCAACAGTGCTGTATGTGTAGATTTAAATGTACAGTATAGCCTATATTAGGGTACGGCCCCTAAGTCCCCAATGAAAAGTAAAATATTGATTATTTTGAATTTGGCATGGTGGGTTTTTTATGTAAAATTGAATTTTAAGGTGGTATGTCCATTCAACTTTTTGTTTGAGCACTTCTTGCTATGCAAAAATGGACTTTTATATTTATATGCAAAACATAGCTTAAAGTGCGATTTTGCATAGTAAGAATTGCTCAAATGCAAAAATGGAACTGGATAAAATCGCCTTAGAATTCCATTTTACATAGGAAATTGGCATGCCAAAGTTGAGAATTTTTTTTATTTTTATACGGCGTACCCTAACCAGGGTACCAAAATAATTGGATTGGGTTACGATGGGAGGAAGGACAAGACCAGGGCGATGATGCCCGACAGCTATGGGAAACTGCACCCAAGGTTGATCAGGGAGGAGAAATGTGTCAGTGAAAGGGAGCCTCTGGAAGGTACCTTTGGCATTTTGTACCAGAGGACCCGGTCCCAAACCTGAGAAGCCTGCGTTCAAGGTGGCTCAGGCTCTCTATGATCTGCTGGTGACATAAGACTCCACCGACTCACTGATCGTACTGCAAGGTGACTCAGCTAGGGCCAACACGGGGTGGAAGGGTGGTACTCACGCCCATTTGGAGAAGATGCTGGGACCAAGCTCTTCTGGATAATATGCGTTTTTGCACAAAAACGAGTTGCCCCTGCGCCCCCTTATCACCAGCATCGACGGGCCTACCTCGTCTGGTCACTGGCTTCACGGTCCAGTGTGCAGTCCTGCTGTCCAGCGTGAATGAGAGCAGTACAACGCAGAGTTCAGAGGAGTGCCAGGCGGTGAAGATCTCACGGAGATACCGGCGTATATCCTGGTCAACATGTCCACTGACCAGCAGGTCTTCTACCAGTTTGGTCCAGGCTGTGAAGCGGGGCGTTCTCCCCGTCCGAGCTGCAGGAGTTCAAGTGTGGCAAGGTGTCCCACTCCAATGGCTCCCACAGCCCAGCCGCTCGTGACATGTGGACCAGAAAGCATGGACTGACTGGCAAAGAACTGAACACCCTGGAAATCCTAGTCAAGTACTGCCTGCAGGTGTACTTCAAACTCTACTACGACATCAAGGTTTCACCCCCAGACTAGAGGACGGCGGCCCAAGCACAACCTCACGCGCTCAGAGTGATGAGGTCGCAGCCCAAGAAGGTCCAAACAGCTGTGACCTTCTACGTGCGGACGGGGAGCAGGGTTCGCACAATCAAAATGTGTCCTCCTCTCGCTGATGGCGAGTCAGAGTGAGGACGACCGCAGGTTTGCCGTGACCCAGATTTTGAAGCTGAGGGCTGGCGAGGAGTATGGGGGCACCAGTGTAAAACCTCGCATCACACCCAAGCTGAACTTGTCAGCCACCAGCTTGCAGACACTGATCAGCTGGCAGCCTGGCCAGGTGCACGAGCCGGCATTCACCTGTTCACTGTCCGGGGATCAGATCCAGGAGATTCTGGTTAAGCCGTACGAGGTTCCGGATTTTTCTATCCACACTCAGAGCACCGAAAGAGTCGTGAAGCAGGTGACAGAGGCTGCGGCAGCAGTGGTGGGGCAGCAGGCCAGAGACGGGGTTTTTATCCGGGGTTTGGCCCACCACCGGGAGACCATGCCCCTGCTTCAGGTCTAAGAAGGACAGGATGGACACGTTCTAAAGGGCCCAAAGTAGAGGCCCGTGACACTGTGATGTAGTGCCTGATGAACCAACTGATCAGAAAGAGCTTACCACGCTAGTCATTTGGAACTCATATTGGTGCATGATGCAATACACAGGACCAACCGGACACTGCGAACTCATTTAAGCATTATTCGATAAGGGTGCAATAAAAAGTGCGATTTTGCATAGTAAGAATTGCTCAATGCAAAAATTGAATTAGATAAAATCGTCTTAGAATTCCATTTTACATAGGAAATTGGCATGCCAAAGTTGGGAAAAAGATTTTTTGTTATACGGCGTACCCTGCCTATATGGATGAGGACATTAGATAAGACACGGGGATTTGGGAATTTTAAAGCATAAGTTATTCTTTCATCATGACTATATTTGCATAGTCGATAGTGTGTGTGTGTGTGTTTTTGGGAAACCTTGGAGAAGCTGTACAAGTTAATCTGGTGAAAGGGTTTAGCTATGCTGTGTCATTCACCCATAGTCTTGTCACGCGAGTCGGACTCGCGATCGCCAGTTTCACCCTCCCGGGGCAACCTTGGAGCTCATTATTACCGATCTTTGGGTAATGCTAGGACCTCACAACAACACACCCCCATCCCCTTGCTCAAGGGGGACCAGTAACCCCCCGAATTTCTCAATTAAAAAATCCCCGGAATAAGGGGGCCGGGGATTGGGACGCCGGACCACAGAATGCCATGGGCTGGACGCTCTAACCGAGCCGTTCAGGCAGTAAGTGTGTGTGTGTATTCATCTAGTTGTATTCATCTAGTTGTATTTTACAGGGCCTGAGTTGCACTCGTATGGCCCCGTCTCCATATCTCCATTATTTTATCATTCATCCTTAGTTTAGCCGAAGCCACCACCCCGGGAGGCGGGTCACAACCCCCCGGCTAACACCCGGTACCCATTCACTGCTGGGTGGACAGGGGCTTGGGTTTCAAGAAAACAGCCCATCTATTGCCGCTCCTCCCGGGGGATCGAACCCAGGGCTTCTCGGTTGTGAACCGAGCGTGCTATATCGGAGAAACCGTATGTGTGTGTGTGTGTGGCTTATAGCTGAAAAAAGTAGTACTATTTACGAGCTAGCGCGAAGCGCTCGTGAGGCCTCACTCACTCGGATTTTTCCGGGATAAGCGGCCGACCCGACCGACCATCACGCTTTTAAGGGGGTTTTATATCTTTGGAATCCCCCTTCCGATTGACAAGCGGCCCTTCGTCATCTGATAGCCCCATTCAATCCCTACAGTTTCAGAGTAAAAAGGCAAAGATAAATGGAGTTTAGATGACAGCAGACAAATTTCCTTGCTATCGAGAATACTCACTGGATACGGGAATATCATGAACTTAATATTCTATTAAACTCTTCGTCTTTAATACTTTGCGAGAACACTTTTTACATGGAGAATATGCATAGAAGCGGAATTTAATTTGCTTTCCATTGATACATTTCGTTTTCTGATAAATGAATTACAGCATGCATAAATTTTTCGTTTAACTAAATAAATAACAACCCTTTAAAACCCCTTTTACGCACGGTGACGCGATCGCGTCAAAACGGGCCCGTCTGCAATCTGAGCTTTTTGACGCGAATTGCGTCAAAAAACAGTCAAAATTCGCCAAAAAAAAAGTATTTATCAGAATTGCGTCAAATGTTCTGCGTCAAAGATCCAACCTAGACCTATAAAATAAACTAATTTTCAACTCTCTCGTGTGAGTGGATGTGAAATGATAAGGGTTTGTGTGTCAGTTTCCACTCAGCAGGCAGCCTGTGCGCGCAAATTGTCGTCCCTTTAAAACGTGTCCCGAGCTGGACATAATGACCATATGAAAAGTATAATGGTAGCGTTGGAATCCTCATAAAAATCCGCTTTTATTGGCATACAAACAATAAAAAGTTGACTCAGGAAGTTTCGAGCTACGAAGTGGTGAACGTAAGTATTTCTTATTTCTCTTTACTCAATATTTTTTTGGAAATCGGTAAAAATTTCCGCTATTTATTTCATTCTTTGTTATTTTTTTCTTTCATAAGGCAGAATAATCTCTTGCAAAACCAATGATATATAATAATGCCAGGAAAAAAGAATATCCGTTGGTGAAATTGATAACATAAAAAAATAATTCGCTTCACAGTCTGGCCATTTCGCGGGGCCCCTTAGGGAGCATAAGACGGATGTTGCAGTGGACGGAAAAACTTATTAAACTTTTCGTGCGTGAAAGGGTTAATCGGGAAAAATTACCCGATTTCATGATGTTATTTATATAGTTAACGCTCATTTATGCATGCTGCTAATTCATTTATCAGAAAAAGAAATATATCAATGGAAAGCTAATGAAATTCCGCCCCTTTTCCTTAAAATTTTCATATTCTTTTTTCCATGTAANTGTTCTTGAGCAGATAAACGGTTTGTTTCTGACTAAGGGTTTTTCTTCGGACCCATTTCTTCACCTTCGCAATCTGCAATCCGCTCACACTCACATGATTTAGATCACCCTTTTTCTATGAATGACTTTAGTATCCTATCCAAGGCACACTACCCTAGTGACACAAATTATTAGAAGCTATACACATCAAGCACTTGTCCCCTGATTTTAATAACCAAGTCATTTCAAAAACAACTACATATACTCAAATGACTACCACTGTTTCGATTGCCCGACTCTCGGTTCGATCGCCCCACACAAGCTGAAATGTCACCCACAAAACTAGTGTTCATTCAGTCCTCTACCAACTCAGACAGCATACACACCAAGGTCCGTTAAGTACAAATTATATTTTATTTATTAGTTAGTAATTTTAGAAAATTATAGGAATATTTTATTGTTTCTTAGAATTAATTTTTTAGATGTTCGCTTTTTAGCATTACAATATATTAAATTTTAACTATTTTAGCCTGATGATGCCAAGTGCCTTGGCGAAACGTTGCGCATAAACAACCCCAAGTATACCGAGTGTCTCTGTCACCCTGAAACATCATGAGAATCAAACAAGAAAATCAACTATATATATATATATATATATATATAATATATTATATAATATATATATATATATATATATTATATATTATATATATATATATATATATATATATATATATATTATATTATATATAGATATAATATATATAATAATATATATAATATAT
>JACEEZ010026338.1:23585-31085 GCA_016584305.1 Chionoecetes opilio
AGAACTCGTCCAGTTTTGGAGGAACTGCGGCCTTGACTGCGCGTGAACTGGACGGCCGCTGTTTCTGGTATTCTGCGAACTGAGGCGCGAAGATCCACATTTTCAGAGCGTAAATTGCTCTTGCCATCCATCGAGCCCGATGGACTGCTCCCGGCTTGTGGAAAAAGATCTTCTTGCGTCCATGAGGGATTCCACCAATGAACACAACGGCTAGTTCTAACAATTCCCGGTAGTCGTCACGTGGGTGGTCCTTTCGGAGGTAGCCTTGGCAGAGTTTGAGGATGTCGTCCACCCAGTCCTCCTTGAGCTCTTCGTTTGCTGTCCTGTACTGGTCTTGTTCAACATACGGCCAGAACTCTCGGAAACGGACAAAGGCAGCGATATCTGGACTTTGAGATGTTTCTGGGATGAGGGCCGAGAAAACAGTTTCCAGCAGAATTTCCAGCATATGATGGCGACAGGCCAGATGCAGCAGATCACGACCAAGGCTTTGCTGCAGTCGAACGCACACTCCACCCTTGGATCCCGTATTCGTCGCCGTTGTGTCAGAGCACAGCGCTCGAACTCGATCGGAGATAGCCCATTCGGTTATAACGGAATGGATGGTGTTTGCCGTAGGCTCCGCTTTGCCGTCAGTGATGGGAACTGCGAGGATCTTCTCCACGCCTTCTCCAGAAACCAGGATCGGCAGTCGGTCCACAACGCCTTCGTTTGTGAGGGATGGCATTAGTTTTCCATCCCAGTGGAGTGTGAGCGGTACATCAGGAGCAAACTTTTCTTTGAGCTCTGCAGCATTTTCCTGGCGATGACATTTTCGCTGCCGATTGATCGTGCTCGCGCTCAACGACAATTCTCGAGTGTTCGCTCCAAGCTCCTCCGCGAATGGAAGCAGCACGTGTGCAGCTTTATGGTCACTTATGTTGGTCCGGTCCAGAGCAGCAGAAACTTGCGGGGATATGATTTTCTTCTGCAATGGTGCACGGCGGGATCGTTTTGGTGGAGGAGATGCTATCACGTCTTGCTCTTCAGGCGAAGAGGACGAGGTCGAAGACTCGAGTTCAACGGTGGCCTGCCTTTCTGCGAACGCTTGACTTTCCTGTGCAGCTCGACTTCCGTCATCGTCATCGAGACAACAAGGAATCTAACCCTCAGGCTTTCTGAGCATAAAGGTGTTTCTGCACGTACTGGTCGACCCATTTCTTCACCTTCGCAATCTGCAATCCGCTCACACTCACATGATTTAGATCACCCTTTTTCTATGAATGACTTCAGTATCCTATCCAAGGCACACTACCCTAGTGACACTAAATTATTAGAATCCATACACATCAAGCATTTGTCTCCTGATCTTAATAACCAAGTCACTTCATACCAATTACATATACTCAAATGATTATCACACTGTTTCGATTGTCCGACTCTCGTTTCGATCGCCACACACGAGCCGAAATGTTACCCGCAAACTATTGTTCATTCAGTCCTCTGCCAACTCGGACAGCATACACACCAAGGTCCGTTAAGTATAAATTTCTAAGCTTTTCTGTGAGTAGGCTGTTATTTGCTTTTGTTCTTTTCATGCTGGGTAGAGCTTGTAGGTCGTTTGCCTGGACGTTGAGCTTGGGATTGATCTCTTTTATGTACAGCGCTTCTAGGATGAGAAATCGCCGCACATCTGCACACATGTCAACCAATTCTGTATTTTCTTCTAGAAATTTTCTTGTTATGATGATAATATAGATGATGATGATGATGATGGTAATAATAATAATGATGATGATAGAACAACATGGCATCATCATAACAAGAAAATTTCTAGAAGAAAATACAGAATTGGTTGACATGTGTGCAGATGTGCGGCGACTTCCCATCCTAGAAGCGCTGTACATAAAAGAGATCAATCCCAAATTCAACGTCCAGGCAAACGACCTACAAGCTCTACCCAGCATGAAAAGAACAAAAGCAAATAACAGCCTACTCACAGAAAAGCCAAGCGAAGACCAAACAACCAATCAGCGTCTCTCATTCAAGAAGACGAGAAGCAAAAGCTATCTACCTATCAACGACATCGGTAATAGGCTACGTGGCAGGCAGACCGGCTATAAATAGCGCTTCACCTCGCATCTTAAGTTCTGCCACATGGTACATCACAGCCACCAGACAAACGCCTCACCTCCACCTTTCCCGGTTCACTCCACCTGTAGTACGACAGCTGGTCCGACTAAGGCTCGGCTTGTATTGCTCGACCCAAATACTTGGTGACGACCCTGCCCCCTGTCCTCACTGTTTCGCAGAGCCACAAAATCCTCTTGAGCACTACCTGCTCCACTGCCCATCATCCCACTCAATTCGCCATCTGATCCCTGCCTCCCCAGAGCCGGAATATGTACGGGCTGCACGTGTCGTTGCCTCCTCACCTTTACCTACGCTCGCTGCCCTTGTTTCCTCATACCCTCCCCCCCGTTAACATTATTTATAAATACTGAACACTCTGACGGGCTTTATATTTAGCCCGTGCTTCTCTCTTCAGAGAAAGCAATAGGAAATAAAAAAAAAAAAAAGCATCTTAATCATGCACACCTCAACTCCTGGGGAGAAAACATCTTCCATATGCTGCTGAAGAAGGGTTCTTAGACCCGAAATCGCGATACAGCAAACATGACAAGCTACGGCGAAGGCATAAAAGTGATTACATAAGAGATAAAAGACACTCTTAAGACAAAGATAAAATATCTTTAAGAAGATAATAAACGCTGAACTAGCTATCACTTTTAACGAATATATATTATTATTATATATATATATATATATATATATATATATATATATATATATATATATATATATATATATATATATATATATATAATATATATAATTATATATACCTACAGTTAGCGCCACTCGACTTTAGAACTTTCGGTGACGTGAGCGTCATATTTCAAAAAACTGGTAACCTCCCTTTTTCAGAGTCTGTAAAGGGGCCCGGGAGAAAATGACTACATGGCAACTTAGGGTAGCCCCTCACTCATTTGCACGGATAGATTTGAATTATTTACAGGGTCCAGTGTTTGACAAAATATTGTTAGGAGGATTATCTCACCGACCGCTCATTGTTTTGGCTTATAAAACGGTTGTGTTCGTTCTACACTTGTATTCTACTGTGCTAATGCGCGATGCCTGGGAAATATACAAGCCATGATGACATAGTACGAGTAATAGAGTTGCATAAGAATGATGAAAACAAATCGAGAAATAAGCCGTATAACTGGTGTCAACGGAAAGACAGTGAGTGTGTTGGTGGAAGAAATGGCGCGGTGAGGGATGCAGGATATCCCTCACCACAAACATGGGGGTGGACCAGCCAAAAAAGTTTCAACAATACTTTACATATTATCAAAAGACATTAAACTGAGGATTATATACAACTGTCTTTGATAATATGTAAAGTATTGTTAGAAACTTTTTGGCTGGTCCACCCCCATGTTTGTGGTGAGGGATATCCTGGCATCCCTCACCGCCGCATTCTTCACCAACACATTCACTGTCTTTCCGTTGACACCAGTTATACGGCTTATTTCTCGATTAGTTTCATCATTCTTATGCAACTCTATTACTCGTACTATGTCATCATGGCTTGTATATTTCCCAGGCATCGCGCATTAGCACAGTAGAATACAAAGTGTAGAACGAACACAACCGTTTTATAAGCCAAAACAATGAGCGGTCGGTGAGATAATCCTCCTTCTAACAATATTTTGTCAAACACTGGACCCTTTAAATAATTCAAATCTATCCGTGCAGATGAGTGAGGGGCTACCCTAAGTTGCCATGTAGTCATTTTCTCCCGGGCCCCTTTACAGACTCTGAACAAGGGAGGTTACCAGTTTTTGAAATATGACGCTCACGTCACCGAAAGTTCTAAAGTCGAGTGGCGCTAACTGTACTATGCATAAATATATATTGCACCTGACATCGGCTCCCCACAGCGATTCCTCAACAATTATATACGAATTGAATACAATATGCTGGAATTCAAGAAGGAGGAAGGATGTACCGTGAGGCGAGCGGGGGTTTACTTTAGCATCCTCGCCCCCCCCCCCCCAAACAAATAATCGCCTTTTTAGCTAGCCGCAATAACCCAATTTCGTGGATCCGCGGATGCAGATCCGGATTTGGATATCCGGTCCACCTTTTATAGTGATGAAACCCATGATCTAGAGGCTTCTCTGTTTTTGTTAAAAGATGACAACAACAGTAACAGCTTCACTTTGCCCTGACACGGAATCATAGCGTGAAAAAGTTAAGAACAGTGACACAAAGACCTTATGTCCTTATCGATACCTGTTTCGTATTTCATCTCACACGCCCTTTCTCCCATACCTTCTTCTTCTTCTTCTTCTTCTACAGCGTCTGGTCACTTTGTCACTACTTTATAATGAACAGCCTTAAATCAGCACTGGAGATTATCGTTAGTACATAAATCTTGATACTTGGTATCGTATATAAATTATGTATATAAATGGTAATGACGGTGGTTATTGGGTGTAGTAACGTGTGCAACAGGCGGAATAAATGACATGAGGCGCGAAGGGAAAGGCGTCAGGCTGTATAACATGGATAATTTGACCGGGTATGTGCTCTGTTATTGTCCCCTTCTTCTTTATGTGTGTTATAACCCTTAACAATATTCGCGGTGAGATATAAATATAGTATTAGTATATAATGATACAAAAGACAAACGTTATAAAAAAGTCCGTGCGCCAGAAACTTGATGATGTAACAGACAGAGACACACACACACACACACACACACACACACACGTACAGTGATTTGTAACTAAGGCCCTTCGTAGTCCTGGCTGGCTATTGGGTCGCCTGCCAGACTTAAGCTCCCTTCACACATTCCATAATCGAACCACGATAGCGCCCCAAATCTAATTATTGACGCTATCGTGAACTTTGACCACGATAAACGCAGACCACGATAGCCTCACAACAATGTCCCGCTGCCAAAGTATATGGCATGACGGCCGTAAGATGGTCACGACGGAGTCATGATAGCTGTAAGACTTAAGTCAAGAATATAAAATCAACAGTCGTTTTGTCGTCAAGATAAAGCCACGGTAACCACGATAGTGCCACGACGGTGTCGTGAAGATATCACGATAGCTGTAAAACTACGTTACGAATGGAAAATTAACAGCAATTTTGTCGTCACGATAGAGCTACGATAACCACGATAGTGCCACGATGGTGCCACGACGGTGTCATGAAGGTATCACAATAGCTATATGACTACATCACAAATAGAAAATTATTATAATTTTGTCTTCATGATAGAGCTACGATAGTGCTACGACGGTGTCATGAAGGTATCATGATAGCGTCAATAGCTATACCAACATGCCTCACCATGCATTCGTTGGTCTATCGTGACTCTAGCGTAACCCATATTTAGCACTATCATAACGCAATATCGTATTCTTAGGGTTATCGTGACGTCTTCCTAGGGACAATTGTGACACATTAATAGCTCTATCGTGACTCACGCTGCATTTATCGTGACGCATTATGCATATTATTAGGGCTATCGTGACACACTGTAACGGTTTTCTCATGACACCTTGTCACGATAGACATACGACGATCACGATAGTGTCAAAAAGCTGCTACATGGATAACGATAGCGTCACGATATACTTACGATAACGCTGCGTCGGGTACTAAAATCGGGGAGTTTCCCGATTTGTTAGTGCATGCTCTAACTTGTCGTGACCTGGGCCGAGCGCATCACGAGTGTCACGATCGGTCATGATGGACCCATAATCAGGACCATGACGGCGGGGCGCATTGCTTTGTTGGCGCTATCATGGTGCCATTATGGAATGTGTGAAGGGGTCCTTAGGGCCAGTTACAAGAACTTGACATCTTCGTTCGTGTACACGATCGTGCATGGGTGGGGCGCGCCGGACCGTCGTTATACCGACTTGTTAAACCCCCTTCACACATTCCATAATGGAACCACAATAGCACCAACAATGCAATGCGCAGCGCCGTCATGGTGCTGTTTATGGGTCCATCATAACCGATCGTGACGTTCGTGACGCGCTCGGCCGAAGCCGCGAAAAGTTAGTGCATGCACTAAAAAATCGGGAAGCTCCCCGATTGGTTTACCCAACGCAGCGCTATCGTAAGTATATCGTGACGCTATGGTTATCTATGTATACCAGCTTTGTGACACTATCGGGATCGTCGTATGTCTATCGTGACGAGTGTCATGAGAAAAATTTCTCTCTCTCTCTCTCTCTCTCTCTCTCTCTCTCTCTCTCTCTCTCTCTCTCTCTCTCTCTCTCTCTCTCTCTCTCTCTCTCTCTCTCTCTCTCTCTCTCTCTCTCTCTCTCTCTCTCTCTCTCTCTCTCTCTCAGCCCCAGCACCAAGCCAAGCCCAGTCCCAAGCCCACCACCAGGCCCAGCACCAAGCCCAGCCCCAAGCCCAGCACCAGGCCCAGCACCAAGGCCAGCACCAAGCCCAGCACCAAGCCCAGCACCAAGCCTAGCACCAAGCCCAGCACCAAGGCCAGCACCAAGGCCAGCACCAAGCCCAGCACCAAGCCCAGCACCAAGCCCAGCCCCAAGCCCAGCACCAAGCCCAGCACCAAGCCCAGCACCAAGCCCAGCACCAAGCCCAGCACCAAGCCCAGCACCAAGCCCAGCACCAAGGCCAGCCCCAAGCCCAGCACCAAGCCCAGCACCAAGCCCAGCCCCCAAGCCAGCACCAGGCCCAGCACCAAGGCCAGCACCAAGCCCAGCACCAAGCCCAGCACCAAGCCCAGCACAAGCCAGCACCAAGCCCAGCACCAAGCCCAGCACCAAGCCCAGCACCAAGCCCAGCACCAAGCCCCGCACCAAGCCCAGCACCAAGGCCAGCCCCAAGCCCAGCACCAAGCCCAGCACCAAGCCCAGCCCCAAGCCCAGCACCAGGCCCAGCACCAAGGCCAACACCAAGCCCAGCACCAAGCCCAGCACCAAGCCAGCACCAAGCCCAGCACCAAGCCCAGCACCAAGCCCAGCACCAAGGCCAGCACCAAGCCAGCACCAAGCCCAGCCCAAGCCCAGCACCAAGCCCAGCCCCAAGCCCAGCACCAGGCCCAGCACCAAGGCCAGCACCAAGCCCAGCACCAAGCCCAGCACCAAGCCCAGCACCAAGCCCAGCACCAAGGCCAGACCAAGGCCAGCACCAAGCCAGCACCAAGCCCAGCACCAAGCCCAGCACCAAGGCCAGCACCAAGCCCAGCACCAGGCCCAGCACCAGGCCCAGCACCAAGCCCAGCACCAAGCCCAGCACCAAGCCCAGCACCAAGCCCAGCACCAAGCCCAGCACCAAGCCCAGCACCAAGCCCAGCACCAAGCCCAGCACCAAGCCCAGCACCAAGCCCAGCACCAAGCCCAGCACCAGGCCCAGCACCAGGCCCAGCACCAAGGCCAGCACCAAGCCCAGCAC
>JACEEZ010026338.1:36085-41085 GCA_016584305.1 Chionoecetes opilio
CTTTCCTGTGAATACAGGAGTGAGGCAATGGTGCGTCCTTGCCCCATCACTTTTCAACCCTTGTATGGACTTGGGTAATTAGACAAGGTTTGTATCTATGCAAAGTGATTGTGTAGCATCCCGTCGGCAACACCAGATCACTGATTTTGTTTTTGGCCCGATGATGCGTAATCTTTGCCTGAGTTCGCTGGAGGTCCTGGTGAATGGCTCTCAGAGGCGCTGCACGATGAGAGCAAGCCTTTGGGACTTGAGGGTCTCCTGGCCTCAAGACCAAGGTCCAGGTATTTGGAGACTTACTAGATGAAGCAGTCAGTCTGTTCATAGGCGTATGGCGAGGACATTGCGAGTCTTGGAAAGTTTTTACACATAACTACCTTGGTAGCGCAGTCCCATAATGACGGACGGGTCACGTCCCAAGAAGTCTTACGGCGGATTGGCAAGGCCACGGTGGTTATTGACTCGCTCATGGAGTTTTAGCGTTGTCGGTACACTGTCAGGAGGAACAAAGATCATGATCTTTCAAGTCCGCTTGTGATCCCTGTCTTACTCTATGGTTTGTGAGACATGGGACACTAAATAGTTACTTTAAGAGACGAGATCAATGCCTTTGGTAATCAGTGTCTTTCGCATAATGCCAAAAAAAAAATTTGGGGGTTATCGCTGGGATTATTACGTTCAAATCAGCGATTGCAACCGTGGAAGACGAATCGAGGCCTTTACCTGCATAGTCCTCAGCGCCCAACTTCGGCCATATGGCATGTGGCACGCTTACCTGGCACGATCCTTCCCATCGGTTTTTATCTTAAGAGACAATCCGGCGTGGAGGAGGCCAAGTGGGCGCCCACAGGCTCGTGGCTGGGGCAAGTTGATGCTTCTTTGTCGAGAGCTGCTTGTAATGGAAAGGAGCCTGCATGGGAACATCCGCGCGGGGTAACCCCTCGGGAGTGGCGTCCGTAGGGTGGGCGAGGCGACGCGCCCCCCTGCGTTGTCCCCCACTATTGATGATTGATATATATATATAAATTATATACATATATATTATAGTATACTATATATATAGTTTAATATATATAATATATGTATATCATATATACAGATATATAATAGATATATATATATAACATCTATATCTATATATACTATATATATTATCTCTCTATATATAATATCTATCTATATAATAGAATATATATATATTATATCCATATATATATAATTATATACATATATATATAAATACTATTATATAGAGATATAAAATCTATCTTATATATATATATATATATATTCTATTATAATATCTATATATATATCATCTATCATATAGATATATTATATATATCTATATATAATATATATCTAATATATATATATATATATATATATATATATAGATATATATCTGTATATAATATATATATATATTTTATATATATATATAATATATATATCTATATATATATATATACGATATATATATCTTATATACATGTAAATATATATAAATATATTTTTATAATATATCTATAATATATATATTTCTATATATATATATATATATAAATATCTATATATATATATATATAGAGATATAATATATATATATATATATCTATCTATATATATTATTCATATATAAATATATATATATCTTTATATATATATATAATATATATATATATATATATATATAGTAAATTTTTATTATATATAAAATAATATATATATAAATTTTTATAAAAATATTTTATATTTAATAATATAAAATTATATATATATATATATTATATATATAATTTTAAATATATATATTTATATTTATATTATATTTTAAAAATAATAATATTAAAAATAATATATTTAATATATATATATTTTAAATAATTTAAAAATATTATATAAAATTATTATATTTTATTATATATATATTAAATTTTTAATTAATATTATTTTATATTAATTAATATTTTATTTATATATTATTTTTATTTTTATCTATTAAATTATTTTAATAATTATATAATAGTAATAATTATATTAATTATTAATAATATATTAATTATATTATTTTATATTTAAAATTTTATTTTATTTTATATATTTTTAGGGTGGCATTTAAAAATTTTTTTTATTTTTAATGCGTGGGGGGGTTTTTCGGTTCCATTTCCATAAAAAAAAACGTATGAAAAATTTTTTTAAAAATATTAATTTTTAAAGGTCGCGAATCGAGGAAAAAAGTGAGATTTGGGGGCAAATTTCAAGTTTTATCAAATTCGTTTCGACGTTGTTTTACACTATAATTGGATGTTTAAAAAAGGCATTTTTAGTCTTTTTCATATGTTTTTTGGTATTTCACTCATTTTTGGCACCCCGGAATGTGGTCTCTCCAGGTCCCCCTCCTTGCAGAGTTTCCCCTATCGGGGGGGGGGATAGGGGCAGGGGCACCCTCTCCACTCTATGGGGCCCGGGTTTAGCAGTCGCAGTCGACTTGCGGGCGGGGGGGGTCCCGCTTCCTGGGCCCTCAACGACCTGCAGGAGGAACGGGCGCTGTTCTCGTCCTTCGTGAGGGCCTTTTTTGAGGCCGCTCACGCCACACCGCGCTGGGCGAAGTTTTCCCCACCCGCAGCTCCCCGGACTCACGAGCGGCGGCGGGAGCTGCGTCCCCTCCCCCATGGGCTGGATTTTTGTGAGGAAACCCCCGCCCCCGGGTCGAGGATCTGAAGAGCTGTTGGACGAGGCGGACGAAGCTCCCACCTCTTGGTCCGAGAGCGGCGCTTTTGTGTCCCCCGGGAAATTGCGGGGCGGGCCTCGTCCCCCTCCTCCTCCCTGCAAGCTAGGCCTGGACCATTCTCGCTTGACCCCGGGGGGAAAGGTGGGGGTCAAAGAGGCCAGACCACCACGCTCGCTAAAGTACCACAGGTGGCGGCCAAAACCCGGGACTGTCGCCTTCGACAGCCCCTTGTCGGGGTGGCGGGAGCGCGTTCACGAAGGCCGGGCCCCAGCGCCGGCGCAGCAGCGGCGGTGGAGTCCGGAACCAGGGCGGGTAGTGCGGAGACGAACAGCACAGCCCCCTGATCCCCCTGGGCCTCGGCGCCGTCACCCAAAAAGGGCTCCCTAAGGGGAAGCCCTTCACAGCGAGAGCCCTTTGCCACCCACCTGGCCCGGTGGAGGGGGTCCGGGGGGGGAGAAGCGGATGCCGCGCTTGGGAACTCCGCCGAGAGAAATTTACGCGGCTCCAAAAGTTCCGGTAGCGGCCCGGGGGGGCGGGTCGAGGAAGGGGCGGAAGTGACCAACAGCTCGCCCCCCTCAAAAAAGTCATCGGGGTGAAGGGCCCCGGGCGTGGCCCCTGCGATAAAACTCCCACCCCTTAAACCCTTTTGAACAGCGGATGCGGGGCCGCTCGAGACCCCAAGGGGCAGGTGGAGAAGGCCTTCCGGGACCAGCTCAACGTGGTGCCGGCGGGGCCAGGTGGAGGACGGGCCGATCCAGTTTCTGCTCGATGAGGTCTGCCCCTTTCACCCCCGCTTTTCCCCCGCCGTGGTGCCAAATGAGACCGCGGACCCCTCCTCCAGTCCCATTTCCTCCGGGAAGCTGTGAGCAGGGCCCTGAGCGCAGTCCTGTGCTCGGCCGGACGGGCTTGGGGACGGTGAGGGCTTGACCACTCCGCCCCCGACACCGGACCGGGAGCGGTCGACGCTCCCCCCCCCGCCATCGCTCCCGGGGCATCTTTCCGTCCCCCTGGACGATGGAACGGCGGGGGTTGAACGGGCCTTGATTCCTTTTGGAGCCTTCTCGGAAATTCATCCGAGGCGCCTGAAAGGGTTGGGTTCAGCACCCGCTCGGCGGGGTCGTGTCCTAAGTTCCGTGCTGCAGGCAACCGTGAACCCATTGGGTTTGGGCCCTTGGTCGGCGAGCGCGCGGCCAGTTCACTGTTTAGGGGCGGGCTTTGCACGCTCGCCCGCAGCGCTTGGAATGTGCCGGGCTTTTAGGGGCCCCTCGTCGTCGCCATCGTTGAAAACGTTCCCCCGTGTGCGCGCCGAACGGGGCCCGGGGAGGGCGTTGCCGGCATGGCACTGGAGTCGGAAGAATGCCCGGGAAAACTGCCCAAAGCAAAACGGACCGGTCAAGCTCAAGGCACACTTTGCCTTTCCCCTTCCGCCCGCCGGCGATTCGTTTACTCCAACTTTACTTGCCTTCTTTTCTTTGACAGAAGGGGCATGTCTCAGAACCAGAGAACCGCGGGCTGTCCCCCTTTGGGCCAGCAGGAAGGACCGGTCCTCTCCTCGTGAGGAGTGTAACGTCTTGGGCGCGATGTCGAAGAGGCGACGCAGGGATGCGCGAAGCCTCTTCCCTCGCACCCGGGGCGGGGCCCCGCTTGACTTGCTCTTCTTCAAGGAGGGCCCCCTAAAACTAGAGTCGGATGGGTTTGTCGCCGCCCCGGTGGGCTGCCTGGACTGGAAGCGTGCCCCCGGGCCCCGAAGCGAGTACCTCACGAAACCCCCGGCCGCCGGGCTTCTTCTCGTCTTCAGTTCCAAAAGAAAGGGGGCAGGAACAGACGGGAGCTTTTCCTCGGTTGGGGGCGGTTTGTAAGTTCGTTCAGGTACTAGTAAAGGGCACAGTCGTGTTTTTACCTGTCGTCGCCACGCAACTCTGGGGAAACAGGGAGGGAAGGCTATTATTTGTAATTTTATAAAAATTTATGTAATGGTCCAAAAAAAAAAACTGCAAAAGGAGAGGATGATTGGAAATTTCCCAGGAACACCTTTTGGCAAAAAAATGTAACAGAGCGAATAAAAAACGAACCAACGTTTTGAGGCGTTGGTAAACATTTCTAAGAGCCCACGGTCCAACCGACACTCCTTTTCCGGCGAAACGTGCCTAAGACTGAGCCAACCAACGGGGAAAATACGGCCCCGGAAAAAAAAAAAGCGGGCTAACAGTTTTTTTTCCTGTTTTTTTTTCCCCGAACCGGCCCGGGTCCCAAACGACCGGAAGTGGTG
>JACEEZ010026338.1:46085-56085 GCA_016584305.1 Chionoecetes opilio
TCTATGTATACCAGCTTTGTGTCACTATCGTGATCGTCGTATGTCTATCGTGACGAGTGTCATGAGAAAAATCTCTCTTCTCTCTCTCTCTGGCTCTCGCTCTCGCTCTCGCTCTCGCTCTCGCTCTCTCTCTCTCTCTCGCTCTCTCTCTCTCGCTCGCTGGCTGGCTGGCTCTCTCTCTCTCTCTCTCTCTCTCTCTCTCTCTCTCTCTCTCTCTCTCTCTCTCTCTCTCTCTCTCTCTCTCTCTCTCTCCTCTTTTTGTTCTCCTAAATGTGACCAAGATAATATCATTCATCATTGTAGTAAAAAGAAAAAAAAGCTAATTTAATTCACCTTATGAGGAAACGTGTCATCATTTTCATTATTCCAAGAATTCGCTTAACATCATCATCATCACCATCATCATCACCATCATCATCATTTTGATCATACAATGAAACAAGTTCAGTGTCACTATCTTTTCAAGGATCTGTAATTCAACCTCTCTCTCTCCCTCCCTCTTTTTTATGATGCATGTAGTATTAAAGGTTTTGCACTTTGCCAACTCTTCCCCCCCTCTCATATCCATCCCCCCACCACCACGCAGGTCTCTCATCCCTACACATTCCGTGGCTGTTTGTTATTTACGAGGACGTGTATGAAACCCTCCCCCCGAGCGACGCGAAGTGTATGAAACCCTCCTAACGCGAAGGAAGGTGGGGTGGGAGGAGGGTGGAGGAGGATATAAAGATATACAGATGTGTGTGTAACAGTGTTTGTGGGTGGCGACGCATATGGAGATCAGCCAGCCAGCCCCCAACGGACGGTCTTCAAAGGGGCGTCTGTTCACACACACACACACACACACACACACACACACACACACATACACACAACACTCTACGAAATACAGACTTACATAACTACAAGAGCACCAAGATGGTGAGGGAAAGGCACGGGGGAAAGCACCACACTTGCTGAAGTCAAATCTTGTGTAACGTAACTGAAAGCACGAAGGCCTCGAGATAACGTCACGGCGTCCCGCTTGTATTTTAGCTGATGCCGTTTCAGTATCGGCTTCTTAAGGGTCAACAAGATGATGAGTACTGTGCGTGTTCACTTCCATGGAATCAAAGGGCATGTTATCACTTCCTCTTATTACTTATGTGGCAACTAAGAACGCCGTAAGGCCAAGATTAAATTTAAGTGTTATGAAAATACCATGCCGTTTGAAAGCACTGACTCGTACTTATCTTCGATTTTCTTACAACTCGATTTGGAATAGATTGCTTACACGGCCATCTATAATGACAAAACAAAACTCTTGATTGAAGGTGACAAATATATAATTGCGGGACACATGAACCCATGACTACTAGACTTAGCATTAAGTCAACATAACACTGTATACTCTTGTCAACTGGCATACGTTGTTGTGTTATTAATATATATATATATATATATATACTAGCCGCAAAGCCGTCCTTCGGGCGGACTTTTTGGCTAGCTCCTGCGGAGGGCTATTGGTGGGCCTTTGGCCCACCACCTGTGTTTGGTGGGCCAAAGGCCCACCAAACATGGACTCTCCAGATAGCCCCTTCTAACTTTCCTGAAATCATGGATGTAGAAATGTATGTATTCCCCCCACCCATTCACTCACCCATTACCCATCACCCCCCACCCATTCACTCACCCATTACCCATTACCCATCACCTCCCACCCATTCACTCACCCATTACCCATCACCCCCCACCCATTCACTCACCCATTACCCATCACCCCCCACCCATTCACTCACCCATTACCCATCACCACACACCCATTCACTCACCCATTACCCATCACCCCCCACCCATTCACTCACCCATTACCCATCACCACACACCCATTCACTCACCCATTACCCATCACCCCCCACCTATTCCCTCACCCATCACCCATCACCCCCAACCCATCACCCCCACCCATTCACTCACCCATCACCCCACACCCATTACCCATCACCCCACCCATTCACTCACCCATTACCCATCACCCTACATCAAGGCTTCCTCAATTCTCGCAACCCACTTTTGTTTTCACAATTCTCGCTAATAGGCTGCTAAAAAAAAAAAAAAAAAAAAAGTGATCGGATCATCTCATAAGTAGGCTTATGACCTTCCCCTGGTCAACCCGGTTCCAAAAATGTGCCATATGAGGTGTTTGCGCCACGGGGGGCGGAACCTATACCACACACACACACACACACAGACAGACAGACAGACAGACAGACACACTTTCGCTTATATTATTATACTAGCCGCAAAGCCGCCCTCCGGGCGGACTTTTTGGCTAGCTCCTGCGGAGGGCTATTGGTGGTGGGCCTTGGGCCCACCACGTGTGTTTGGTGGGCCTTCGGCCCACCAAACACGGACTCTCCAGATAGCCCCTTCTAACTTTCCTGAAATCATGGATGTAGAAATGTATGTATTACCCCCACCCATTCACTCACCCATTACCCATCACCCCCCACCCATTCACTCACCCATTACCCATCACCCCCACCCATTCACTCACCCATTACCCATCACCACACACCCATTCACTCACCATTACCCATCACCCCCACCTATTCCTCACCCATCACCCATCACCCCCAACCCATCACCCCCCACCCATTCACTCACCCATCACCCCAAACCCATTACCCATCACCCCACCCATTCACTCACCCATTACCCATCACCCTACATCAAGGTTTCCTCAATTCTCGCAACCTACTTTTTTTTCACAATTATCGCTAATAGGCTGCTAAAAAAAAAAAAAAAAGTGATCGGATCATCTCATAATTGGGCTTACAACCTTCCCCTGGTCAACCGGTTCCAAAAATGTGCCATATGAGGTGATTGCGCCACGGGGGCGGAACCTATACCAGACACACACACACACACACACACACACACACACACACACACACACACACACACAGACAGACAGACAGACAGACACACTTTCGCTTATATTTACCATTACCCATCACCCCCCACCTATTCCCTCACCCATCACCCATCACCCCCAACCATCACCCCCCACCCCTTCACTCACCCATCACCCCACACCCCTACCCATCACCCCACCCATTCACTCACCCATTACCCATCACCCTACATCAAGGTTTCCTCAATTCTCGCAACCCCCTTTTTTTCACAATTATCGCTAATAGGCTGCTAAAAAAAAAAAAAAAAGTGATCGGATCATCTCGTATTTGGGCTTAAAACCTTCTCCTTGTCAACCCGGTTCCAAAAATGTGCCATATGAGGTGATTGCGCCACGGGGGGCGGAACCTATACCAGACACACACACACACACACACACACAGACAGACAGACAGACAGACACACTTTCGCTTATATTACCTTTAAACCATCACCCCCACCTATTCCCTCACCCATCACCCATCACCCCCAACCCATCACCCCCAACCCATTCACTCACCCATCACCCCACACCCATTACCCATCACCCCACCCATTCACTCACCCATTACCATCACCCTACATCAAGGTTTCCTCAATTCTCGCAACCCACTTTTTCACAATTATCGCTAATAGGTGCTAAAAAAAAAAAAAAACTGATCGGATCATCTCATAATTGGCTTAAAACCTTCCCGGTCAACCCGGTTCCAAAAATGTGCCATATGAGGTGATTGCGCCACGGGGGGTGGAACCTATACCAGACACACACACACACAACACACACACACACACACACACACACAACAGACAGACAGACAGACACACTTTCACTTATATTTACCATTACCCATCACCCCCACCTATTCCCTCACCCATCACCCATCACCCCCAACCCATCACCCCCACCCATTCACTCACCATCACCCACACCCATTACCCATCACCCCACCCATTCACTCACCCATTACCCATCACCCTACATCAAGGTTTCCTCAATTCTCGCAACCCACTTTTTTTTTCACAATTATCGCTAATAGGCTGCTAAAAAAAAGAAAAAAAAAAGTGATCGAATCATCTCATAAATAGGCTTATGACCTTCCCCTGGTCAACCCGGTTCCAAAAATGTGCCATATGAGGTGATTGCGCCACGGGGGGCGGAACCTATACCACACACACACACACACAGACAGACAGACAGACAGACAGACAGACAGACAGACACACTTTCGCTTATATTATTATAAGATATAGATATATATATATATATATATTTTTTTTTTTTAAAGGAAACTCAAACCATATTTCGTTTGCCTTGTGATTCCTTAATTAAACGCAAATTACCTACGGAGAAATGATAACTAAATCAAATAATAAATTACCGTCTTTTTACTTGCATGAAAAAGGCCGACAGCCTTTTGACGACAGAGTTTTTGGCTCATAATCTTACAGTATGAGTAATAGATAGTAACCTTTAGTAACGTAGAATATATAACAAAATCAAACCTTTACCCTGCACCATAATTAACACAGAGCAATGCTACATTGCCAGGGAAATGATATGATTTAAAGGGGTTATGCCTTGTCAGGAACGTCAAGGAATGTATAGTTAGGCTCACACTTGACCAGCTATAAGGTATATGTTGGGCCTCGTTAAAACCCCCTTTCCGCATTTACGACTTTCAAAAGGAGACTTCCCGAACGGCGACTCTGCTGCCAATCTGTTGCGACTCGCATGCCTGAGCACACGCGCTGCCAATGCGCTGCGACTCAGCTACCACCTCTGTGTCACCGTTGCGACACCGCTGCAACACCAACACTACTGCAATGAAGACTCCGCTGCGACTATTAAAACCACTTTGCGACCGCGCTGCCACAGCGTTGAGACCGCGCTTCCACTATGGAGACTTTGCTTCCACTTAACTGAGACTGCAGTGAGACTTTTTCGTATCTCTTATTTTTTCTCGCTTTCTTTCTCTTTCTCTCTGCCAAAAGTATGCAATTTTTCTGAATTCATTTATGGATTCACATTTCTTTAATCTAACTTTTGGGCTAATTAATAGATTGAACCACATAATGTTCTCCTTTCTGGGGACATATATTTGAAAGTTTAGCCCTGTGTAAATTTATATCATATATTATATACAACTACATACATATATACAAAAAACAAATAAGAGATAGATAAAGAGAGAGATATATAATGAGAGAGAGAAAGATAAAGAGAGATAGGAGTATGGAACGTTGGTGACAGCTGAACCGCCTGGGACAGGCATCTTTTGCCGATCCACCATCATTGACGGTGCCAATCCACCGTCACCTGACCCGAGCAAAAGGTATGAAGGTCATGTAGCAGACAGAGGCTGCCACCATGGCGACTCCATGCTGCGACTCTCAGCCACGGCGACTCTAGCTGCGACTCTCAGACACGGGGACTCCGCTGCTACTCTTTTAACAGTTCAAAATAGTCGCCGTCCCGTGGAGACCTTGCTGCCACTCAAGTGAAAATGTGGTGACTCCACTGCCACTAAATGAAACTGCGCCTACTCTGCTGCGACTCCACTTGGGACGTGTGGCAGCGGAGTCGTAGCAGAGTCTCCTTTGAAAGTCGCCAATGTCGGAAGGGGGCTGTAATATTTGCCTTTTCTTACTAAGCTGATCCACACCACGCAACAATGCTCTTGATCCGAGGCGATTGTTGTTATTAATAAAAGTGCACCCTACTACCACTACTACTACTTCTGCTACTACTACTATAATACTACTACTACTACTACTACTGTCGCATGGCTCACGTGTGTCACTCATTTGTTTGATTTATTCGCTCTTCTCTATCAGATCAATCTCAGTCTGAAGGATCATGATGACGTAAATTTGACGTTTCCGATCATTATTCATTTACATGTGGTTTTGCGCTATAGTTGTGGGATTGTTATTTTATTATAAGCACGAGTAGAAGTACAGTCTTGTAAGAAGCAATTATATAATAAAACTAGTAGCCGGTGCATTTATCGCTTTATGACAGACAGATAAGCCGGACAGCGACCTCAGCAAAAGACAGACAACACTGTTAGCAGCGTTTCTAAAGTGCTTGTGTCTATATAACCTTGTCTGTATTTCATTCTTGTCACTGAATATTGCGAAATAGTTATATATATATATTACTATTACCTGATAGCAGTAAATGGTTCTATGGGGGGAAGGAATGTTCTCTCTCTCTCTCTCTCTCTCTCTCTCTCTCTCTCTCTCTCTCTCTCTCTCTCTCTCTCTCTCTCTCTCTCTCTCTCTCTCTCTCTCTCTCTCTCTCTCTCTCTCTCTCTCTCTCTCTCTCTCTCTCTCTCAAGTCAGCTATAACGGCCGTTAGTCATAACATTCACAAGTAACTACCGCAACACACTACTGCTAATTGAATGGCCAAGGCTCCAATCTCGTCACTGCGCCCTCATTCTAATTACTAATGACTGACTAACAAGTTTTTTTTTTAACAGCAGAGTGAAATTAGAGACCAACCCTTCATAATGCTACTATTCTATCAAGCTTCTTGGAGTACATCAGCCCATTAGTGGACATCAAGAGCAGGGGCGCAGCCATAAATATATTTCGGGGGAGATGGGGCCACAATGACTAACCATGATAAATTATAGAACACACTGCACTTCACTATGCACGTTGATGTATGGCTAAATCACCCATCTTGTCTTCCGTCCGCCCTCCAAAGCATTACAGTCCTCCCGTCCAAATCGTTCAATATTTTATTCATCTCTTTGCTATGTTTATCCTCGCACATAAAGTAAAGTAAGTCTTTTAAAGTATGTGTCAATATAATATTTTCTTCTCAGCATTATTGTCTTTGTATTGTCTTCTCTATTCTTTCAGTTTTCCAAACATGTGACATACCAATTATTTACCCTGGATTTAATAAGTATTTGACATCTAAGTTTTCCAATCTTTTCTCGAACACACGGCGACATTTCGAAGGGGGTCCGGGCCCCTGTCCCCCACCCGGCTGGCTGTGCTACAACAGAATGTTTCATAGGTGGGAAAGATGCGAGGGATGGGGTGATACGTAAGGCGGCTTGGCTTAGTAGAGGTAGTTAGTGTGGTGGCTTATGGCAATGATCGTTACCTGCTGGCCCAAAGCACCAAATTTGGCACACATATATTTTGGGCCAAAGCAAAACTTTTTGGAGGGGGTACCCAATTTTAAAGGTCAAGGTCAAGGTCAGGTCAAGGTTAAAGGTCAAACTTCGCTAATTGCCGTCTTTAGCCATTTCCAAAATAAGTTTCAACATAAAAACGTGCTGTCATTGCCTAAATTACCGGTAATGGACTTGAGGGAGTCATATCAAAGGTCAAGGTCAAGGTCAGGTCAAGGTTAAAGGTCAAACTTCGCTAATTGCCGTTTTTAGCCATTTACAAAATAATTTTCAACATAAAAACGTGCTGTCATTGCCTAAATTACCGTTAATGGACTTGAGGGAGTCATATCTAGCATTAAAGAGTTGTCTACATGGACTACCTCTATAAAGCACTACATGCATAACTGCACTCACCTAGATGAGGAAGGCACGTCATGCTTCACAGTCACCACGGCATTGACATAGTGCTGTACACGCCAGACCAGCATTTTCGCATTTACAATTCCTAGCACACATGGTAACCGCCTTGCAGCCACACTTTATGAGTTCTCTACAAGCCACAGCAGCAGCTGGAAGCGTGGTCCAGATGGGATGCCACCCAGTGTCTGCCTTGGACCAACCGAAACCATCTGGGCTAGGGGCAGCAATGACTGGTTTCAGACTCTCTGTCCAGATACTGGCCTGGTACACACATCGGTTGACATGTTGGAGCAGTGCATTCTGTGTTGGTGGTAGCCTTTCCATCAGTTTCACCCTGTTAGGAAAGAGCTCTTGCCGAAGGTCGTTAACCTTGCTGTGTTGAGTCGTACATGTCGTACATGTCGTACATGTCGTACATGGCACAGGTGAACTGCTCAATTACACTGAATACCGGAGATGGTGTGTCTTGAGGAACGAATACTGAGGATGATGCTGCGGTAAACCCTTCTGTCACAGTTGGGAGTGATTTCCAGGTCATCCAGGTTGATTTCTTCCCTTTACCATTAAACTGGGATGTCACATCACATCCAGTAAAGGTATGGAAGAAGGGTAGCGCTTTACATTTGTCTTCACCAAGTTCCAGGCAGATAGAGTTAATGTGGTAGTACCGAAAGTGCCTCCCTGCACCAAATCCAACCCACAGATCCAAGTCAGGATACCGATTAACAAGACAGTAGAAAACTCCTACAAGGATCACAACCACGTCCGTATCAACAGTTCTGACAAGAATGGATTTTGCACCTTTCCTCAGGGTATCGTACACATGCAGATAGATTCTGCTGTCTGCCTCCTCATGGTCACTCATGTCCATAGTACATCCAGGTTGATTGGACAGAACTCTCTCTCCGGATGAAATGTATACCCATTTTTCAGGTGGGTAGACATGGTTGGCTACTTCTTCTGAGAGCAGAGCAAAAAGTTTCTCTTTGTTTGTGTCGTCCTGCAAGAATCCAACAAAGGACGCAGGAAGGTTGTCATTGCGAGACACCTTCCTCCGTACCCCCTTCCCTCGTTTCTTACGGGTTGTTGACTTCAAGCTGTCTGGATAGTATCTGTCCCATACAATGTCAATTCGAGTGCTGCTTTGCAGTTGTCTCTCTGTCCAAGGAATGAAGATTGTGTCACTGTATTTGCCAAACGTACACTTGTTTCCATGTGGCAGTATGGCACTTGTTTCCATATATATATGGTGCTGTGGGATATGCACCATGGCAGCCCCATCGAAAATCTTCGCATCAAAGTGTAATGGTGGTTCTGGCTGGATGCTTGGGTCGATGCAAGCCAACAATTCTGATTTGTTTCCTGGTAGACGAAGTCTCCCATGCAGTGACAATGCTGGTGGCCAAGTGTGATTTTCATGTGAGCAAAAATCCTCCAGGTTTGTGTCGCGGACCTGAGCAGCAATGAAGGTTACAGTCACTCTTCATTTCCTGGACCTGGGTTGCCTTTCTGCTGGGAGTACTGGCGTGTGGTCGCTTGAAAAGTGGAAGTTTGTTTCTTTTAATTGTGCTGTGGATTGATTTCTCTCGTCTCACCAGCACATCACTGACATACCTTGAGTACTGCTCTTTGCCCAGTTGCTCCATTCTGTAGAGTGCTTTCACAACCTGCTCATCCATACAGTCATAGGTGTCAAGAACAACGAGTTCCTTTGCTGTGTTCAAGAACGGGTTGCCCATTGATTCAATAGCATCACACATATTGTTGACTTGTTTGTGGAATGTTTCCTGAGTGGCATGTCCTTGTTCGTGACTCTGGAAAGAAGGCTCTTCAGACAGGCTGCTCATCTCCTCAAACTCATCGAGAATCCTTGTCTGCTCAGGACCTCCCACAAGTCCATTAACGGTAATTTGGGCAATGACAGCACGTTTTTATGTTGAAAATTATTTTGGAAATAGCTTAAGACGGCAATTAGCGAAGTTTGACCTTTAACCTTGACCTAACCTTGACCTTGACCTTTGATATGACTCCCACAAGTCCATTAACGGTAATTTAGGCAATGACAGCACGTTTTTATGTTGAAAATTATTTTGGAAATGGCTAAAGACGGCAATTAGCGAAGTTTGACCTGTAAACTTGACCTGACCTTGACCTTGACCTTTAAAATCGGGTACCCCCCTCCAAAAATGTTTGAATTGACCTAAACTATGCATGTACTAAATTTGGTCCTTTGGGCCAGCGTGTAACGATTTGGTTATTTTTTGGCCATAAGCCTAAGTAGGGAAAGCAGAGGGAAGACAGTGGAGAGGCTCGCAAGAGAGCACATGTCTTATTAGGCTTACATATCCCCCGCTTATATAAGATCAGTTACGTGGTCTTCCCGTGGCCAAAAAGGCAGTACAAACGTGTCTCGCTCTCCCTCTCTTCCGCAATCCGCACTCTCCCACTCTCTATCGCTTTCCTTGTCCTTTCTCTTTCGCTCTCTCATATACTATTCTGCCTTGTGTACT
>JACEEZ010026338.1:66085-68585 GCA_016584305.1 Chionoecetes opilio
CACGATAGAGTCACGATAGACCAACGAATGCCTGGTGAGGCATGTTGATATAGCTATTCACGCTATCGTGATACCTTTATGACACCGTCGTGGCACTATCGTAGCTCTATCATGACGACAAAATTATAGTTAATTGTCTATTTGTGATGTAGTCATACAGCTATTGTGATACCTTCATGACACCGTCATGGCACTATCATTGCACAAAGAAGGGAGAGGAGAAGGATACGAAGGAGAAGGGGGTGGGTTATGGGAGAAAGGGCGTGTGAGACGAAATACGAGACAGGTATCTATAAGGACATAAGGTCTTTGTGTCTCTGTTCTTAACTTGTTCACGCTATGATTCAGTGTCAGGGCAAAGTGAAGCTTTTGCTGTTGTTGTCATCTTTTAACAAAAACATGGAAGCCTCTGGATCATGGGTTTCATCACTATAAAAGGTGGACCGGATATCCAAATCCGGATCTGCATCCGCGGATCCACGAAATTGGGTTATTCGGCTAGCTAAACAGGCGATTTTTTTTGGGGGGGGGGGAGGCGAGGATGCTAAAGTAAACCCCCGCTTGCCTCACGGTACATCCTTCCTCTCTCTGAATCTCAGCATATTCAATTCATATCTAATTGTTGAGGAAGCGCTGTGGGGAGCCGATGTCAGGTGCACTATCTATTTATATATTATAATATTATATATATAGTATATAATATGATATATAATATATATATATATATATATAATATATATATATATATAAAAATATATATATATATATATATAATATATATATATATAAAATTATATATAATATATATAATATATAGTATATATATATATATATATATATATATATATATATAATATATATTATATATATATATAAAATATATATAATATATATATATATATATTATATATATATATATAATTATATAAATATATATATAATTTAGGTATATATATATTATGATAAATTATATTTAATTTTGTATTTGATAATAGTATAGTTATATATATATTATATAAAAGAAATAATACGAAATATATAGATATCATATAACATAATTTATACTATATATATATTGGATCTATTACATAAAATATGATATATATTTATATATATAAAAATATATATATAATATTAATTTTTTTGGGGGGGAATATATAAAGTAAATTATCACGGTACATCCTCCTTCTCTTGATCAGATATTAATTATATCTAATTAGTTAGTATATAGCAATATCATATATATATATTATATATATATATATATATATATTATATATATATATATATTATATATATATATATATATATATATATATATATATATATATATATACTATATATATATATATATATATATATATATATATATATATATATATATATATATATATATATATATATATATATTTAGGGTGGTCCAAAAACATGGTGTAAATAAAAATGTTGTGTAATGTAACGGGCATGATGTCGATCTTGTTTCACTTTCTATTAGACATGTCCATGCAAAATTTTGTGCCGATCGGACTATGTTTGCAACTACCCCTAAAATCTACTCTTTTTTTTCCTCCCCCAGGTGCATGATGACTTCTACAAGGGAGCGTGCATGGTGGCTTATTGGGCACCCTGAATGTGAGATAACACGTGCCAGGCTGCCCTCTGAAGGGCAGGTGCTCCGCAAGTTTTACTTCCATCACGGAATCGAGAAGAAGACCAAACCCGTGGCCGCCAAGGAGGTGATAGAGGCAGTCCTCTTGATCTGGGGGAGGGCCGGTATCCCGACCACCGTTCTCCGAACCGCCAAGGAGAAGCTCCTCAGCCTGGTGGCCAAGTAAGAGTCCTTTCAAAAACATCGGAAACGGGCATCCGAGACCGCCCGGATGAAAGAGGAAATGTTCAAGGGGGACCTGGAGGACCTCTTCGATGTGGCGAGCAGTGATGCCCTCGATCGGATGACCGTTGAGGAGGACAAAGCCTTTCTTCGCAGTCAGGGGGAGGACCGAGCGACCTCGTCCATGGCGGGCTTAGACTGCGTCACAGTTGAGGCCCAAGAGAGTAAGAAGGAGAGGGAGCGGGCAGAAGAGATGAGGAAGGAGCGCTCGAAGAAGGAGAATGAAGCCATGACCTCCGTCGTACTGTCTGACCGCCTGACCTAGTCTTCGTCCTTCGCCGCCGAGGAAACAGGCGACAGCGATGTAGACTTCACCGGTCCCAGTCACCCGAAACGGAGTAAAGTCGAGGGAGCAAAATCCACGGCCTTGCTCTCTGCGGACATCACCTCCACCTTGGATCGGTTCAAGGTCTCGGACAGGGTGGTGATGGGGACGATGGGAGCCTTTGCAACGGCATCCGGACAGGACCTGGGGAGTCTCTCCTTGTCTCGAAGCACCATCCGACGCCACAGAATCAGGAATCGGGAGGCCATCGCCAGGTCGGAAACGATAAACATTCCGGAGGGGATTGCTGTCCTTGTCCACTGGGACGGGAAGTTAATTCCTGA
>JACEEZ010026338.1:76085-80314 GCA_016584305.1 Chionoecetes opilio
ACGATTCATACTGCCTTCTGCGCCCCGTTAGATTTATGAAGCATATTTTATTATTATTATTACTATTAGCTATTATTAATATTATTATTATTATTATTATTACTCTTATTATTATTATTATTAATATTATTATTATTATTATTATTTTAATTATTATTAGTAGTAGTAGTAGTAGTAGTAGTAGTAGTAGTAGTAGTAGTAGTAGAAGTAGTAGTAGTAGTTGTAGTAGTAGTATCGTAATTCTTACTCCTGCATTGGATTTATTTGTTAAAAATTGTATATATTATATATATATATATATATATATATATATAATATATATATATATACTGTATATAACAACTCTCTACGCTGCCACTGTTTACTATATAGAACTCAATGTGAAATATCTGTGGAATCGTTTCCGAGGAATCGATTCCGTTGAGTGGAATCGATTCCACTGCCTATGTGGTGGAATCGTCGGAATCGATTCCGGAATCGTTTCGCGCCCAGCCCTAGTGGTGGGCCTTCGGCCCACCAAGACACGGACTCTCCAGATAGCCCCTTCTAACTTTCCTGAAATCATGGATGTAGAAATGTATGTATTACCCCACCCATTCACTCACCATTACCACTCACCCCCCACCCATTCACTCACCCATTACCCATCACCCCCCACCCATTCACTCACCCATTACCCATCACCACACACCATTCACTCACCCATTACCCATCACCCCCCACCTTTCCTCACCCATCACCCATCACCCCCCACCCATTCACTCACCCATCACCCCACACCCATTACCCATACCCCACCCATTCACTCACCCATTACCCATCACCCTACATCAAGGTTTCCTCAATTCTCGCAACCCACTTTTTTTTTCACAATTATCGCTAATAGGCTGCTAAAAAAAAGAAAAAAGAAAAAGTGATCGAATCATCTCATAATTGGGCTTAAAACCTTCCCCTGGTCAACCCGGTTCCAAAAATGTGCCATACGAGGTGATTGCGCCACGGGGGGCGGAACCTATACCAGACACACACACACACACACACACACACACACACACACACACATACACAAACAGACAGACAGACAGACACACTTTCGCTTATATTTACCATTACCCATCACCCCCCACCTATTCCCTCACCCATCACCCATCACCCCCAACCCATCACCCCCCACCCATTCACTCACCCATCACCCCACACCCATTACCCATCACCCCACCCATTCACTCACCCATTACCCATCACCCTACATCAAGGTTTCCTCAATTCTCGCAACCCACTTTTTTTTCACAATTATCGCTAATCCGCAATAATTAATTTAAGTCCGCCCGGAGGGCGGCTTTGCGGCTAGTATATATATATATATATATGTATTGTTACGACCACTTCATGTTCCTAACTACCTTTCTTCTTTTTTGTGCTTCTGGTTGTCCCCCTAGTTTCACGTCAATTCACTTTCACTTCTGGTGGTTCAGTATAGCTTCACTGTTTCGTTTATTGTTTCGTTTTTGTTCCGTATTACAGTTCCAGAGTTTTCCTCAGCCTAAAGAGGCGTTAGGTAGTCAGTGTGTCCTGACCTTCATACCGTACCAGTGGTATTACCTGTGTGTGTGTGTGTGTGTGTGTGTGGATTTAGCAGCCATCTTTTCCACTATTTATTTGTGAGTATTGCCGTGTTGGATTGTGTGTACCCATCTTTTTTTCCGTATGTTTTTGTGTTTCTGTGTTTGTGTTTCTGTGTTTGTGTTTCAGTGTGTGTTTCTGTGTGTGTTTCTGTGTGTGTTTCAGTTTTGGTGTTTCAGTGTGTGTGTTTCAGTGTGTTGTGTTTCAGTGTGTTGTGTTTCAGTGTGTTGTGTTTCAGTGTGTTGTGTTTCAGTGTGTTGTGTTTCAGTGTGTTGTGTTTCAGTGTGTTGTGTTTCAGTGTGTTGTGTTTCAGTGTGTGTTTCAGTGTGTGTGTTTCAGTGTGTGTTTCAGTGTGTGTTTCAGTGTGTGTTTCAGTGTGTGTTTCAGTGTGTGTTTCATGTGTGTTTCAGTGTGTGTTTCAGTGTGTGTGTTTCAGTGTGTGTGTTTCAGTGTGTGTTTCAGTGTGTGTGTTTCAGTGTGTTTCAGTGTGTGTGTTTCAGTGTGTGTGTTTCAGTGTGTGTGTTTCAGTGTGTGTCTCAGTGTGGGTGTTTCAGTGTGGGTGTTTCAGTGTGGGTGTTTCAGTGTGGGTGTTTCAGTGTGGGTGTTTGTGTTTCCATTTTACGTATTTAAGTTTAGTTTCTTCGGGAGTTCTGGTTTACACTTGTTTAAGATTAGGGTTTTTGTGTGTTTCTGTGTCGACTCTCATTGTGAGATATTCTGTGTTTTTGAAGACCTCGTAAAGGCTTCTAGTCTTTTGTTTCTGTTGTTAACCGTTGCTTGCTTTCTTTACTTTTTTATGTTATCATATTAAATAAATGTCATGGTAACTTTATTAACTTTCTTTGTACCGTATGTTTATTTTCTTTATTCATTTTTTTAGTTACGCGGCTCGGACCTGTAATTTTCACTCTGCCGTCGTAACATAATTGGCGACCTTGCCAGGATATCTCGCTTAACGATTGTCGACTTTTTTCCCCTTGTTTGTTTGTGCCCTTTGTTGCAGTCACTATGGTTGTCATAAAGCATGATGACGTGGTTGCATTTGTTCACGCCATCCCTACCTTTGTACAAGTTGCGGCACTAAGCGTTGCTGAGTTACGTATGATCAGTGATTTTTTTAACATTCCCCTGGCAACTAATATGGACAAGGAAGAGCTAATAAATGCCGTAGCTAGCAGGATATGCCAACAGCAGGATTTTGGTGATGTCGGGTTAAAAGATAACGAGGGCCCAGTTTTGGATGATCAGGGCAGGGCCCAGTTTTTTATATATATATATATATATATATATACTATGTATATATATATATTTATTTATATACTATGTATATATATATATATATATATATATATATATCTATAATAATATAAGCGAAAGTGTGTCTGTCTGTCTGTCTGTCTGTCTGTGTGTGTGTGTGTGGTATAGGTTCCGCCCCCCGTGGCGCAAACATATCATATGGCACATTTTTGGAATCAGGTTGACCAGGGGAAGGTCATAAGCCCAATTATGAGATGATCCGATCACTTTTTTTTATTTTTTTTAGCAGCCTATTAGCGAGAATTGTGAAAACAAAAATGGGTTTGCAAGAATTGGGGAACCCTTGATGTGGGGTGAGGGGTAAGGGTGAGTGAATGGTGGGGTGAGGGGTAATGGGGTGGGGTGAGGGTGATAAAATGGGGGGGGGGATGGGTTGGGGGTGGGGGTTGGGGGGGAAAGGGTGGGGGGGATGGTAATGGGTGGGAATGGGGTGGGGTGATGGTATGGTAGTACGGGTGGGGGGGATGGTAATGGGTGAGTGAATGGGTGGGGGGAGGGGTAAAGGGGTGAAAATGGTGGGGGGTGATGGTAATGGGTGGTGAATGGGTGTGGGGAATATACTTTTCAAAATCCATGATTTCGGAAAGTTGAAGGGGTATCGGGAGAGCCCTTTGGTGGGCCTTGGGGCCCACCAAACCAGGTGGGGGGCCAAGGCCCCACAAATCCCCTCCGCAGAGTGAAAAAATCACCCCGGAGGGCGGCTTTGCGGCTGAAATTTAAATTATATACTATTTATATATATATATATACTATGTATTTTAATATACTATTAATAAAAATTTTAATTACTATGTATATAATATTACATTAATAAATATTATACTAGAAAAAAAAAAAAATACAAAAAAAAATATATATTTTTATAAATATACATGTATATATTATATAATATATATACTAGAAAATAATATAAAATTTATATTCATTTATATATATCTTTAAATATACTAGTTATTATATATTTATATACTATGTAAATAATATATAATACTAATATGTATATAAAATTTATATACATGTATATTAATAAATATATACTATTATTATATAATATATATATATATATTTTATATATATTTATACTATATAATTATATATATATATCTATATAAAACAGGTATATATATTATTAAATTTAATGTATATGTATATGTAAAATGTTATTATATGTATTGTATATGATATGTTATGTATTGTAATGTTATTATAATATTAATAAAATATATAATACTATGTATATATATTACTAGTATTATTTTATTTTTATAATTTTTATATATTATTAAATA
>JACEEZ010026339.1:0-30000 GCA_016584305.1 Chionoecetes opilio
GGACAGACAGGACAAAGACAGACAGACAGACAGACAGGACAGACAGACAGACAGACAGACAGACAGACAGACAGGACAGGACAGGACAGACAGACAGACAGACAGACAGACAGACAGACAGAAGACAGAGACAGACAGACAGACAGACAGACAGACAGACACGGACAGACAGACAGACAGGACAGACAAGAAGAGACAACAGGACAACAGACAGACAGACAGACAGACAGACAGACAGACAGACAGACAGACAGACAGACAGACAGACAGGACAGACAGACAGAAGACAGACAGACAGCAGGACAGACAGACAGACAGACAGACAGACAGACAGACAGACAGACAGACAGGACAGACAGACAGACAGGACAGAAGACAGACGACAGACAGACAGACAGGACAGACAGGACAGACAGACAGGACAGGACAGACAGACAAAGACAGACAGACAGACAGGACAGACAGACAGACAGACAGACAGACAGACAGGACAGACAGACAGACAGACAGAGACAGACAGACAGACAGACAGACAGACAGACAGGGACAGACAGGACAGGACGACAGACAGACAGACAGACAGACAGACAGACAGACAGACAGACAGACAGACAGACAGACAGACAGGACAGACAGACAGACAGACAGACAGCAACAGACAGGACAGACAGGACAGACAGGACAGACAAGACAGACAGGACAGACAGACAGACAGACAGACAGACGACAGACAGACAGGACAGACAGACAGACAGACAGACAGACAGACAGACAGGAAGACAGACAGACAGACAGACAGACAGCAGACAGACAGACAGACCAGGACAGACAGACAGACAGACAGACAGACCAGACAGACAGACAGACAGACAGACAGACAGACAGACAGACAGACAGACAGACAGACAGGGACAGACAGAACAGACAGACAGACAGGACAGACAGACAGACAGGACAGAAGACAGACAGACAGACAGACAGACAGGACAGGGACAGACAGACAGACAGGACAGACAGACAGACAGAAGACAGACAGACAGACAGACAGACAGACAGACAGGACAGGACAGACAGACAGACAGAAACAGACAGACAGGACAGGACAGACCAGACAGACAGACAGACAGACAGACAGAGACAGACAGACAGACAGACAGACAGACAGACAGACAGGACAGACAGACAGACAGACAGACAGACAGAAGACAGGACAGACAGAAACGACAGACAGACAGACAGACAGACAGGACAGACAGACAGGACAGAACAGGACAGACAGACAGACAGACAGACAGACAGACAAGACAGACGCACATGCACATACATACGTATTTTAGATATTAACACAGACTTGGTAACACTTCTACATATTACCAAATTGAGTTTTTACCCCGCAAAAAATTGTTAATACTGCATCGCTCCCCTCATCTATCTTTACTCACTTTTTTCTTTTCTTTTTCTTTCACAGATGAAGATTGAGAGCATTAGCAAAGACCTCCAAAAGATATGTATACAGTCAGTTCATCCGCAACTTCAAATATTTCAGCTTTACTCTCTTGCCAAGTTGGTTTTCTATATTTTTTTTATATACGAGAAAATTCTAGGTAAATCATAATTAAACTTGTTCTACAAAACATTAACAAAGAGAACAGCACAGATAATTATACAGATTGTTTTTAATAAGAACGAGAGTGTACAGCTGATCCAAGAACATGATTCGGTGAGTCATTAGCTTTTTTAAATGGGTTAAGATATATTTTTCTGAATGATCAGCGGGTGTTTAAATTTTCCATTTTAAACCTAAAAACCTAAATGGGAAAGGGCCCTTTTAGGAACATAAAAAAACCCCTAATAAACGATAAAGAAAACCCGAATCTTTCCCAGAAAATAAGCAGCAGGACACTTTTTTTCCCCTTTTCCTTAATTAGTCTCATTTTTACTTTTTCCTTTGGGTTGGTTAAAAACCATCAGTGAATATTTTATAGGGTAAAAAAGGGCCCAATAAAGGGATTTAAAAGCAGAAATTTTCCTAACTTTTTTTAAATTTACCAAAAACGCTTCTCTCTACAAAAATTTTGGGACATTTTTTTGGTGCCCTTTTTATAGACCCCCCGCACAAAAGCTTTATGGGGGAAAACCAAAACCCAAAAATCCAAAAAAGGTATTTTAAAGCGGTTACTCTCAAATTCCATTATATAAAGCGGGGCCCTTTCCCCTGTTAAATAACAAGAAAACCCCCCCCCCAAAACCCAGGCCCACCCCGCCGTTTTTCCCTTTCCGGGGCCCCTTTTTAAAGAAAGGGTTTTTCCAGGGAAAAGGAAAGGTGATCTTTTCAAAAAATTATGGCCCGGGGGGGTAAAGGGGAAGGAAAAAGGGGGCCAAATTTGGTGATGGGGGAAAAAAAAATTGGAAGAGGAGGGAGGGGGCGTGGGGGGGGTGGTAAAAGGGAGAGGGGGAAGGGAAAGGGAAAAAGGGGAAACCCCGGGGAGGAAAAAATGTGAAGGGGGAAAATTTTAGGGAAGAAAAAAAAAAAAACAAAAAGGGGGTTAAAAGTAATGTGGGGGAAGGGTAAAAAGGGGGAGGGGGATAGGGAAAAACCGAAGTGGTCAGGCGGGTTTTAACCCCATGTTTAAAGGGGGAAAGGGTTTTGGGGGGAAAAAAAGGGAAAAGGGAAAGGGACGAGATTGGGGGCCCACGTTTTGGGGAGAGGAGGATAAAGGGGAAAGGGGAAGGGAAAAGGGGAAAAAAAAAGGGAGGAGGGCGAAGTGGGATAGGGGAAAAAGGGAATGTAAAACAAAGATATAAAAACCCATTGGGGGAAAAAAAAAGTGAGCTGGTGAGTTTAGTTTGCGGGAAAGGGGAAGGGGGAAAGATGAGGGTAAAAGGGAAAAGCTATTAAGAATATTTTTTAAAAGGGGGGAAAAGGGGGGTTTGGGGGAAAAAAGGCAAGGGGGGGCCCAGGGGGAAAGGGCAGGCCCACTATACATGATAGAGGTGGTCAAAAAAACAAGACAAAAAGGGGTGGGGGGGAATGATGAAAAAAACAAGTCAGAAAGGGGGGAAAAGGGTGAGTGAAAAGAGGGGAAAAAAAAAGGGGTCAGCGGGAAAGGGGAAAGGGAAAAAAAAGGGGGAACCAACGGGAAAGGTGAAGGGGAAAGAGGAGGAGGAAAAAAGGAGGAGGAAGGACCCCGCTGTTTAGGGACCCCTGTAAGTTTAAAGGGGAAAAACTAGATAAACGCCCCCCCAGGTAAAAAAAACGAGCGGGTCATAAAAAGTCCCCTGCATGCCCCCCTTTTCCCCGCGGCATGCCCCTCGGGGGTCGATTAGGTGAAAAGGGGTGTTGAAAACCCGGTTAGAGTTTAAAACCCGGGGGTAAACGGGGGCCCGGGGGGATATATGAACCACTAAATTTTTATTTATTAAACTCGGGACCCCTGTCTAATTTTCCGGGCTTTCCAAAATTCAGGGGTTTGGGAATTACATCATGGAGGTTTTAATTAATAACTACCTGCTCCAATTAAAAAACGGTAGCAGAGTGGTTAGCTTTCTCCAAGGGGGCGTTCTGGGTTTGACGCTTTTTTGACCCCCCAAAATAAAAAACCCAAAAAAATTCCTTTTTAAATTATCTTTCTTTTACTTTTCGATGGGCCTAAAAAAAACCCACATGTTGCCCTTTAAAACTTACCTTCGATTCCCAAGTCCCATCGGAGAAAAAAGGGGTGGGGGAAGACCCTTTTAACCCAAAAGGACTCATTTTAAAAAATCCGGGCCGGGGCCCCCCACCACGGGAGAGGGCAAAACCACCCACAGAAACTAAAGGGGGGGGACCCCCCAGGGCCTCCCCATTTTCAACCCTGGGGTCCAAGCCTACAGGCGATGGGCCCAAGGGAATTTTAAAAAATATTTTAAATATATATAATATATATATATTTTAATAAAATTTTATATATAAATATATTTATAATATATTATATTATATTTTATTATATAAAAAAAGGGTAAAACACAAAAGCACTCTTTTTTTCCCCCTTTCTCTAAACCTGAGAGAAAGGGAAAAGTAGGAAACCCGGGGTTAAATTCCCCAAAAACGGGAACCCCCCATAAAATTTTTAAAATTTACTTTTTTCCGTATATTTTCTTGTCTCATTAAAACCCTCTTTTGGGGGCCCTACCCGCCCCCCTTTGCAGACTCACGCTAATGAAAAATTTCTAAATCTTTACCCCCAAAAAAAAACTTTTCCAATCAAAAGTAAAAATACAGAAAAAAAACAAGAGATTTCCCCGGATTTCTGATTGGGAACCTCAAAGCGTGGGCCAGACATTTAAAAAAAAAGGGGAAAGGGTTTGGGGATAAAAAAAAAGTGTTGTGATAAAAATTATAAAATGGTGTTTGTTTTTGCTCCCGAATTTTATGTTTTTATGATTTTTTGGCAATTGCTCGCTCTCTCTCTTTCCCCTCTCTCTCCTTTCTCTCTTTTCCTCTCTCTCTCTATCTCCTCCCCTTCTCTCTCTCTCTCTCTCTTTTCCTCTCCTCTCTCTCTTCTCTCTCTTCCTCTCTCTCTCTCTTCTCTCTCTCTCTCTCTCTCTCTCTCTCTCTTCTTCTTTCTCTTCCTCCTCTCTCTCCCCTCCCCCTTTTCTCTCTTTTCTCTCCCTTCTCTTTTCTCTCTCTCTTTTCCCCTTCTCTCTCCCCCTTCTCTCTCTTCCTCTTTTTCCTCACTCACTCACTCATGCGTTATAGTTTTTTTGGGGTTTAAATTTAAAATATCTTGCAGCTACTTTCAAAAAAGTGACGTATGGGCCAGTGGCCCAATTGGGGAGGGGCAGGACACTTTTGGGTTTCCCGGACAGTTTGTTGTTTGGCTGGCGCTTTGTTCCCCGGGGGGGTCAGGGTTTGGGTTTCCCCTGGTTCCCCCTTGGGACACTTTTTGGTTTGGGGATGCCCCAGTCGTCTCGTACGTGGTGGGCAATAAGCCTAGCGGGGGAAAAACACTGCATGATGGAGTGGCCCCAAAAGAGTGGGGAGGGCTTTTTACGGCTGGACTAAATTTGGGGCCACATTTAACAGATGCCCCAAAATAGCCCTTTTTTTCGTCACACTTTTTCGGGGGCCCAGTGGGAAGGGTTTCCCCCCCCCCGGGCAAAGGGACTGAGCAGGGCGGGGCCCAAAAATTTCCCTTTCCAAATCCCATTAAAGGGTTCTTCCTCCCTCTGACCCCCAAAAATGAATCCCAGGTGGCACCCATGAGCCAAAACTGGGGGCTGCCCCATCCACGGGAAAAAAAAAGGGACCTTAAAATAAAAGAAAAACGGGGTGGAAACTAAAAAAAATCCAGCCAACCACACGCCCCAAAAGGGAATATCGGGGTTTAACCCCCGGGGAGCCCTCAAAAAGGGAAAAAAACAAAAATACCCTCGGGGCGAAAAAGGGCTTAAAAACGTTAAAAAAAAGGGCTTTCCCTTTTTGAACGGGGGGTCTTTGGGTGTTTTTTCATATACATCTTTTGCTTTTTTTTCCCCTTTCTCTCTCCCCTTTTCTCTCTCTCTCTCTTCTCTCTTTTCCCCTCTTTTCCTCCTCTCTCTTTTTTTCCCTTTCTCTTTTTCCCCTTTTTTTACCAAAACTCCCATATCCTTTCCCCCTTTTTTCCTTTTCCCTTTCCCTTTTTCCCTATTTTTCCCCATAGAGAATAAAATTTTGGTTTGCAGTTTTTAAAATAAATTTTAAATTTTCATTTTTTTGGGAAAAATTTAAAATTTTTGGAAATTAGCCAAAAATACCCCAGGAAAAAATTAAAAAACCTCGGCATAAGGCCCCCCCTCGCCCTTTTTGTAAAGCTCCCCTGCGCATGCGCAGTGTTTTCTTGACGTCAAAAGGGACACGCAAAAACAAAAACTTAACCCAGGTTCATAAAAAAACCCCCAAACGAGGGAAACCAACCGGTGATTAAGACATTGCTCGATTCTAAAAGAGCGAACTTAAAAAAAAAATCCCTCTAGAATTGGTAGTGAAGGGAAAAAAAAAAAGCGGAAAAAAAACAAAAAAATGGAGGGAAAAGTGTCCGACTCACAAAATAGCCCTTTAGTTTACTCAACGAGAAGTTGTAGAACTTAAATCCACCCCAAAAAGGGTATGAGAAGGAGGGAAAAAAGGGCAACCCAAAATCATGATAGACAAGCTATTTTAAAAGAAGTTGATACATAAAAACTAAAAATAAAAAGGGCCTAGAAGGAAAAGAAAAATAATTTTTCAAAAAGGGGGCTATTTGTAGAAGAAAACAATGTACGAAATCAGTGGCGTGGGGGAGCCCCCCGAAGGCGGTGGTGAGGGCGTGGGAGCAGACAGCGTACTATGGGTGACTTCCCCACCCGGAGGACCAAAAATGCAACTTTCCCCGGGGGCTGGGGCTGGAGAAACCCACAGGGGGTTGGGGGGCAGCGGCCCCGGGTGCCAAAAAACCCCGTTTCCAAACGTGGGGGAAGCTTCTCTCGCTACTGTGATTTGTGCACAGTGATGAGGAGCGCGGGAAAAAACTGTGGGGGGACATTATCTTTATAAAAAGATGATTTTTGTGCTGCTTTTACGGTTTGTTTAAGAGTGTCAGATTTCAACAAATTTAAGCAGGCAAAAGGCCCCAGGGGGAAAAAAAGCGTATTTCCGGCCCCACCCCAAACTTATCATCAAGGGGAGGCATTTAAAGGAGAAAAACGCGACAGGGAATAAAACTGCCCTTTGTGATGCTGGGGAAAAGGGAAACCCCAATTTGGGAAGGGGGGATGAGGATTTTCTGGGGGGTGAAAAGGGGAGTCGCTGGAACTCGGAGCAGAGGGGAGGGCTCCGGGTTTTGTTTGCTGGGGGGGACTTTCGTCGATGGGCCCGGGGGGCGGGGGGGGGGCGGGGCCCGGTGGGGGAGATGATGCCCTTTCCTTTTTTTACTGAGCCGCAGCCTGGCCCCCGGGGCCCGTTGTGTTCCCCCGCCTTTCCCAAACCCCCTTCCTCCCGTCTTTAATCCAAGAAAATTTTAAAAGAACTTACGGGAAATAATGCGAACAAAAAAAAGAGGTTTTGTACGAAGAAAGGGAAAGGGGAAAAATTTTCCTTTATAATGAGGCTGCATTTCCGGGGCCCACCCCTTTTTTTTCATCTAGTTTAAAGATAGTGAAAGGGATGAGAATTTTTAAAAAAGTGAAACAAATTAAAATTAAATTTTTTGTCCCCAACCGTTTTTGGATACGGTGATGCTCCAAACCCCCCTTAGTTTAAACCCGGATGATCATGTGAAGATAGAAAAAAAACCCTTTACTAAATTCACCCAAAATTTAAATCATCCCTATAAAATTTTTCCAAAAAACCCTGTATTTTTGAGGGTTTTAAAAAAGAAAAAATGAAAAATGTTAAAAACTTTTCAGTTTAAAAATGAATATTCCCCAAATCTTTAAAAAATTTGCCCCAATTTTTTATTGACCAAGGGTTTGGGAAAGATAGAATATAAAATTTTTATGCTATAGGTTTTTCTGAGGGCAAGACTGATAATGAAAATTTTCAAATTTATTGTATAAATAGCAGGATTTCCCAATTTGGGGATACTATGAAAAGGGATAGAAATATTTTGGGGGGGTATGCATGTATGTGTCCAAAAATCTTTTTAAATTTAGGGGTCTTATTGAAAAGGGGGAAAGAGGGAGCCACATTTTGAATGTATTTTGTGGAAACAAAAAAAAAAGATAAGGACATAATTTTTCTTAGTTTGTTCTGTTTATAGACCCCCCCTAAAGGAAGCATTTTCCGGGGTTTTCTTTATGCTCTGAATTCCTTAATTTTATTTCTTTGAAGGGAAAAAAAAATTTTGACAAAATATTTTTTGGGAGGGCTGGAAATTTTTGATTTACTCAAAACAAAAGATTAAAGGGGTTCCCCAGAATTTTTTTGAATATAATGTACTCTCATGGATGCTTTCCACTTACCACCAAAAAACCCAAAAAAGGGGGGGTAACTGAAAAATGTGCCCACTTTAAAGACCCTAAATTTTGGGTTCCCCAAATTTACAAAAATAAAATAGGAAAAAAATTTGATTGTGTACCAGATGTTTAAGGGCCTTTCCCAATTTTCTCGCAATTTAAGAAATTTTTTAAACTTCCCAAAATTTACATAAAAATTTTTTTGAACATAAGAAGCTTTTTTTAGATAAAAAAATTAATCTATTTAAAAAGGGGGAAAAAGCAGAACGAATTGGATGCAAATTTTTAGAATAAAAGACACAGCTGGGCTTTTAAAAATTTTTTTACAGCTTAACACTGAAAAATTTTTTAAAAAATTGTTTACCACTAAAAAAGATTTTTAAAAATTTTTAATTTAAAAAAGTAAAAATCCTATATTTCAATTTGGGGTTAAAAAAAATATTATAAAAAAAAAAACGCAGGGGCGGGAAAAAAGGTTTGCGTCAAATGCCTTTAAAGTATGGACCAAGATTTTTTAAAAAAAAATAGAAAAAAAATTAGTATCCCCCTCTGCGGAGACAAAAAAAATAATTTTTTATCAAAATTTAACTTAAAACATTCCAAAGGAAAAGGGCAAAATTTTTGGAAATAATAAAAAAAACTTACTTAAAAGGAGAAATTGCCCCAAAAAACCAACACTAGGGATTTTTAAAGCAAAAAAAACAGGAAAATTGGGAAACAAAGTCTTCAAAAAACCATTTTTTTAAAAAAAAAACAGAAAAATTCATTTTTCAAAATTTATAAAAGAACAAAAAAAAATTTACATAAAAAAATTCTTTTTAAAAAATCAAACAGATTTTCTCTTTATCTGTATCCAGCCATTTATGCTTTAAGTTTAACATTACCTAAAGACCTTAAAAAAATACAGCTGCGGGGTTGATAAAATTCCCCCACATCTACCCCATCACCCCTGCACAGTACGGGATGTTGCACTCACCAATAATTAACCTGTGCCCTTTTAAAAAAGGTTATTTTCCCCAAATAAATTAAAAAAATAGGGAAAAAGGGTTTTACCTATACAAAAATCCCGGGCAAAAAGAAGATGTAAATTTAAATTTCAGACCAATATCTATTCTGCCTTTAAAACAGCAAAGTTTTGAAAAAAAACCAAAAAGCTTTCAAGACTTTCTGGATTTTTTTTGAAATTTAATTTTGTATTTGAAGCCAATTTGGTTTTCCGTAAAAATAAAAACAACGGAAAAAAACAAAAATTAAAATTTACAAAACCCAAGGCACAAGAGTCTGGAAAAAAAAGTTCCATTTTTGTGGAATATTTCTTGGGAAAATTTAGAAGCTTTTGACTCTCTTAATCATACAATATTATTGGATAAATTGGGGAAAATTGGTATCAGAGGAAAAAACACTAAAATTGTTTTTAGTTATTTGTCAGATAGAAAAAAGGCGGGCTTTTTTGTAATAAAAAATCAAACTACACTAAAAAACATTGGGCAGGGGAGTGCCACAAGGGTCCCAAATTTTTTGGGCCTTTTAAATTTTTTTTGGTTTAAAATTAAAGAAAATTTCTAAAAGCTTTGTGATAAATTAATTATGTTTTATTTGGAAAAACGACACCAATCTCCTCATGGGCCAAAACAAAACATTTGAAACCCAATTTCATTTTAAAAATTTAAAACCGAAAAAGGAGAAAAAAACGGGGATTTGGGGTTTTTTAAAAAAAATTAGTGTTAACATAAAAAAAGGGGGCTAAAATTTTATATTATTTCAAAGCCCTTCTATTACTTTAAAAACTTAAAAACAATATTCTTGAGAGGATGCGAACTAAAAACGAGTTTTCAGTACAACATTTTGGGTGGTTTTTAAAATTACGAAAATTTTTAACAGGAAAAAAAACCCTATTCAGGGTTGGGGTGCTTAAAAATTTTCAAAAAATGTGTGGAACCCTATACAAAAAATTTGACAAAAAACTTAAAAAGATTGAGGGGATTCCCGGAAAAATCTATTATTTTCTTTGATACCCTTACAAATTTTATATATTGTGTATCTATCTGGGGATGTACTTGGCCAAACAATCATAAAAGATGTTTTGTGTCTCAAAAGAAAACTCATCAAAACAATTATTTTCGAGGTAAATATGATTCTACTGATATGTTATTTAATGGTTAGGGTGCTAAAAGTTGATCTCGTTAGGAAATACTTTTGTTATTAACTATTTTTAATAATATAAATAACAGTGATCAAAACAAGTAAATATTTAGTTTTACACCACAGTCAAGGTAAAAGGGGAAATAATATTGCTCTGATTTTTCTACAAGAAAGTACAACACTATATAGATTTTTCTTTACACTGTGTTGGGCCAAAATTTTTGGAATGCAAAAACCTAATGATTGAAGGCAATTTACTAATGTCAATACATTCAAAGTTAAACTTAAAAAAATATTTATATAATTTCAAAGTCAAAATAGCAGGGAATAATATATGTGAATATATTTGTGTAATAGTATTGTGTATTTGTGATTTGTTATGGCTAGTGTCTAGTGAAAATTTATTGCTTAGGTATATATCTACAAAAGGAATATTTAGGATAAAATTTTTGTTAATATATTGCCGCCCTCGATATATTTTCATAGCTGTATAAGTTATTGTTCTGTCCGCTAGGGGCAGATGCCAGCGGGACTAATGCCACGAACTGATTTTTGTAAATATGTATGAATTACGTTAACTTGTAACTTTTTGGGCCCAATAAACTCAATCAATCAATCAATCAATAAAAAAAATATAGTTTTAATAGCCAACGATGTCCAGTCATTTGCATAATAGGACAGAACAAGTTGTTTTTGGGCCCTTCGGACTCATGTATTGGGTGTTTGTAGTAGTAGTATATATTAGACAACAATGTGAGTGCAAACTCCAATTGTTTTGTTGCTGTCGTTGGTCATTGGTCAAAAATTTCCTCGAGGTAGACCACGTTTCCCTGTGATTCCAATGGGCGCCAGCACTTCGGGCGTCATTAAACACAGCCAACCCTGACAGGCTGACGTAAAGTTGGCCGTGCGTGAACACGGGTGTAGGCAAGTAGACTCCCACGTAGCTCTTGATCTGGCCCTGGCACTTGTTGATCGGCATGGCAAATGCAACACGGATGAGATATTGCAGACGCCGCATAGGAAACCCAGTGCCAGACGCTGCCTGCGTGATGATGGGTACGCTAGGCAGGTAGAAGTCGTCGCCTCGGCTGCTCGGTTGAAGCGCTTTACAGCGTAAATTGATCGTGATCTTCGACTCGCTTCGTGCCTTCGGACTCGCCTTCGCCTTAGCCTCGGAAATATAATATATATTCTTATAAATATAAAATAAGTATATATGTAAGTATAATGTACTATATTATATATGTATAATATATGAGTAAATATTGTATAGTTCAATTATACCGTCAGAAGCATATATTAACGCAAACACGGCTGTCCTGTCGGCCGGTAACAGTACAGAGGAGCTCAGTAGCGGAGCTGCGGTTGGTGCTCAGTCGCGAGTCGAATACAATTTCGAGAAATTGAACGCTGGCAGAGTTTGGATAGCTTACAACCGCTGCTTAACACAGTTTTTAGCCACACCCCACCCCTTTAAAAATTTACAATCGACATGGGACCAAGCCGCTTACCACCTACTATTTACTTGCGATTTTTTTTAGCCTACTCTCATCAAAATTGAATTTACAGTTTCGACTACCCAAAACAGACAGACAGACACACGGCTACTGCTATAACAAAAGAGGCAGACAGACACGCGGCTATTGCTATAGTATATTTGATAGATAAGGTGGATAATATAAAATTAACATAGGAAGGGAAATAATAGAAGGATGACAGGAAAGGATGGTGAGGAGGGAGGCTGGGAGACCAAGAAGAGTAAGAAGGAAGAGATGAAACACTCCAAAGTTATGTTTAATGTATCTTATAACGTTAACACTCACGTCTTCTCGGTCCTGTAGTCAAGACGTCCTTTACGTCTTACCTGAAAATATAAACAAAACAAATATCAGGCGACGGAAATTTGCAGATAATAAGAAAAGCCCCAGCAAATTCCCCACAAGCAACCCCACACAAACGGTATGTCGTAGTAGAGTCTACGGAGCTTGTGAAATACGGCAAGGCATTACCGCTGAGTTTCTTCATGTATTTTAATACTCCTAAAAGTGTTTTTAGCCCAAAACCCCAATTCAAAATGAATCAATCGACATGGCACCAAGCCACTTACCACCTACGATTTAAATGCGATTTTTTTAGCCTACTCTCATCAAAATTGAATTTACAGTTTCGGCAACCCAAAATAGACAGACAGACAGACAGACAGACAGACAGACAGACACATGGCTACTCCAATAGTATATCAAACAAGTGTTAGTGAGCAATTCGGATCCATGTATTGATGTTTGTAGTAGTAGTATATATTAGACAACAATTTTAGTGCAAACTCCAATCGTGTTGTTGCTGTCGCTGGTCACTGGTCAAAGTGCCTCGGGGTAAACCACCTACCACCACCGTAGCCTGCCTCACCCCAGCCCCACGCCTGCCTCACCCCATTCCCAAGCCTACCTCACCCCAGCCCCACGCCTGCCTCACCCCAGCCCCACGTCTGCCTCACCCCAGCCCCACGCCTGCCTCACCCCAGCCCAAACCTGCCTCACCCCAGCCCCACGCCTGCCTCACCATAGCCCAGCGCCTGTCTCACCCCAGCCCAGCGCCTGCCTTACCCCAAACCCACGCCTGCCTCACCCCAGCCACACGCCTGTCTCACACCAGCCCAGCGCCCGCCTCACCCCAGCCCCACGCCTGCCTCATCCCAGCACCACGCCTGTCTTAACCCAGCCCAAACCTGCCTCACCCCAGCCCCACGCCTGCCTCACCCCAGCCCCAAGCCTGTCACACACACACACACACACACACACACACACACACACACAAAACACACGCACACGCACGCACGCACGCACGCACGCACGCACGCACAAGCATGCATGCATGCACACACACACACACACACACACGCACACGCACCCGCACACGCACCCGCACACGCACACGCACACGCACACACACACACACAAACGGTAAGTTCTTGAATCTACGGAGTTAGTGGAATACGGCAAGGCGTTACCACAGAGCTACTTCATGGAAACTAATACCCTTAAGTGTTTTTAGCCCAAAAAAACCTTAAAAATTATTCAATCGACATGTAACCAAGTCGCTTACCACCTACGATTTATTTACAATTTGTTTTGCCTACTCTCATCAAAATTGAATTTACAATTTTGGCTACCCAAAACAGGCAGACAGACAGACAGACAGACAGACAGACAGACACACGGCTACTCCTATAGTATATTAGATGACACCGCCATCCATATTAATATTCCAAGGGACAGACACCAGGTAAAACTCATTTCAGAGAGGTGAGGTTTAGTTTGGGTTCGTCTTTGCCCTAGAGTGGACAGATGGTTTGAAAATGGCGCCAGATAAGGAATAATGTATGATAAGTGAATGTGTAGGAAATATTAGTATTTTGGATATCACAAGGGATTGGTTAAAGACAACAAAATAATAACAAAAACCTATTAATTGAATGACTATAAAGCATGTATAAACTATGTACCTAAGTTATGTACCTGAATGGAAGTGTGATTGTTTTTTTTCCTCTCTCTCTCTCTCTCTCTCTCTCTACCCGCCAGGGTGGCTCGGTTGGTAGAGTCACGGACTCGCGTGCAGAGTCCCTGCATTTGGTCAGTGGTTCGAGCCCACCAAGTTCGTCCTGGCGTGGTGACGCTTTGTAGTGTCAATAACCTTGTAGTTGGTACTTGCAAAGTGTCTCTGACTCTGACTCTGTCTCTGTCTCTGTCTCTCTCACGCCTTGTCTCATATAGTCACAGTAAACACCGCGGTAGACTTCACGCTGATCCTCCAGTATAAGTTTATCGGAATTTACGACCAAGAAAGTGATTTACGTTGCTTCGATTCCCGCCAATCCCTTGAGCCTCCTGACAGCACTCCGCCACCACTTTGCCAGCCATCTGTTATATTCTCTCTCTTTTATCACTCTCTCTCTCTCTCTCTCTCTTTCTAATTTCCGTGCGATTTGTGAAGATAATTTGATATTTGATATTTTGATATATGATATTTTCCATTCCTCCATAATATCTAACTTGTTTTCATTCTCTTTTCTTTTGTAGAAAGCGAATATTTCAGTCTTCCCTCTCAGTCCACGGACTTTTCCTAACTTGGCTATTCAATCAGTTTTTATCCTCTCTCCTCCAGGTGTAAGTTTTCTTCTTCACTTTTTATCAAGGCCAGAAACTCATCTTTCGCAGCATTTTTTCCTATAATTTTACAAGTCATATTTTTCCTTGACTGCCTCTGACATTCCACTGCTCCTTTTTTCTTCCCTTGAATGCTTTGACCTTTATCCTGACCTGAAGTGGCGTCTTGTGACCTGATTAAAGACTTTACACCTTTGTATACACTGTTGACTGGCCCACAAAATACTGTACCTTTATTTTAGATCTTTTTTCCAATTCTTATATCGTCATTTAAACATTTTCTTACCTCTATTTAATACCATATTTAGCCTGTCTTTTCTTCCTAGCTTACCTGTCACTTTTGTAATTTCATTAATATATTGAGAGATGGCTACGAGTTATGTGTTGGTCCCCATGGCTCCGGTACTAGAAACACCAACAGTTCTCTGCTTCTGAACTTTGCAAGGTCCAGAAGGTTGAGAATTGCAGGTTCTTGGTATCAGAGACCAGAGCTGCACCGCTGGACATGGTATAGTAATGCCGGAGGGGTAGCTAAGGAGATCGACCACATCCTCGTTAGAACTCGTTGGAGGATCCTCCAGAACTGCAGGGTTTACCGGAGTGCTGAGTTCTTTGGAACAGATCACAGACTTGTTGTTGCTACACTTAAGCTTCATGTCAAGTCCAGAAGAATCTCAAGAGGTAGCCATACTGTGTTTCATCTTGAGAAACTGAAGGACTTGACATGTGCTCATGAGTATGAGGTGGCAGTCTCAACTCGGTTTGATGTGCCCGGTGCTCTCGGGGACCCTGTAGAACTGTGGGATACCTTCAAACGTGAAACTCTACAGGCTGCCAAGGAGTGTATTGGGGAGCGCCCGAGGTCAAGGCGTGGTTTTGTCTCGACGGAGACGCTGGAGAAAATCGAGGAGAGTCGCGCTGCCAGGCTGGCTGGGAACCAGGACCAGCACAGGGCTCTGTCACGCCGGACTAGAACCCTCCTGGGGAGAGACAAGGAGAGGTATGTCAGGAGTCTCGCTGAGGGTATCTAGGGTCATTTGAACGCTAATGACTTCCGACCCACCTACCGAGCCCTGAAGAAGCTCCGTTCCAAGTCTCCTTCTCGGGCGAGTGCTATTCGAACAGCAGATGGGCGCCTCGTGTCGGACATGGATGGGCAGATGGCTCGTTGGACTGAGTACTTTGGGCAGTTGTTCACGGTGGACCCTCCAACTGAGCAGCTTCACACCACTGGGTTACAGGCAGTGGATGCCGATCCTCCCATTGACGAAACCGCACCCTCTCTTGACGAAGTCAGAGAGGCTGTAGCAAAGTTGAGGGGTGGAAAGGCAGCTGGTGTTTGTAATATCAGTGCGGAGCTCCTTAAAGCTGGGGGTGAGGCCATGATCCGCGGGTTGCATGCTGTCCTGACTGGCGTGTGGCAATCAGGTACCATTCCTTCTGACTGGAAAAGGGGGCTGGTCGTCCCTATCTGGAAAGGGAAAGGGGACCGTCAGGACTGCAACAATTACCGCGGTATTACACTGCTCAGCGTACCAGGCAAGGTGCTTGCCCATCTATTGCTGACACGGATTCGCAGTCATCTGGTGAAGCATCAGAGACCTCAGCAGTCTGGGTTCACGCCTAGTAAGTCAACAACGGACCGTATCCTAGCGCTTCGTGTCCTGGTGGAACGCCGACGTGAGTTTTTGACAGGGGATGCTTGCAGCCTATGTTGATCTCAAGAAGGCGTTTGACTCAGTGCATCGTGAGTCACTCTGGGATTTTCTGCAACTTCGAGGGTTCCCTTCAAGACTATTGTTGATAACTGTCTGTATTCGGACTGAGGGTAAGGGGGCTGTGGGAAGTGGAGGGGCCCCAGGTGTATCCAGCTTTTCTGTGAAATTTACAATGGGAAGGGGCGTCCTTGCCCTCACGTCAAAGCTTTAGGCGGATTGGCATAGCAAAGGTGTTTGGACCCCGCCCCCCCAGTTTTTGGGCTTGTTTTTGCAGAGGCAAGAATTTTCTTTGCTGACCCCGCTACCCCGGGTTTGTGGCCTGGACACTTGCACGAGGAGCAAGCCTTTGGTAATTAGGTCTTGGCCAAACCAAGGTCCGGTGGGAGATTTAAATGAAATCAGTCGTTCACGGGGGGAGACTGAATCAAAAGCCTATTACCGCATAATGCCGGTCACGCCAAACTTCGGCATTGGGAGGGGCCCACTGAAAGGGTTTCCCACGGGGTATTGGCGGCCCCGGCCGTGGAGGAGGCCAAAGGGGGGCAAACGCTGTGCCTGATCAGGTTTGGGATGTTTCTTTGAGACTCCCCTTTGGGAAAGGCCCTTTTGCAGAATCTGGGGTTTCCTGGGATCTTTCTAGGTTGCAGTGCGACGCGCCCCGGCGTAGGCCCCCATATGGGCTTTGGGGCCGAAACCTAAGCCCTTTCGGTTTTTCAAACAAAAAACCCAAACTTTTTTTTTTTCACCTTTATCCTATATTTTCTTACCCTCATCTCTATTGCCTTCACCCGCCCCCCTTTTCCCCCAATTTTTAATTGATTTTTTATTAAATTTTATTTTTTCTTGTTTAACCCCCTAACTTTTCTTTTTCCCTTTTGTTTTATATTACTTACCCTTTTTTTTTCCTTTCACTTCCTTATTCCATTTCCTTTTCTTTTTTTTTTTTCGTTCATACCTTATTTTTATTTTCCCGGGCAAATTCTCCCTTTTCAATCCCCATCTTTTCCACCTCATCCCCTCGGGGGGTTTTACCCCCCTACAAAATTTATTTTTTTTTCCCACGGCCGTTAGCCATCATTTTTTTGTGTTTTCCCTTTTTCCCTTTTCCCCTACCTAATTTTCATTTTCTTTAAAATGCGGAATGTCGCAAATCTGGGGGTTGGAGATTTGGACCTGGTTTTCCCTGGGTGGGTACAAAAAATCCGCCAGTGGAGTTTTGGGGCTGACCACCCCACCCCGGTCCCCGGGTTAAACCAATTATTTACAAAAATATCAATTTTTTTCCTGCCAACTTAATTTTCCTTAAAATAAAGTTTGTTAGTGTTGATTATCTGGCGTTATGTAAAAAAAATGGACCAATAAGGGTTTGAAGAATCGTATGAAAGAATAGGGACCAGAGGCGCATGACAAACACAACAAATGGGCCCAAACCCAAAACCAGTGTTTTCAAAGTTTGTTGCCCTCGGGTTTGTAAAACCGGGTGGAAGTTTTTCTTGATAAAGGCACACCTTCCACAACAATAAACCAATTTTTCAATGATTTTTTCTTAGCCCTGGCTGAACCTTAAAACATTTCGCTTTCCCTCATCCTTCCTTTCAAACATTTTCCAATCTTATACACCTTTCTCTATCCTTTCAATAGTACTGCCATCCTTACAATTTAAGCTTCCCCCTAATTACACCTGTTGCTTCCGACATTACATAATTAATATTAACCTTTAGTATCATCTCTCTACTGATTTTAACTTATGAATAAAATATACTTGATAAGCTGTTGTTTTGAACAGGTGATTTCTGAAAATATATTCTTTTTAAACTAATATTGTTTCTTCGTCTGTTTAGTACATTTTTTAAGGTGATGATCGTGTGTGTTTGTAAAATTATAATTAAACATAATTGGGGTTTGTATAAAAATTTTTTTTTTATCTCCATTTTTAACTGATTTTTTATTTGTAAAATAAATCTATATGAATGGTTTAAAAGAATGCAGTTGTCTTTGTTTCTGCCTTTTTACCTTTGTATAGTAAAAAACAAATAAATTAAACGTGCGTGCGTGGTGGGGGGCGTGCGTGCGGCGTGCGTGCGGTGGGTGCGGTGGTGTGTGTGTGTGTGTGGTGTGGTGGGGTGGTGCGGGTGTGGTGTGTGGGGTGTGGGGAAAAAATTCTTTTTATCGTGTAAAGGAATGATATTGTTTAAAAAAAGTTTCTTTTATGGCAATGGTTCGAAAGAATAGGAAAGTTGTGGAAAAAGAAAATTTCGTTAATGAAAGAGAGAGAGAGAGAGAGAGAGAGAGAGAGAGATGAGAGAGACGAGAGAGAGAGAGAGAGAGAAGAGAGAGAGAGAGCGCGAGAGCGAGAGAGAGGAGGAGAGGAGAGGAGAGCGAGAGAGAGAGGAGAGGAGAGGAGAGGAGAGAGAGAGAGAGAGAGAGAGAGAAAAAGAGAGAGAGAGAGAGAGGAGGGGAGAGCGAGAGCGAGAGAGGGGGAAAAACAGACTAATTTCAAATAATAAAAAATGTAAAATATATTACATGGTTTGCATATTATGGTATCAAACTCGACAGTAATGTAAAAAACGCGGCCATTATACACATTTAAAAACACCAAATTACCCTAATAACAAATTGAAAAAATGATAAGTGGGAGGCGGCAGCGGAGTGGTTAGCGCAGTGATTCTCAAACTGTGCGCCGCGGCGCACTTGTGCGCCGTGGGAATCCCCTAAGTGCGCCGCGTAATTTTTCATAATAGGGGTATTTTGCGCTTTGAGGTCGCAGTTTTGTTTTTTATATTGAAGATGGAAATCGTAAATAAATGAGTTAATATGTAACTAGGCAGGTAGATGAAAGGTCCTTTTTAATAATATTATAAGTATTTGGGTAGATGGATAAAGTAGAAATAGAGAATAAATAAAAAAGTTATTCAGCTTAAAAAAATACTTCCCGCTTCCACCACAATACGTGTTGAACGAGTACTGTACACGTACTGTACCAGTCTGAGTCGCAGCTGCTGGTGTTACTGATTACCAACTTACTAGTTTTTATCACGCGTTCATGTGAATTGTTTTTAGCGACATATAAGGAAAAAGGATGATAAATATAAACTGATCCCATACGTATATCAGTGGGCCCTTTATGCAAGTTTGACTGTTTGACGTGATTTACGTGAACCCTATTGATAAATAACATGTATAATTTGGCAACACCCTAGGCAGAGCTTTGGGTAGGCACCTCCCGTGGTCAGTGTAGCCGTGAGCCTCAGTAAGTAATCGCTGTTGTGGTGTTAATGAGGTCCAAGCTAAAAAAATGGATAAGTACCTCATTAAAAAGCGAAAGTGTACTGAAGGCAATAGCGGTGAAGTCGCCGTTGATCTGAATCAAAACGTAAATGTGTCGAAAGCACCGAAGGCGAAGTAATAGTAAAAACTGTTGAAAGTGAGTCCCTCGTCCAACCCTAGTGTGGAAAGTGAAGAAAGTGAAGTGACAGTTGAAAATGAGCATAGTCGTACAGGTCCGTGCTGGCAAAAATGAGTGACAGTTGAAAGTGACCGTAGTCGTGCAGGTCCGAGCGGGCAAAGAGAAGTGACAGATGAAAGTGACCGTAGTCATGCAGGTCCGAGCGGGCAAAGAGAATGACAGTTGAAAGTGAGTTTGCCATCCAGGTCTAAGCGTGGTCCCAAAAAGACGACACGTGCCAGCAAAAGTAACCGCAGTAAGTCATTTCGCCTGTATAAGACAGTTATCTTGGACTTGGGTTTACTTGCTGTGATATGGAAATGGTCCCAAAACCAAAATATGTTGTTTGCGGCATTGAGCTATCAAAAGAATCTATGACCCTATGAAAATGAAGAGCATTACACAAAACATAGTCACCTCTTTCAGAAGCCTATAGATTACTTTAAAAGACTCTTGAAAGATAACAAAAACAAAAGCTTGGGTTTGAGAAAAAGGTGAGGTGGCAGAAAGGCACAGAAAGCAAGCTATTTAGTGCAGGCAAAAACAGCAAAACAAATGAAAACCCCCTTCAATTGCAGAGTCATACTTCCTTCCAGCTTGCTGTGGGTGTGGTGAAAACATTGTTTGGGGATGAGGGTGAAAAGGAAGTGAAAAAAATTCCCCTCTCAGGACGACACGATTGGTAGACGAATCAAGGACATGTCGTCTGATATTGAAAAAGTGTGTGTGAAACTCGTAAAAGTAAAATGTATGCTTTACAAGCGGATGAATCAACAGACATTGGAGGGAAAAACCCCAGTTACTATGTTCATCCGTTATGTTGCTGATAACAAAATAACTGAACTTTTTTATGCTGCAAAGAACTGGTGCAAGCCACAGGACAGGAGATATTTTCTACAGTGACAGAATACTTGAAAGAAAAAGGGCTTGTCATGGAAATTATGTGTAGGAATTTGTACAGATGGCTGTCCATCCATGGTGGGATCGGTAAAAGGTTTTGTGTCCTTAGTCAAGAAGGAGAACCCAGATTTGATTACTACCCATTGTTTCTTGCACCGTGAAGCTCTTGTTGCTAAAACACTCGGACAAGAAATTAAAATTTGATCTTGATGATGTTTGTGAAAATGGTAAACTTTCTTAAAAGCAGACCAAAGCAGTCAAGACTATTTTTGATGCTTTGTGAAGAAATGGGATCTCCTCACGAAGGTCTTCTCCTCCACACAGAAGTCCGGTGGTTATCAAGAGGCAAAGTGTTATCCCGGGTGCATGAACTGAAGAAGGAAATGCTCCTTTTCTTACCTTTGAGGAGAAAACTGAATTCTGTGAATTAAATTGCTGATGAAATTTGGAGTGCAACATTATGCTATTTGGCAGACATATTTGAACATCTGAACAAGGTTAATGCAAGTATGCAAGGAAGAAATTAAATATGGTAACATCTTCTGACAAAATGAAAGCCTTGGTAAAAAAATTAGGTTCTGGAAAGAAAGGGTGAGTGAAGGCAAGATTGACATGCTTCAAAAGACTGCTGAAGCTAAATATACAGACATTGTTTCCACTCATAAGCAGCACCCTTTAAAGCCTAGGAAGGAACATAGAAAAATATTTCCCAAATATATCTGTTGAAATTATGACTGGCTGAGAAATCCATTCGTTCACGTCCCTTGAGCAAGCCACAACTTAGCATCCTTGAAGAAGAGGAACTAATCACATCCGTAATGACCGCACCCCTAAAACTGCAATCTCTGGATATGACATTAGAAAGCTTCTGGATTCAAATGGAAAAAACGAAAAACCCACATATTTTCCAAAAGGGCCCAGAAAATACTCTTGCCCAAATTTTTTAACCTCATATCTGTGTGAACTGAGATTCTCCGCCCTCACAAATATAAAAACTAGAAAAGGAATAAATTGTTGGCTGTTGAAGAGGGAAAAGAGAGTGTGTCTGTCCAACTGTCCCTCCTAACATAGAGCGGATATGCAACTCCAGGCAGGCACACGTGTCCCACTGATCAGGTATGTTATTGTTGTACATAGTAGTTTTATTTAAACATTATTTCCTTATGTCCATTCCTGTATATATATATATAAATAATATATATATAAATATATAATATATATATAAATATATATATATAATAATATTTTAAAATTTTATATATATATTAATTATATATATATATATATAAATATAAATATATTTTATATAAAATATATATATTTTATATATATATAAATATATATATATAATATATATATAAAAATATATATATAATATATATATATATAAAATATATATTTTAATATATATATATAATATATAAATATATATATATAATTATATATATATATATATAAATATATATATATATATAAATAATTATATATATATATATATAGTAATTAATATATTATTAAATATTAAATTATTTATATATAATATAATATATTAAAATATATAAATTATATATATATATATAATATATAATATATATATATAAATATATATATTTATATATAGCTGCTGCCCGCCGAAGTCCAAAATATAAACTAGTGCGCCGCCGCCAGTAAGTTTGAGAACTCTGGGTTAGCGTTTCCCACTGGCGCTCGGTGAAACCCCAGTTCGATCCCGAAAAAACCAAACTTCTAGCACCGTCGATGGCCTAAGAACACCCACATCCCTGCCATCAAACTCTACCTTTCCATTGCGAGTCATCGAGGACACGGGGGCGGCACGAAACCTCTACAGCGTACTAAAAAATCCTGCATGCGCACCACGGCGAGACAACTAAACACAGCCTCAAGTGAACCTCAGAGCCTACCATCCGAGCCCTGGTCACCACTGCCTACAGGCGTATAGGCAAAAAAAAAAAAAAAAAAAAAAAAAAAAAAAAAAAAAAAAAAAAAAAAAAAAAAAAAACGCAATTAATAAAGATCCTTGAAATATTATTAAGTGTTTTTTACATACAAGTAAACACATAACATATCTTAAATATATATTTAATATACGGTCTGGAGGATTACGGAGGAGAGGTGGGGGAGCCACCCCTTTCCCTATTCTAGGTCCTAGTCTTCCCATAGCCCCTTTCCCCCCTTTCACCCTAGTTTCTTTCTCCAAGAGACCTTAGCGGTAGCCCATTGGCTGTTTCTCTATTGAGGAAGACGTGTCGTTTAGATGCTTACGCATTTCAGACATAAATTTTAGATGATACGGCTTTTTTTATTTTTTTATTTTACATCAAAAGGACTGCCAAGGGCACAAAAAAAATGGAAACACAAAGCTGCTTAGTTTGCCAGTCCCTATTAAAGGACGTAAAGAATAATATAAAAAAAGGGTGAGCCAATAGTTCGGGAGTTTTGTTTTACTCTTCTTTTGAAAAATTTAAGTCATAAAGGGAAAGTTGAAAATAAAACAGGAAGAGTTCCGATTACCAGTGAAGGGATAAGAGTAAAGTGATTAACTCTTGCATTAGAATGGTAGGTAAAAATATTTATTTTTAATTGAAAAAAACATTTTTCTAATAAAAATTTTTAAAAATTAAAAATTTTAAAAAAAAAAATTTTAAAAATTTTAATTTTTAAAAAATTTAAAAAATTTTTTAAAAAAAATTTTTTTTTTTAATTAAAAAAAAATTTTTTATATTATAAAAAATAAATAATATTTTTCTTAATTTAATAAATTTTTTTTTAATAAATTTAATATTTTACTAAAATTAATTAAATTAAATTTTTTCTAAAAATTTAAAATTATTTTGGTTTGGGTTTTTTTTTTTTAATTGTTGTTTTTTAAAAAAAATTTTTTTCCCCCCATTATTTAAATTTTAAAATTTTTTAAAAGAAAATTAAATTTTTAAAATTTTTAAATTTTAAAAAATTTTTTTTAAATTTTCCTTTTAAAAAATTTTTTAAAAATTTTTTTAAAAAATTTTTTTTTGTTTTTTATTTTTATTTATTTTAATTTTTGAACTTTACAATTTTTTTTTAAAATTAAAGGGAATTTCCTTTTTTTTTAAATTTCCCTATTTTAAAATTTTTAAAAAAAAAAATTAAATTTATTTTTTTTATTTTTTTTTAAAATTTAAATTTTTAAATTTTTTTTTAAATTTTTTTTTATTTTTAAATTTTAAAAAAAATAAAAAAAAAAAAAAAATTTTTTGGGGAAAAATTTTTTTAAAAAATTTTTAAAAAAATTTTTTTAAAAAAAAAAAATTAATTTTGTTTTGGGGGTTTTTTTTGTTTTAACCTTAGTAAAATAAAAATAAATAAAAAGTATGCTCTAAAATATGTCTGTATGCGAAAATTTCTAAAAGTTTTATAAAAAGAATTACGTATTTTTTGAAAGACTGGGGTGAAAGGGGGAAAGGGGCTACTGGAAGATAGACCTAGGAACTAGGGAAAGGGTTGACCTCTCTGTAACCCCAGATATATTAATATATATGTAAGGATTTTGTTGGTCTTATTGTATGTAAAAACATTAATAATATTCAGGATCATGGATTTAATTGCTTTTTTTTTTTTTTTTTTTTTTTTTTTTTTTTTTTTTTGCCTATAGCGCCTTAGATTACTAGGCTGTTTAGGCTCTATTCACTTGACTGTGTATGTCGGTTCCAGAGGATTTTTAAAACTGTAGGCTTCTGTGTTTTATGAATAATATAATTTATGGACATTGGGTTTCTTAGCATCGGTGCAGAAATTTTTTTTTTGGGGATAATTGGCCCGAAAGAGTGGAGATTAAGAGTTTTAATTTCACTGGAGGTGATAGATTATTTTGGACTTGGGGAAGAGTTTTATATATATATATTTATATATATATATTTATATTATATATATTATATATATATAAATATATATATATATATATAATATATATATATTAATAGATATATTTATAAAAACTATATGTATATATTTTTTTATATATTATATATATAATATTTTTATATATATAATATATATTTTTATATATATATATATATATTTATATATAATTATTTATATAATATATTATATATTATATATATATTTAATATATATTTATAAAATATATATATTTATATTATTATATTAAAATATATATTTTTTATATATATATATATATATAATTTTATATATATATATTTTATTATATATATATATATTTATTATATATATATATTTTATTTCTATATATATAAAATATATATTTATAAAATATAATATATTTTATATATATTTTATATATATATATACAGGAATGGACAAAAGGGAAATAATTTTAAAAACTACTATGTTACAACAATAACATCCCTATCAGTGGGACACGTGTGCCTGCCTGGAGTTGCATATCCGCTCTATGTTAGGAGGGACAGTTGAACAGACACACTCTCATTTCCTCTTCAACAGCCAACAATTTATTCCTTTTCTTATTTTTTTATATTTGTTGAGGGCTGAGAATCTCAGTTCACACAGATATGAGGTTAAAAATTGCAAGAGTATTTTCTGGGCCCTTTTGGATATATGGGGTGTTCGTTTTCCATTTAAATCCAGAAGCTTCTAATGTCCATATCCAGAGATTGCAGTTTTAGTGTGCGGTCATTACGGATGTTGATTAGTTCCTCTTCTTCAAGGATGCTAAGTTGTGGCTTGCTAAAGGATCGTGAACGAATGGATTTTCTCGCCAGTCATAACTTTCAACAAAATATATTTGGGAAATATTTTTCTATGTTCCTTCCTAGGCTTTAAAGGTGCTGCTAATGAGTGGAACAATGTCTGTTATTTAGCTTCACAGTCTTTTGAAGCCATGTCAATCTTGCCTTTCACTCACCCTTTCATTCCAGAACCTAATTTTTTTCCCAAAGGCTTTCATTTTGTCAGAAGATGTTACCATATTTTAATTTCTTCCTTGCATACTTGCTTTAACCTTGTTCAGATGTTCAAATATGTCTGCCAAATAGCATAATGTTGCCCCCAAAATTTCATCAGAAAGTAATTCACAGAATTCAGTTTTCTCCTCAAAGGTAAAGAAAAGGAGCTTTTCCCTCTCTCAGTTCATGCACCCGGGATAACACTTTGCCTCTTGATAAACCACCGGACTTCTGTGTGGAGGAGAAGACCTTCGTGAGGAGATCCCATTTCTTCACAAAGCATCAAAAAGCCCTTGACTGCTTTGGTCTGCTTTTAAAAAAGTTTACCATTTTCACAACTCATCAAGATAAAACTTTAATTCTTGTCCGAGTTTTTTTAGCAACAAGACTTCAGGGTGCAAGAAACAATGGGTAGTAATCAAATCTGGGTTCTCCTTCTTGACTAAGGACCAAAACCTTTTACCGATCCACCATGGATGGACAGCCATCTGTACAAATTCCACACATAATTTCCATGACAAGTCCTTTTCTTTAAAGTATTCTGTCCTGTAGAAATATCTCCTGTCCTGTGGCTTGCACCATTCTTTGCAGCATAAGAAATGTTCAGTTTTTGTTATCAGCAACATAACGGATGAACACTAGTAACTGAGGTTTTTCCTCCAATGTCTGTTGATTCATCCGCTTGTAAAGCATACATTTTACCTTTTACGAGTTCACACACACTTTTTTCAATATCAGACGACATGTCCTTGATTCGTCTACCAATCGTGTCGTCTGAGAGGGAAATTTTTTTTCATTCCTTTCAGCCTCATCCCAAAAATGTTTTCACCACAGCACGAAAAGCTGGAAGGAAGTAGACTCTGCAATTGAATGGGGTTTCATTGTTTTGCTGTATTTGCTCTGCCACTAAATAGCTTGCTTTCTGTCCCTTTTCTGCCCCCTTCACCTTTTTCTCAAACCCAAGCTTTTGTTGTTTGTTATCTTTCAGAGTCTTTTAAGTAATCTATGGGCTTCTGAAGAGGGACTATTTTTTGTTGTTAATTGCTCTTCATTTTCATAGGGTCATAGATTCATTTGATAGCTCAATGCCGCAAACAACATATTTTTGGCTTTGGACCATTTCCATCCACAGCAAGTAAACCCAAGTCCAAGATAATTTGTCGTTATACAGGCGAAATGACTTACTGCGTTTACTTTTGCTGGCACGTGTCCGTCGTTTTGACCACGCTTAGACCTGGATGGCAAAACTCACTTTCATCTGTCACTTCTCTTTGCCCGCTCGGACCTGCATGACTACGGTCACTTTCATCTGTCACTTCTCTTTGCCCGCTCGGACCTGCACGACTACGGTCACTTTCAACTGTCACTTCACTTTGCCAGCACGGACCTGTACGACTATGCTCCCTTTTCAACTGTCACTTCACTTTCTTCACTTTCCCACTAGGGTCTACAGAGGACTCACTTTCAACAGTTTTACTATTACTTCGCCTCGTGCTTTCGGGCACATTTTCGTTTTGATTCATGATCAACGGGCCCTTTACCTAAATTTTTCATACCACTTTCGCTTTTATTGAGGTATTATCCATTTTTTTAGCTTGGGCCCTTTAAAACCACAACAGCGTACTTACTGAGGCTCACCCGGGTACACTGACCACGGGAGGTGCCTACCCAACGTCTGCCTACGGTGTTGCCCAAAATTTTACATGTTATTTTTAATAGGTTCCCCGTAAATCACGTCAAACATCAACTTGCATAAAGCTCTATATTACGTATGCATCATTTATATTCATCATCCTTTTTCCTTATATGTCGCTAAAAACAATTCACATGAACGCGGATAAAACTAGTAAGTTGGTAACTCGTACACCCGCAGGCTGCGACTCAGACGGTTACGTAGTGTACAGTATCTTCAACACGTATTGTGGTTGAAGCGGAATATTTTTTTAAGCATGATAACTTATTTATTTATTCTCATTTCTTACTTTTCCATCTACCCAATACTAAAATTATTAAAGGACCTTGCAAACCTACCTGCCTATTACATATTACTCTCATTTACGATTTTCCCCTCTTCAATATAAAAACAAAACTGCGACCTCAAAGCGCAAAAACCATATCTATGAAAAATTACCGGCGCACTTAGGGATTCCACGGCGCACAAGTGCGCCGCGCCACAGTTTGAGAATCACTGCGCTAACCACTCGCTGCCGCCTCCCCACTTATCATATTTCAATAGTTATTAGGTAATGGTGTTTTTAAATGTGTATATGGCCGACGTTTATACATACTGTCGAGTTGATACAAATATGCAAACCATGTAATATATGTACATTTTTATTATTTGAAATTAGTCTGTTTTTTCTCCTCTCTCGCTCTCGTCTGCCTCGCCTCTCTCTCTCTCCTTTCTCTTCTCTCTCTCTCTCTCTCTCTCTGCTCTCTCGCTCTCGTCTCTCTCCCCTCGTCTCCTCTTTTTCAGCTTGTTGCGTTCTTTTTCTCTCTCTCCTTCTCTCTCTCTCTCTCTCTCTCTCTCTCTCTCTTCTCTCTCTCCTCTCTCTCTTTCAGATGGTAGAGGGCGAGGTAATTTTCTATTTTTCCCACAACTTTGCCTATTCTTTCGAAACACATTGGCCATAAAAGAAAACTTTGTGTTTAAACAATAGTCATTCGCTTTGACCGATGAAAGAAGAATTTTTTACACACACACACACACACACACACACGCACACACGCACACACACACACACACACACACACACGCACGCACGCACGCACGCACGCACGCACGCACGCACGCACGCACGCACGCACGCACGCACGCACGCATACTAATTTAATATATTGTTTATTTTTACTATACAAAGGTAAAAATGGCACGAAACAAAAAGACAAACTGCCATTCTTTTATACAAACCACTTCATTATCACCTTTATTATATAATCTTTACAAATAAAAAATATACAGTTAAAGAGAATGTATGATAATAATAAATAAATATTTCTATACAAACCACGAGAATGTATGTTTAATAAATAAATAATTTTATACAAACCACCTGATCATCACCTTTATATTACATGTACAAATAAACAGACGAAGAAACATATACTTCAGTTTAAGAAAGAATATATATTTCAGAACCTCACCTGTACAGGGATAGCAAGCGAGGCGTTATTCAGGAGGTTCATATATATTCATAAGCGTTAGGGAGTCGAGTGAGAGAGATGAGGTACTGAAGGTTAATTAGTTAATTATGTAGAGGTGTGAGAGCAGACAGGTGGTAATGTAGGGAGAAGCGGTTAAATGTAAGGATGGGCAGATACTTATTGAAAGGATAAGAGAAAGGTGTAATAAGATTGGATGATTGTTTGAAAGGAAGAGATGATGGCCCATATGCAAGAAATTTTCTCGACCCGTTACACCGCGCAGCGGCAAGCAAGAATCATTTGAAAACACTGGTTGCGTTGCTCCATTGGTTGCGTTGTCCATGCCTTGTCCTCTGTCCTTATTCCATCATACGTATTTCTTCCCAAACCATTATTGGCGAGTTTTCAACATAACCGAGAGTGACATACATACACTGTGAATGCACACGTGTCATAATTAAGGTAAAATTAGGTGCAGGAAGCCTTATATTGTTGTGATAATTGGTGACGAGGGAGAGCGACGGTGGTGGAGGTGGTCAGCCATATTGCTTTGTGGCGACTGGCGGGACGTTCAAATGTACTCACAAGCATCACTCAGGTCCATTTTTTCTACATCAACGCCTCAGATAAGTGGCGAACACTAACAAAGCTATTATTTTAATGGCAGAAATGATAAATTAGGCTAGTAAAAAGAATTAGATAGGTGTAAAACAGTCAAAATACTGATGCCGCCTTGAACTCGCCTGTGTTGGTACGACTGCCCAAATCTCCACTGGCCGGGCATTTCTTGACTATCCCACCGATGGAGATACGACGGTCGGAAATCTCCACCTGCAGGGATTTGACGAGCATTCCTGCATTTAGCCCGATGAATAGATAGAAAGATATAGGATAGGTGAAAGGAGGAGGAAAAAGGGAAAAACGAGAAAAATGTGAATGAATAACAGGAACGTGAAAGAAAAGAACAGATAATTTCGTGAAGGGATAAAACAAGAGGATGAATGAAAAGTATAGGGGTAGGTGAAAAATTGCAGAATTTGGGAAAATAAAAATACAGGTAAATGAATAAATTAAAAATTAAAGAAAGAAATGGATAAGCGAGTGAAAGGCAATGAAATAGAGGATAAGTAAAATATAGATGATAGGTGAAAAAGAAAAGTTAAAAACGAAGAACAAATATATTAATCAATCAATCAATCATTGGGGGCATACGCCGGGGGGCGCGTCGCCTCGCCCACCCTACGACGCCACTCCCGAGGGTCACCACGCACGAGTTCCCATGCAGGCTCCTTTCCCATACCAAGCAGCTCTCGACAAGAAACATCAACTTGCCCCAGCCACGAGCCTTGTGGGCGCCCCCTTGGCCTCCTCCACGCCGGATTGTCTCTTGCAGATACAACCCGATGGGAAGGATCGGTTTCAGGGTAGCGTGCCACATGCCCATATAGCCGAAGTTGGCGCTGACGGACTATGCAGGTAATAGGCCTCGATTCAGTCTCACGGTGCAATCGCTGATTTGACACGTAATCATCCCAGCGATACCCCATGATTCTGCAAAGACACTTATTACCAAAGGCATTGATTCG